>JANAVB010020198.1:7624236-7711629 GCA_029216955.1 Iris pallida | reverse complement strand
TATATCTATATATATATATAGATATATAAATATTATATATATATATATATATATATATATATATATATATATTAGTAGTCTCCTAATTTTGATATTTATTTGGTTTATATCTTAAGTTGGGATTTTGAGAAGAAATATTTATTAATGTCTTTCTATGATTATTTGTGAGTGTCTTTTAAGATCGTTTGTTTTATCTTGATATGTTTAATATATGGTATATATATATATATATATATATATATAATATATAGAATATATATATATATATACCGGCCGGCCGACGGCACACCCCCCTTCCCCCTTTTTGCTTCTTCATCTTCTTATTCTTCTTCCTCTCCCCTTTGTTCTCCAATTTCTCTCCATTTTGGATTCCAAATTCATTTCTAGGGTTCAAGTTTAACACCCAATTTCACTTTTGTGCCCTAGGTTCGGAATTGGAGCTTTAGGGAGAACTTTCCTCTAGGAAGAGTACTCTAAGAGCAAGGATTAAGGCAAGTCCTCTTTCCTTTTTCCTCCTTTCCCTTGAGAGATTTTTCCAAAATTGTTTTTTTCAAATTTTCTTGAATAAATATGGATTATATTATTCTGAAATTATAGAATTTATGACAAAAATTATTTTGAAAGATTGTAGCATGAATTAGGAAAGTATATATATATAACAATGGACACAACACCATGGATGATATAATTTGGACACAATATATTGGACACGTCACACTTTGAATGGATATACATTTTGGACACAATATTGAGATACAATATGGACACAACAACATCAATTAATATTTGGACAAATTGTAGGACACAAATAATAAATGGACACTTTGCTTATATTATATGTATACGTGTGAGTGTATGTGAAGATACATGAAACATAGGATACGTAGGAGTGAACCTAGTGGTTGATGCATAGAGAAATATATATATGTCCATACTAATTGTATCGAATTTATATTCTGAATTGTATGTCACTAACATTTTTTTCTAGTTGCACAAAAATTTTATCCTTTAATTCAATTGTATGTTACATAGCTTTAGCTTGTCAACTCCTAGTTTTATTATTATAATACAAAGCCTGACATCCTTTATACATATATTTGAAGTACCTAGTCCAATTTTAAACAAGTTATTTAAGTACCTAGTAATTACAAGTGTTTTCTTAACATGTTCAATTCTATCCAAATTTCTTTACTAATAATTGAGACATTTCCATCCCTACTTTGTTAAAAAACTAGTGTATTTTGGACACCGGATTATATAATATATATATATATATATATATATATATATTATATATATATATATTATAATATATATAAGACATTAATATCGAGTTTAGGAATTACCATAGACTTTAAAACTCTTGGTACCTTGTTATAATTAAATACTTGTTCACGAATCACAACAATTTGGTAATTGATCAATGTATATATATAGGCCCTTATTCCTTATTTTGATTAGTGTTTATATGAGTCTGAAAGGTCCTTACTCGATAATTTGGTTCACGTTCCATTAAATTCAGCATTTCAAATAAAATTTACACGTACCAACATGTGTTGGTAATAATTCTTAAGTCTCTAGATAGTTTTATGCTAGCTATAAGCTTATGTATAAGATTTTTGGGCATTTTTACTCTCTACATATCGGGTTTCGTCTCCTTCAAATAGTGTTTTAACAAATATTCCATTTTTTGAGAAATCGGCCCTATAGCTAACCCAAAGTGATCAATACTTTATAGAATTAAGATTTATTAAGGTCTACTTGCAACAATTATGTAGTTCTGGATCCAAGGCACTGAACCTAGTCCCCTAGGTTCCATAATACATCAGCATATCTAGGCCCTATATTTTGATTTATAAATGCTTTATATTGTTATCCAATGATTTTGTAGCACATATAAGGATACAAGTAATGGATACATCTTATGCTTATAGCTACAATGATTTGATTCTTTTGTTGTTGTTTGAGATCTTTCGAATTCAGTAGATGCACTTATTTTGTATTCTCTAAAATGATCCACAATCTTGGATTGATCTCAACTCTAAGCAAAGAGATATGGATTTCATCTTTAGATTTGGACTTTATTTTGATGGACAATATTATCTTTTATTTTATTATTCACAAAAGGTAACATGTGTTGATCTAACTTTTCTATTGTGAGATTTTATTGTATAGATCAAGTGTCATCTTTTGACTTATATGATTATTTGTTGTATTTTAGTTTATATATGCTAAATTGAAATATCTTCTTGATTGTTTCATTATAAGTGTTCATTTAATGCATATTCTCTTTTGTCTAAAGATGATTGTTTTTCGTATTCATGATATTTTTTAAGATTTTATTATTCTATTCTTATTCAAGTTACTAACTGTCCATAGCAGTAATTCTTTGTTGGGGAGAAGTCAGTTTAATCTTTCTCTCTCAAAGCATTTTTTCTTTAAGCCTACGGTTGATATCGTGCTAAGGTTTTAAAAGGGAAGAAATGAACCTTGATAAGAAAATCTAATATTTTGATGAATTAGTTTTCTACTTTTGGAAATATTTTTCTGGAATTTAAATTTGTTATTAATTTTGGATATAGACATAAAATGGGGAGCAGTTAATTGTTTCAAATCAATTATTCTCTTAACATGCCATATATCTAGAATACTATTTATTCTGGACATTTATCTAGTATCGATTTTATTTACTTAAAATGGGATATGGATCTTTTATTAAAGCTGTTTTCGTGATACAAAAGTTTTGAATCATCAGTGTGAGTCTGAGGACTAAACAGACGCATTCGAACATTCACTAGGACAACCTTTTTATAGTGAATTCCGTATTTCAAATGTCTTCTAATTTTTTTAATTTGTCCGTTACTCGAATACCATTATTAAGGCAATTTTTAAAAATTCTTTACTGTCTTGAAATTATTTTTATTACTGTAGACATATTTTGTTTGTTCATCGTTAAGCATTTATTTATTAAATATTTCTTTTACTTGCCTAAAGATGATATTTGTTTCAAGTTTGGAACTTGTATGCATTTGATCAAACAAAAGAAAGTGCATATCTTGGATATTCCTCAGATCTTGTAATTATTTATTTTATCTATTTTTACGTATAAATTATTTTTGAACTAGATTTGCATATTTTAAGGGGGAGCAAATCAATTGTTTCAATTTATTACACTCTTAATATGTGGTATACCTAGTTCAATCATGGACCTACTGTCTATTTTAATTCTTATCAATTGTGTTCATGATATTTTTATGAGAGAATATATGATTATTATTATTTCTTCTTGATTCTCTTATTTTACGAGTTTTTTTTTAATTATCTTGCCAAATATATTTAGTTTTGATGATTCCTTGAGTTTAAATTGATTTGGCTTTTCTTATTGAGATTTTATCTCAAAGTTCATGATTATCTTATTTAGACTGAACATACTTTGCGGGGGAGCATTCAAGTCGACTGAATTTCTCCTTTCTCAAGTATTTTGCCTCCATTACCTTCTTGTTTATCTAATAAATATTCATATATCATGTTAAGGTAATTGAGTTCAAATGCATGAACTTTGGTATAGATTTTGTATAGATTCTAGTATATCTGCTTTGATTTCTTTTCAATGATTATATTCTTTATAGAAGTGATTCACTATTTTGTATGGGCAAAGTGTGAATCATATTTTTTTATCAATGTTAAAAGTCTTATTATATCTTCTAAATATTTTATATTTGGTATTTTATATTGTTATACTAGATCTGTGAATTTTTTCTCTCATGGATTATTTATGACCAATGATTGATTTCTACTATATTGGTTTCCTTCAAAACTATAGTTATATTCTTTCTTACACTGTGTTTTGAATGGTTTGTTTCTAATTTCTATCCTGATCGTTGTTATGATTATTTCTGCCTTCCTTCTTTGATGATTGATTTCATTTTATAGCTTATTACGGTGGAGCTTATTTTTGATCATGTCAAAGGAGGAGAAATAAGTTTAAGTTAGCAAAGAAAAGTTTAAGTTAGCAAAGAATTTTTTTTAGTAATATGTGTTTATTAATGATATATGCATCTATTGTAATCTATCTTTAACTTAAACGATTTACCATAATCAAAAAGGGAGAGATTGTTAGCCCAATGATTATATCATGTTTTTGAATATGGCTAATCAATTAAGTTTAACTAGTGATGTCACTAATATTCATGTAATCACTATTATGTTGCTACTTAAACTTAGCATTGTCCTATAAACTTAGCATTGTCCTAAATGGTCTATATCATATTGCTATGCTTGTATCATACTGCATCATATTGTTTTGCTTCGTCTAACATGTACTTGTAGACAAGCAGTAAGCATGATCAAACCAGAACATATGCAACGAAAAATTATTGATGGGTCAAAGACGGCATAATACAAGAAGATTTCTCTGAACCGCCTAACGACCTATCCGGGGCCACGCATCGCGGGGTGATGCGGCGCTAGTGGGGCGCGGGGTGGCGCTAGGGTTCTCAATGGATGTTTGTTATTGTTGGTGTCGTTGGTGTTGTTGTATATACAAGCCTCGGGTACTTTGCTCGGGTGTCCCTAGGGTTGACTCGGGCTGATTGGAGCACTGTTACCACAAGGGAACAGTTACTCGGCCCTTTTTTTTCTTTTCTTTTTGTATAGTATCTATTAAAGTATGGGTATATAGATTTATACCTAAATATAAATATATGAATATGGATATTTACATGCAACTACTATTTCTAATAATTTCTAAAAATTGAAACTAGGTAATTACTTATTAAGTAAATATACACATACATATATATTACCAATATAATTATATCAATCTATATATTTAGGAATACTTGTATTCATTTATGAAGAAAATCTAAGTAAAAAGTTTTAAGACAATTATATATATATTTTCCTCAACATGAAATAAATAAATAGCCTAATTAATATTTTGGGGAAAATAACTTGTGCAATTATTCTTTATTATTTTTATATACTAAAAATTACTATTTCGTATTTAGGTATAAGTGATTCATATCGCTATTAACTAACTATTAAAAATAACATAAAATGCCTACAATAATTATAAAATAGGGAGTTTTACAGGAGGATCGTGTTCGGGTAATCTCTAATCGTCATCTTTGTTCTTTGTAGCCTTGTAATCAATATTTCTTGCTTCCAAGTGTTGTGGGGATCCGTGTTGGATCGAGAGAAGTTTGTAGAGGGTGTACTCATTTATTTCATTAGTGAAGGCTTCTCAAGGGTTGGACTCCGATCATCCTGTGATTTTTCTCGCAAGAGTTTTCCACGTAAAAAATTCTCTGTGTCTGCGTGAATTGTATTTTGGTGTTATGTTCGTGCGTTGTATTGCTCGCTTCTCTCGCAGGTACTCTCTAGTTTGGGAAAAGGTTTTTGCGCTTTTTTCCATCAAAGTTGTATCAGAGCCAGGTTCTGGAATTCAGAAGGGTGTCAGGAGTTGACAGAAAAACTAGAGAGGAGAGATGATACTACAAAAATTTATCAGATTAGCGACGGCACAATACGTCGCTAACCTCGGTGAAAATGTCGCTAAATCAATTTAGCGACGTTTAAGGCGACGTTTCGGGAACGACGAAAAAAAACGTGTCGCTAAACGAGAAAACGTCGCAAAACGTCACTAGGGTGATGTTATTTGGCGACGTTATTAACGTCGCTAATTAGCGACGTAATTTGTGACGTTTATTGGTTGACGCTAATTAGCGACGTAAACGGCGACGTTATTGTGTTGTCGCCGTTTGGCGACACTTTTGCGACGTTTTGGCGACGACGAGCTGACATCAGATTATGGTACCACGTGTTGTCCCGTCAGCATTTAGCGACGCGTTTAGCGACATTTATTAACGTCTCTAATGTTTAGCGACTAATGTTAACGTCGCTAAATACGTCGCTAAGTTAAAAAAAATAAAAAAAAGGTTCCAGAATGCAAATGGCGCTGGAGCTGGAGCTGGAGCCTGAGGCAAAATACAGAATACGAA
The DNA here is from genome assembly GCA_029216955.1 of Iris pallida. Taxonomy (NCBI): domain Eukaryota; kingdom Viridiplantae; phylum Streptophyta; class Magnoliopsida; order Asparagales; family Iridaceae; genus Iris; species Iris pallida. The sequence goes on along the minus strand of JANAVB010020198.1, from coordinate 7,705,627 downwards.
ATACAAAATACAGAATCCAATCCCTGGGTTCGCCGACCCCCTCGGTGGAACACTCAACACCGGCACGCACAATATATTCCAGAATATACAAAAAATATAACAAAAAATACTATCCGCAACGAACAATGTCAATATATAATATCCTCAACAAACCAAATCAATATCCGCAAATACGTACAAACTCAGTATCCTCAACGAAAAAACTGAATATCCCCAAATACGTACAAAGTCAAAATACAAAATACAGAATCTAATCCCTGGGTTCGCCGAAAATACAAAGACACAGTTCTAATTCATATGTGTTTTAAGTGTGAGAACGGATGGCTCAGAACATAACCTAAAATTCATTCTAGCATACATTAGTGTGAATCATCTATGTTCTGTACATATGGTGTAGTATACGTTCTTATCGAATCTAGTTTCTAGTATCTGAAGAATGTAACAGAATCAAGATGAACTCACATAATATAATACTAAAATATCATCTGCTACTATATAAGATATAGTGATAGGTTGTCGTATCATCATTGCCGAGGGATGAGGGTCGGAGGACAGTCAACTTTATCTACGGCTACATAGTTTCTACCTCGCCAGTCGAATGACTGCAGGAACTATGTCCTGATCACCATGTCGTACCATAGTTTCTGCCTCGCCAGTCGAATGGCTGCAGGGACTATATGTCCCGATCACCATGTTACCAATTAACCAACCAACAAAACTACTTGTTACAAATATCGGCACTATATGTCGCGAAACGTCGCTATGACGTCGCTAATTGCGACTAATCTAGCGACGTTAGTTTGAACGTCGCTAAATTCTAATTATATTCCCTCGCCAATTCATTCCCCCCATTTGACTCTCTCACTCTCTCTCCTCCCCCTCTCCGGCGCTATCACTCTCTCCGGAGCTCTCACAGTACTTAAGTGTGAGAACGGATGGCTCAGAACACAACCCAAAATTCATTCTAGCATACATTAGTGTGGATCATTATGTTCTGTACATATGGTATAGTATATGTTCTTATCGTATCTAGTATCTGAAGAATGTAACAGAATCAAGATGAACTCACATAATGTAATACTAAGACATCATCTACTACTATATAAGATATAGTGATAGGTTGTCGTATCATCATTGCCGAGGAATGATGGTCGGAGGACAATCAACTTTATCTACGGCTACATAGTTTCTGCCTCGCCAGTCGAATGGCTGCAGGGACTATGTCCTGATCACCATGTCGTACCGTAGATTAATGCAAATAGAGCTGGAGCCTGAGCCAAAATACAGAATACAAAATACAAAATACAAAATCCAATCCATGGCTTCGTCGACCCCCTCGGTGGAACACTCAACACCGGCACGCACAATACATTCCAGAATATACAAAAAATATAAAAAAAGAATACTATCCGTAACGAACAATGTCAATATATAATATCCGCAAATACGTACAAACTCAGTATCCTTAACGAAAAAACTGAATATTCCCAAATACGTACAAAGTCAAAAATATAGTACAGTCCAAAAATGCAAAAAACGAAACTACTGATCGCCTGGAGCTGGAGCTGGACATGGTGCTGGAGCCGGAGGAGCGCCACCAGATGACGCACAAATACCGCTCGAGTGAACCAAAGGCGTGCAGCCACTTCCCTCCCTCCATTCTCCATCTCCCTCTCTCATGCTATCAACGTCACAACTTTTCCAGTGTTGCTCCCTCTAATGATGATGAACGCAAAAATCAAAGACCCCCTCTCTTTTCTCACTCTCACAGTTCTCACAACAGGAAGGATAAGTGTTTTCTAGTTCTCTTCCATCCATTCATTCCTCCATTCTAATCAAGCCTCCACATATGATATCCAGCTCAAGTGTAGAGGCGGGAGAGAAGAAGTGGGCAGGAAGAGGAGGGGGAAGCAGCACAGCCGGCAGCATAATCTGGAGGAAGTACAGAGGCTTTCTTCAACATCCGTAGGAGAACTATAAGGATATATTTTTTCACAACATGTCACCTTGTCAAAGACCCTGAATGTGACAACCATGTTACCACGGTGTCGGAAGACTAACATGTCATAATTTTCTAAGCCGTGTGTTTTGACATAATCTTCCCAACTCTTTTCTCCTATTTAGTAATCTTGCATTTCTTTATGAAGTGCAAGATTACTACATATGAGGAAAGAGTTGGGAGGATTATGTCAAAGTATACGGCTTAGAAAATTATGACATGTTAGTCTTCTGACACCGCGGTAACATGATATTCACATTAAGGGTCTTTGACAAGGTGACATGTTGTGAAAAGATATATCCTTATAGTTCTCCTACGGATGTTGAAAAAAACCTGCTGAAATTCCTCCAGGTCTTGCCGTCGGCTGAGCTGCTTCCCCCTCCTCTTCCTGCCCACTTCTTCTCCCCCGCCTCTACACTTGAGCCGGATATCATATGTGGAGGCTTGATCAGAACGGAGGAATGGATGGATGGAAGAGAACTAGAAAACACTGATCCTTCCTGTTGTGATAACTGTGAAGGGTGAGAAAGGAGAGGGGGGTCTTTGATTTTTGCGTTCATCATCATTAGAGGGAGCAACACTGGAAAAGTTGTGACGTTGATAGCATGAGAGAGGGAGAGGGGGAATGGAGGGAGGGAAGTAGCTGCATGCCTTTGGCTCACTCGAGCGGTATTTATGCGTCAGATAAAATATAGAAAATTCGATTTTTCTCCAAGTGTGAGAACGGATGGCTCAGAACACAACCCAAAATTCATTCTAGCATACATTAGTGTGAATCATCTATGTTCTGTACATATGGTATAGTATATGTTCTTATCGTATCTAGTATCTAGTATCTGAAGAATGTAACAGAATCAAGATGAACTCACATAATGTAATACTAAAACATCATCTACTACTATATAAGATATAGTGATAGGTTGTCGTATCATCATTGCCGAGGGATGAGGGTCGAAGGACAGTCAACTTTATCTACGGCTATATAGTTTCTGCCTCGCCAGTCGAATGGCTGCAGGGACTATGTCCTGATCACCATGTCGTACCGTAGATTAATGCAAATAGAGCTAGAGTTGGAGCCAAAATACAGAATAAATAAGAGAACTATCAGAGAATCACATAAAACTAACTAGAACTGAAATACAGTAATTGACAAATAAATGAGAGAACTATCAGATGTGAGGGGAAACAACACAATAGCGTTGATAGCGAGATATATAGAGAGAGAGACACAACTAAGTAGCACTTAAACTTTAACTAAGTAGCACTCGACAACCAACCGGAAAGGATACTCTGAAAGATCCTTCTGAATAGAACGTATACTCTGAGAGATCACCTTGACAAGAATGATATCAATAGTGGGATTGAGTGTTGGAGGAGATATTATCAGAGTATACGTCCTACTCAGATGGGTCTCTCATCGTTACTATTTTTTTCTGACAGCATGGTGGATGTGCTCCGTCAACAGATTCTTGCTCTGAGCTAAAACTTTGTCTCGGAGCTCAAGTGGACATCCTTCGTGTAGAGCTCGAACGAGAGGTTCCTGACAGCATGGTGGTCTCCTTTGTCAAAGGATTCTTGCTCGTCCCACAAGCATGAAGGATGTCCACTTGAGCTCCGGGTCAAAGTTTTGGCTCAGAGCAAGAATCTCTTGACGGAGCACATCCACCATGCTGTCAGAAAAAAATAGTAACGGTGAGAGACCCATCTGAGTAAGACGTATACTCTGATAATATCTCCTCCAACACTCAATCCCACTACTGATATCATTCTTGTAAAGGTGATCTCTCAGAGTATACGTCCTACTCAGATGGATCTCTCAGAGTATCCTCTCCGGTTGGTTGTCGAGTGGCTGCAGGGACTATGTCCTGATCACCATATCGTACCATAGTTTCTGCCTCGCCAGTCGAATGGCTGCAGGGACTATGTCCTGATCACCATGTCGTAGTCCAATACAATCCAGAGATTGACACAGTACTAATTCATATATGTAGTCCAATACAAAAAGTCTAATACAAAAACAACCCAATACAAATAGTCCAATACAAATAAGTACTAATAACTAATGAGAACCATGCAGCTCACGTAAACGCTCAGTGATACGATCACGCAACCACCTCGAATAAGTGGGATCGACGGCGGCATGAGAGATGTAGTCCCTTGCAAGTGCTGCATGAATAGACTCTCTGTCTCACTAGCTACCGGTGCTGGATGAATAGAACTTCCGGTCTCACTAGCTACCGGTGCCACTTCCTCCTTAACAGTAGGAGGAGCCACCTCAACATTCATTATTTCCCTCAAACGACGTGCCGCTCCTCGGATCATGGGTGCCATCTGGTAAGATCGATATTCATAAATAATATAACTGTAACATAAGCAAGCTAACTAAAGGAACCATCATGTAATTTGAGTACATTTTCGAAAGCAGATAAAGTACAAAAAATTTGATTTTTTGCCAAGTGTAAGAACGGATGACTCAGAACACAACCCAAAATTCATTCTAGCATACATTAGTGTGAATCATCTATGTTCTGTACATATGGTGTAGTATATGTTCTTATCGTATCTAGTATCTGAAGAATGTAAGAGAATCAAGATGAACTCACATAATGTAATACTAAGACATCATCTACTACTATATAAGATATAGTGATAGGTTGTCATATCATCATTACCGAGGGATGAGGGTCGGAGGGCAGTCAACCTTATCTACGGCTACATAGTTTCTGCCTCGCCAGTCGAATGGCTGCAGGGACTATGTCCTGATCACCATGCTATAGTTTCTGTCTCGCCAGTCGAATGGCTGCAGGGACTATATGTCCCGATCACCAAGTGTGAGAACGGATAGCTCAGAACACAACCCAAAATTCATTATAGCATACATTAGTGTGAATTATCTATGTCCTGTACATATGGTGTAGTATACGTTCTTATCGAATCTAGTATCTAGTATTTGAAGAATGTAACAGAATCAAGATGAACTCACATAATGTAATACTGAGACATCATCTACTACTATATAAGATATAGTGATAGGTTGTCATATCATCATTGCCGAGGGATGAGGGTCGGATGGCAGTCAATTTTATCTACGGCTACATAGTTTCTGCCTCGCCAGTCGAAGGGCTGCAGGGACTATGTCCTGATCACCATGCCATAGTTTCTGTCTCGCCAGTCGAATGGCTGCAGGGACTATATGTCCCGATCACCATGTTACCAATTAACCAACCAACAAAACTACTTGTTACAAATATCGGCACTATCGGTGCGTTCGAATCAGAGTATCACATTTTTTGGTGTCGAAAAACACATAATTATTACTAAATTATCAGATTTTTCGGCACTATCTGTCACGCCCCGACCCGGGAAATCGCTCGTCCTCGCTAGATTTTACTCGAATCATCGTTCTCGCTAGGGCATGATGCCGTACGAGCCTGGAGTTACGCTCGTGCAAGGCAAGATAACAGTTCACATAGCGTTTATCCCAAATTGATAACATAAGCAGCGGAAGGAAAACAGAGTAACATAAGAATCTCTTTTATTGATTATGAACTGAAGGTTACAAAGGCTCTGAATAGCCCAACATAAAATGCCAATTGGCTACAACGCTCATGATCTCTCTAGCTCACAAAGGATTACATTGTTCCATACATTATGCCTCTATATAGCCACCAAGTAGTCTTCGGCCGAACATCTCCATGTCTCAAGTCCGAACGCCTATGCGGAAGCTCCTCTTGAACGCCAAGGACTCCATGCCTCGGCACGTCCAAGCCAAGCTCCGCCCCGAGCCGATCATAACCTGAGCCTGCACATAAACTAGTGGAGGATTAGTGCTTTCGTCCTCGCTTCGCACTGATCAAGACCCGCTCGCACCCAAACCAAAAACTTTGTATATTGAGTAGAACATGCAACATTATTTGATGATCTTACTAATTAGCCTTAGGATTAATTTTATAGCAATACTTAAACATAGCATATTATCATAAATGTGTCCCATGTCGTGTTCCTACAGCAGATACAGTTAGCCATAATATGAACGTAAACATAGTGTTCGTGCTCATCTCCGTCCCATATTGCCTAGCCTGCACGAATTATAACTTAACATAGAATCATATCATTCACGCAACAGCCAACCATAAACTTAGACCATGCATAAGGGTCGCAGGCCCTGCGCCTGCACCCAACTCTCATCTCAGCCCACCGGCCCTATCTATATGAAGGTCACGGTGTTTCGCACCGTAATGGACTTGACATCTCTTATGTGTAAGCCTACAATCACATCGATACGGGTTGCTAGTCCAATATTCGAAGGATCTCAAACTTACGGATATCATAGCTTATCACAGTACTGGACGGTCGTAATCCGTCCGAATGTTGTGCACCATAAATACCACACATAATTCCCTCCTAGGCCGAACGGTTCCGGCGTCCCGGTGTAACCGTTCGAGGAAAGTCGTACCCGTGCACGGGCCATTCGAGTCCATTGACCATGCAATACGTGTCATAGCATACAAGTCATACATTCTAATCCATCTCGTGTTCCATAAACATAGTCTCGTTCCATAAACGGTTTCCCGTGCCATAAACATATTCGCATCTCATAAACATAATCCACCATTCATATGGAGAGCTCCGTCGGCGTTATGCCCCAACACATCCATATTGATGCACGACGCCCAACGGCTTAGACATCTCGTACTTGTATTCAACGCGTACCATTCGTAAGTTATTTTTATAGCATAATTTCGTAATTACTTAGTCTTTTCGTAACATAAGTGCCCGAGGGCACGCTCAGCACCGTAATCAATGTTCTACGCCTAGTGTTCAATGTTTTTGGAGCCGTGCACACGATGTACATCTCAATATCGTCTTTCAATGTTCTACCATTATTGCCCTACCGCGACTCGTACACTTGATGTACGTCGCTTCAATTGTTCGATTGTTCAATGTTCTATCTTAGTGTTCAACGCATATTTAGATCTTTCATCGCCGAGCCACGCTCACTAACTCGATAACATCTTCGCATTCCATAACATATTTTATTAGACGTGAAGGAATAGGGAGAGAGAGTCAAGAACCCGCCCACCTTAAGCCGATACGCCTTGCCGTCTTGCCGATTGAAGCGTCTCGCTTCCATAACTTGATCGCATCGCTAACTCCCGGACTTAGCCATTCCTTTGAACTACTCGATTGATTTGGCCTATCGCGCCCATGCCACAATCCGTTGCAAGGCCACGATTTGGTTTCGCGGACACTTTATTGCATAAGGCAAAATGTCGACCTCTTATCGTCCAGCGTAAAAGCATAGCCTGCACACCAGATCAACTAAAATCAGCACTTGCTCAACGGGACTTATCTTTTGCATCGATTCGATTCATAGGTTCCAACCGACTCAAAGCTTACCTTTGGCCAACGTAACTCTCGTATCGATTCGCATCGATACTTCATCGGGTCAACGTAACTCTTCGAGTCAACGACTCATCATAATGCACCGATACGGAGCAGGGCATTACATAATATACCACTCAAAATCAGGTTCGTCCTCGAACCGCAACCAACACTTAAATCCAAGTGTCTCGTCAGATCGTTTCACGATCTCGTGCTACTATCGGTGGAATCATACAACTTAGTTTGGATCATACACATATTTTAGGCGTCCCACCAATATATGCATTTCAGCCAAGCTCAGTTGTAGAATATCGGGACAACTATCAAGCTCAACTTAATCCTCAAGCATCAATCAGTCCGTACTCGACTTAGTCATATCTTAGCGCCTATTCCCAAAATATTTCTCGTATGCGTCATCCCATAACATGCGATCCTCTTCCAACATCTTGCACATAACTCAACTCGAAACTATTAGTTCGATCTCGTAAGCTTCTCGTCGGCCACCTAACACTCGTATTGCAGCGAGTCATTGCGCATCCGATCACAACAATTCTCCGCAACACCTATTCGTCCAATCGTTTTCTATCTCTCACATAGCTCAAGTCTTTCATCCCATCATTTATAACATTTGGCCTTAACGACATGGACTATGTCAACATGTCACAAATTCCTTCGTCTACAATCCATACTAAGTCTCGCACATAACTATCCATACGTGATTCACATTCTCTCGCTCTATCCATACATTGCGTCTGGGGCTACCCCCGCTAGGTAACTTATCCAGACATCGTGCTTAATCTCTCCAGGCACAAGAGGTCAACTTGAGTCTACGATGCTCATAGGCAATAATCTTTCTGACCCAAGGACTCTTACGATACGCCTATCTCCGATTCTCGACCGAGTACGAATCCTTTTACTCAATCTTCGATTCAATCCCGACTAGTTCGTTTTCATAATATAGATAGCGCGCTCAACACACATAGCCTAACCGTTACTCAAATCGATCTACGACACCACTTTTCTCGTTCTACTTTCCGTCGCCCTCGCACATTGCAGAATTCTTGCAATCGCCTTACCGCATCGCTATACTAAGCACGTTCCTCGACATCTATTCGATCATCGACCGACCAAGTCTACTTACGTACTTACTCGATCGATCATAAATTCTGACCATATCGATCTAGTCGAAGGTTACTCGCTAACTTATGAAACACGATACTCGCTCGCTTAGACTTATCCTCAACATGCACTGCATCATTCCGTATCCTCGACAAAATTTCTTATGCGACTTCCTTAGGGTCATCCTATGGGACTTCAACATTCACTTGATTTGGCGGTCAAGTCTTCTAGGGTCATCTGTCCCGAAACTACGCTCGATAATTGAAGATCATCAACGAGGGACAGTTACAACGAACCATGCTATGTCCTATCGCGGAGCCAAATCAATTCCCGACAATTCCTATGCAACTTACCCAATCCAACATACCAATCCATAATTTATCTACTCCCGCGCAACTGATGCGCCGTTGCTACTCGAATGACTCATGCGCTTGCGCGCCGTTACTACTCGAATCACTCATACATTACCGTCGACTGTCTTTGCTAGTCGTATGACATCTACTCACCACGAATCTGAGTTTACCTATTCGTGATCATAGCTCGACACATTCCATACTCGTCAAAACCATCCTCGAACGACTTTCGCATCAAACCACCAGTCGAATTCAATTTGCCACGCCTTGCAAGTTTGATCATCCCCGCTGGATGAATCACCATACCAACGCTCACGCGGAATGATCGCCCTAATTTGGCATAATACATGTGCGATGCTGGAGTTGCACTCGCATAAGACAAGAATGTCAACATTGTGGTTATCTTTGAAACAATCAAGCACTTTCGTTTTCTTTCGAGTAACATCCATCGACTCTCAATTTCTCCGAAGCATTCCTACCGTTATCATCCGAACTGCCATAACTTAACTTGCATCCTATTCATCCAACAATAATGCTTACACAATTTTCGTTTATTCGATCAGAGTATCCCCGAGTTATTACATATCGTCTTTGATACGCCTCAATACCATCGTCGATATGCATAACTTGAACATTTTCCTTTCTCATAAGCTCAAACCCGTTGCAATCATTGCCATTATCCGAACTCGAATACGAATCAAGTCTCGCACTTATCAAGATTCATTCCGTTATAACTCACTACCAAAATCGCAACACAATTTCCAATTCACATATTCATTCTCATATCCCTAGCTCGTACTTCCAAACCGTGCTACCGACTTATCGCACTAACTCGAATTCGTTCGAACGATTCCTTCATACTTAACACGTTTCCTGAATAAGTCTTCGTACCAACTCAACATAAATTCGATCGGGTCGACTATTTCCTCAACGTAACATTCCTTCGCATATGCTCCGTCTATCGTTCGGCTTATTCTTAACGAATCCTCATCCGACGTATCATCCATAGGTACGACTTCGCACATAATCTTTTCAACTCAATTCATCGAGGCATACTTGCATCGACTCTATCAAGTCATTCCCACTCGAGTCTCGGTACTACTTTGTCCGTTGCGGACAAACATATCGTAACAACATAATCGTCTCGACAAAATCTATCGCAAGTCACCAAACGGCTTAACATAGCTATCGCCAAGTGGTATTCCATATACCACTCAGGATCGAGCCTATCTTATCGATACAATACTTTGCTACACTTGCTCGCACAAGTGGTATTGCATATACCACTCGAAATTGAGTCATTACTCGGCATCACATTCCGCATAGGTCCGACTTCTATCTCAACTTAACCGTCCCGTATGGTGATCCTTCCGATCCCATCTCTAACGTTAGTTCAAGTTTGACACACATTCAATCTAACCGTGTCATGGCGATCATATCGATCACACCCGTAACATTCGCTTATTCAAAGCTCAACGCGACATACGGCCAACATAAACATTCGCCTACTCAACTCAACTTAGCGACCAACTCGACTCGTTACTATCGCATCCGCGATCTTCCAATCACGCTCGTTATAACTCGTGCAACAACTCATTCTCGATACTTAAGGTCTTTACTCAATCTCGCATAACATATCGCTATCTATCCGCATAGCCATACAACACGCATCATACCATACCGACTCGTTGTGCTGATGCAACGAACGATTCACGACTTGCTGCACTCCGTACAACCAACAACACATGACCATTCGCGTAGCCACATAATATGCATCGTCTCACATATCGATCCGTTGTACTTCGTGCAACCAACAACACATACCTCCTCGCACTTCGTGCGACCAATAACACATAACTCCTCGCACTTCGTACGACCGACAACATATATAGCATTGTACTTCATGCAACCAATATCACCATATTCGTTGCACTTCGTGCAATCAACGACTCACAACTTTCTTACACTTCGGGAAACCATAATCTCGTAACCCATTGCACTTCGTGCAACCAACACTCTCCGATGGCACCCGGAGATAGCGTGATAGTCACGACATACTTGTGGCAGACATACTCACTTAATATAGACTTATTGTATGGAACATCCAATGTAGCGTCGAGCAGATCCATGAGCCATGCGGTTACGGAAATAACTTAGAGTCAATTGAATTCGATAACGAAGCAACTGAGGGTCAAAGAGATTCGTGCACGGTCCAAAGGATGGAACCGCTCTGATACCAACTTGTCACGCTCCGACCCGGGAAATCGCTCGTCCTCGCTAGATTTTACCCGAATCATCGTCCTCGCTGGGGCGTGATGCCGCACGAGGCTGGAGTTACGCTCGTACAAGGAAAGATAACAGTTCACATAGCGTTTATCCCAAATTGATAACATAAGCAGCGGAAGGAAAACAGAGTAACATAAGAATCTCTTTTATTGATTATGAACTGAAGGTTACAAAGGCTCTGAATAGCCCAACATAAAATGCCAATTGGCTACAACGCTCATGATCTCTCTAGCTCACAAAGGATTACATTGTTCCATACATTATGCCTCTATATAGCCACCAAGTAGTCTTCGGCCGAACATCTCCATGTCTCAAATCCGAACGCCTATGCGGAAGCTCCTCTTGAACGCCAAGGACTCCATGCCTCGGCACGTCCAAGCCAAGCTCCGCCCCGAGCCGATCATAACCTGAGCCTGCACATAAACTAGTGGGGGATTAGTGCTTTCGTCCTCGCTTCGCACTGATCAAGACCCGCTCGCACCCAAACCAAACACTTTGTATATTGAGTAGAACATGCAACATTATTTGGTGATCTTGCTAATTAGCCTTAGGATCAGTTTCATAGCAATACTTAAACATAGCACATTATCATAAATGTGTCCTATGCCATGTTCCTACAGCAGATACAGTTAGCCATAATATGAACGTAAACATAGTGTTCGTGCTCATCTCCGTCCTATATTGCCTAGCCTGCACGGATTAGAACTTAACATAGAATCATATCATTCACGCAACAGCCAACCATAAACTTAGACCATGCATAAGGGTCGCAGGCCCTGCGCCTGCACCTAACTCTCATCTCAGCCCAACGGCCCTATCTATATGAAGGTCACGGTATTTCGCACCGTAATGGACTTGGCATCTCTTATGTGTAAGCCTACAATCACTTCGATACGGGTTGCTAGTCCAATATCCGAAGGATCCCAAACTTATGGATATCATAGCTTATCACAGCACTGGACGGTCGCAATTCGTCCGAATGTTGTGCACCATAAATACCACACATAATTCCCTCCTAGGCCGAACGGTCCCGGCGCCCCGGCATAACCGTTCGAGGGAAGCCGTACCCGTGCATGGGCCATCCGAGTCCATTGACCATGTAATATGCGCCATAGCATACAAGTCATACATTCCAATCCATCTCGTGTTCCATAAATATAGTCTCGTTCCATAAACGGTTTCCCGTGCCATAAACATATTCGCGTCTCATAAACATAATCCACCATTCATATGGGGAGCTCCGTCGGCATTATGCCCCAACACATCCATATTGATGCACGACGCTCAACGGCTTAGACATCTCGTACTTGTATTCAACGCGTACCATTCGTAAGTTATTCTCATAGCATAATTTCGTAATTACTTAGTCTTTTCGTAACATAAGTGCCCGAGGGCACGCTCAGCACCGTAATCAATATTCTACGCCTAGTGTTTAATATTCTCGGAGCCGTACACATGATACACATCTCAATATCGTCTTTCAATATTCTACCATCATTGCCCTACCGCGACTCGTACACTTGATACACGTCGCTTCAATTGTTCGATTGTTCAATGTTCTATCTTAGTGTTCAACGCATATTTAGATCTTTCATCGCCGAGCCACGCTCACTAACTCGATAACATCTACGCATCCTATAACATATTTTATTAGACGTGAAGGAATAGGGAGAGAGAGTCAAGAACCCGCCCACCTTAAGCCGATACGCCTTGCCGTCTTGCTTCCATAACTTGATCGCATAGCTAACTCCCGGACTTAGCCATTCCTTTGAACTTCTCGGTTGATTTGGCCTATCGCGCCCATGCCATAATCCGTTGCAAGGCCATAATTTGGTTTCGCGGACACTTCATTGCATAAGGCAAAATGCCGACCTCTTATCGTCCAGCGTAAAAGCATAGCCTGCACACCAGATCAACTAAAATCAGCACTTGCTCAACGGGACTTATCTTTTACATCGATTTGATTCATAGGTTCCAACCGACTCAAAGCTTAACTTTGGCCAACGTAACTCTCGCATCGATTCGCATCGATACTTCATCGGGTCAACACAACTCTTCGAGTCAACGACTCATCATAATGCACCGATGCGGAGCGGGGCATTACACTATCGGTGCCCCTGACCAAGCCCCCCCTACACCACCCCTAACCCGAACCCTAACCCTCCACTCCCCCCCGCTCCCCTCCCCCAGCCGTCCCTACCCTCTGCTCCCCTCCCCCAGCCGTCCACACATACCCACCCCTAACCCGAACCCTACCCCTAGCTCCCCTCCCCCAGCCACCCTCGTCCTCCCTGCCCCACCCCCCAGCCACCCCCCAGCCATCCCCCAGCCACCCCCGAACCACCCGCATCCCCCCTGCCCCTCCTCCGAGCCTCGCGTACCCCCCTAACCACCAACAACCAAAACAGCCGGAGAGAGAGAGAGTCGTCGGAGAGAGTGAGAGTCGTCGGAGAGAGTGAGAGCGCCGGAGAAAGTGAGAGCGCCGGAGGGGGGGAGGAAAGAGAGTAAGAGAGTAAAATGAGAGGAAATGGACCCTAACCCTAATCCTAGCTCCCCTCCCCAAGCCGCCCTCGTCCCCCTGCCCTACCCCTCCAACCACCCCCCAGCCACCCCCAACCACCCGCATCCCCCCTGCACCTTCCCCGACGGAGAGAGAGAGAGAGAGAAAGAGAGAGAGGGAGGGGGAGAGTCACGTACCGGAGAGGGAGAAGAGTCGCCGGAGAGAGTGAGAGTCACCGCCGGAGAGAGTGAGAGCGCCGGAGGGGAGAGGAGAGAGAGTGGAAGAGGAAAATGGGGGGAAATGAATCGGCGGAGGGTGGGATATAATTAGAATTTAGCGACGTTCAACCGACAGTTGCTAAATTAGTCGCTATTAGCGACGTCATAGCGACGTTTCGCGACGACTAGCTCATAAAATTAATATACGTCGTTATTTCGTCGCTTACTTCATCGCAAGTAGCGACGATTAGCGATGCCTCACTAAAACGTCGCTAATATACACAATTTAGCGACGTTAATCGAACGTCGCTAAATTTATGTCGCGAAATGAGCAGATTTTAGTAGTGTGGACACGAAGCCTGTGTGCATGGTGAACCTGAACGGCACCAACTATCATTATTGGTGAACAGGATGAAAGATTTGATGTTTGTCAAGAAGCTATATCTGCCCGTTTTGCTTCCGAGCGACCAGTTGATAAATTCGAGAAGGACCAGAAATTCTAGCACATACAGGTGTACGGATATATCAAGCAGTTCGTTGACGAAAATGTATACAACCACGTTGCCAATATTGAGCACGCAAAGACGTTATGGGATAAGCTGGAATCTTTATATACGAAGAAGATCGGGATAAACAAGTTGTTTCGGATTCGAACGATGATGGGTGTGCGGTACTAAGATGGAGCATCTATTACGGACCACTTGAGTGAGTTCCAGGGCATGGTTGACCAGCTATCTTCGATGGGAGTCAAGTTCGATGACGAGGTCTAGGGACTATGGCTGCTGTGTATATTGCCAGACTCGTGGGAGAGCGTACGAGTATCTATTATCGCTTCTGCTCCAGAAGGCGTAGTCAGTCTAGAGTTTGCCAAGAGCGAGGTGCTGAATGAAGAGATGCGGAGACGTTCTCAGGGCACTTCATCCACATTCCACCACTCAGAGGTACTAGTTTCAGAGAGCTGCGGAAGGGGCAAAAACAGGGGTCCGGGTGGTGGCAGAGACAAGAGCAGAGAAAAGTCCAAGGGTGTCATGCCCCACTCCCGTAGGAGCGATCGTCCTCGCTAAGGCGTGATGTTGCACGAGCCTAGATAACGCTCGTGCAAGACGGGTTCCATAACGGCCGATTTTTGTGGCTGCGACGGGGTCGTCGCACAGAAGTCCGATGCAGAGACATTGAATAATAGCAGCAGAAATTTGAACAAAACACAAGTTATGCAAAAGAAGCTCTTTATTGATATTGAAACAAAGGTTACAATGGACGCAAGGCCAAGATTACAAGTCTCTCAAGCTCACTCAAGCTCACATTACAAGTCACTCAGCTCTCTCTCATCTCTCAATTACAATTCTTGAGCCAGCGAAAGCTTCGGAAGGCGACGTCCATACATTATGTCTCGTATAAGTCTTGACTCCATGCGGCCGCACGCTTCGAATCGCCAAGGAACTCCGTGCCTCGACGCATCCAAGCGAGCTTCGTGCCACGAGCTTCTACCTGTGTCTGTACATGAAAACTATGTGGGTGTCAGTACTCAACTGTACTGGTGGAATGAGCTCCTCGTCCACCCATACAAAACCAACACGTTTAATTTACTTTGTGCAGTATAGTCCCCTTTATGATTGTCTTTCTACTCTTGCCTTAGGATCAATTTTAGGACCGACGCCTTTGCTTATTCTGTGTCTCTAGACCATCTCGTGCTTGCAACGGCAACGTTAACTCATACCTTGCCTCAAGACCCTTCTCGTGCCAACAACGTTAACCTATCGAGTCGTGTTTGCCTTACGGCTTAAAATCAGAGACGCAACTACGCGATGAGGCTCCATTTTCGTGTGACCGTGCTACAAACCCTTACTGAGGCCGTGCCTCGCAACTCAATTAGACTCGATCATATCGCCGCCTCGTGGCCCTTGCTACTTTGATCACCAACCGACCCAATCAAGACTTATGGGTTAAGTGTCACTCGACCGACTTTGCCTTGCGGTATCTCTTGACTTAAACTCAAGACAACTCAATCATAACATGCAACTTATATGCCGATAACATAAGACTCGACATCACATCTCGTGCCGAAGCACGTCGCCTATGTTGCGACCAAATCTTAGGCCCAATATTATATTCAAACTATACACACACATTCAACTCGACTCCTTGATATAGTGCACTCAATACTCGACTCAATCCAAAGGCACACTCGTGGATTGCCGCCCGTGCCGACTCATCTATATGAGGTCACTAGCATGACAAGCTATCATGGACACATAGCTTGCGGTTGGCTGGGACCCTTCCAGCGCAAGGTAGCTGCCCCCCTGGAAGTCCCCGACTAACCCGGTGCTATCGAGTCAGCACAGCTATCACCGTGTTTCCTTTCTTGGCCGAAACGGTCCCATGGCCCTGGGTTGCCGTTACGGGTAAACTCTATCTTGTCGACAAGTTGTCTAATGACCATGCAAGACCTTCACTTAAACTGACGTCTCACACAGTCATTGTACTTTCAATATTATCATCTCTTTCCAAAACAAGTTCAAGTCTTCTATCCTTGAGACCCCTCAAGGACCCCTCGACGACCCACGGTCGCGAGCATTTTTTCCATGTTACCATATCATTTCATTCAACTCAATGCCTATTCGATAGTCCTTTCTCCAAAAACTCATTAAATTAACCGTGGTTCATGCCTTAAACACTAAGTCCGTGCATCGTGCCTTAGGCCCATCGTGTTCTACGCGACACTATCGCCCAACTTATACTCCATACGACTAGCTTTGAAACCGTAGGACTTCGTGGCTATACTCAGCCTAGAACTCATAGGACCGTGCTTTGAATGTCTTAGGTCGACCACCATCACTTTGCCTAACTTAATCAAGCCTACAACTTAACCCAAGGGACAAGCAAAGGCTATGTCAAGCCTTGCATCGTGGAATCGTGCATGTTTTATCGAGCATTTAAGCGAGCGACGCCTATGACTTAGGCTAATTCACAGTTTGTGTCAAAGACCAACTTTTCCTTCTCCCAAGCTACGGGACGAAGGACCGAGTGTCATTTTTAAAGCACACCGTGCGCCAACTCTAAGCCGACCGTTGGACCTTTCCATATTCTAACTCAATTCGACCCATCGGGATTATTCCCTTTAGCTATGTGAATTCGTCTCTTTTATTATCAAGCCTACTTGTGCAAGTTGAAAACATGCGATTTATTATGTGAATGCTAAGATGAGACAAGTTCACCGATACTACCCCACCTGAGCGAGCGGTCGCCTCAACCGAGCGATGTCTTCGAGCAGCCGTTGCAAGGCTAAGTCCGAACGCCGTCGGCATTTTGATTCCTACGATTGACTGAGCGGGACGGGGCACTACATCATACACCACTCAGAAAAAGTTTCGTCCTCGAAACTAACTGAGTACACTTATCGACTTAACACTTTTACTCAACGTTCAAGAACTCTCGCACACACTTCTCCTATACATTTCCCAAATCCGAGCCACGCTCGTGCTACCCTCAATCCTTTCTTCAAAACTTATGATCTCAAAAATCCTCGATACTTTCCCGTTCCTCTGTCTCACTTGAATTCAACGTATCACTTAGTATGGATCGTGCACATATCTTAGGCATCCCCAAAATACATACATTTCAACCAAGCCTCGTGATAGCGAATTCCGCCATCACCACTCGAGTCGGATCGTGCACATATTCAAGCGTCCCTGATATACAGGCATGTCAACCGATACTCGTGAGTGGTGCCTCCACAAATCCTACCACTTTGCACTCGGACGTCTGCCTAACCGCTAGGCTATATCTTTCCGTCAGTATTGGAATCATAGTTCCCAAACAATAATATCAATACTGACCCCATCCTAAGGTCAAACCAAATTGATAGTACAGGGTTTTCTACCCAAGCTCGCATCACTCCGATTTCTAAACTTCGAGCATAGATTTCCTCCACACATCCCAACATTCGTCACACAGGGTCTGAGTCATTCAACAAAGCCATCCTATGATAACTCACGTTTCCACCAACTCCTTGACATATCAATATCATTTTGTTCATCAAGCCATTTCGTATGGTCTATCTCTTCGAACACGTTCGACATAATTCGCCTATCAATCCTTCTCAATTCAAGCACGCTACGACACAATTCATCGCTAAACCATAATTTCATATTCCATATTTCCTAAGTCATCTATTCCAATTCACGTAATCGATTATGAGGTCGTCTAGTTTAACAAGATGTTGCGTCCCGATCTCACGCGAGTCAGATTATCCACGGTGGACATGAATTACCATGCACGCTCCCGCGGGATAATTATCCTCATCGGGACGTAACTCTTGTTTTGCGTCTAGACTAATTTATTCTCGATGCGCGGATTGGACCTACTCAATCCTTAAATTTTTCTTTGCATCAAACCGACAAGTCGAGACAATCAAAATTGCCGTATCCTGATTTTCCGAGTTTGATCATTCTCGCGACATGAATCACCATGTCAGCGCTCACGCGGAACGATCGCCCCAAATCCAACACAACGCATGTACGAGGCTAGAGTTGCACTCGTATAAGACAAGATCGTCGACATTGTGGCTATCAACGTAACCATCAATACACGATCGTTTTTATCTAACATTCATCTCAATCAAAATCCTAAGTATAGCACCCAACCGAACAATAACACTTGTACGATCGTCATTCGCCGAGTCAGAGTACCCCCGAGTTATCGCATATCGATCTTTGATACGCCTCAATACCATCGACGATATGCGTAACCTGACGATCTTCCTTTGCAACCAATTTTGAGTCGTACGAATGATGCTATCATCCGACTGGATAATCTCCTCAACATTCAAATTCAAGTTCGATCATCATCCCTCGAATCATTCCCAACATCAAATTCCTCAAACCCAAATTCGTGATTTGTTCATCCATCTTGAGTTATCAACCAACGTATTTTCTCAATTCGCATCAATCCTTTGCTAACTCAAAACATCGAGCAACATTCAATCCAATCCTTAGAGTCATTGCGTAACTTCAACATTCAACTTTTCATGCACGCTATCGTCTCATCGTGCTAACTTTTTGTATACGATCCGTATCAATTTCCTCGATCAAGTCATCTATTTGTACACCCTAACTTTTCCTCGATTCGGTTTCACCTACTCAATCATCTTCGCATTTCATACTCGCACCATCCTCAATCCCATGCACGTTCCGTGCGCGTCAATCTCTAGGTTGTTCGAATCCACTTATCAAACTTCATGATAACAACTCACTCAATCTAAGGCTTTGCATATGTGCGACGCTTGCTGATAGACTCATCGACACTCCGAATCCTCAATCGATCGATCGACATTCATGAGACTATCGCATACACCACTCAGGAATGAAGTCATTCAACAAATCCTCAAAACTATCATTCGAATCAAAATCGACTTATTCGAATCCCGTTCGAACCATTCCTCTAATTCCAAGCACGCTCATCTATATCGCATTGACGATACCGTCGCTCGATAACACCCCTATCGACAGTCATCCCATATTTGCTCAATCAAGTTCAACTCATTCTTGCTTGACACTATTCAATTTCCGTACTCGACTTTTCTAAGGTCGACGCAACTTTGGTGTATATGCCCAGTCCGACTTAGCCAACCGTGCTTACACAAACCATCTTTTTTTGTTTCTTTTCAAAAACTGTTCTTCTATATTTTACAAAATAGTTAGACTTATTGTATGGACATCCCGTGGAACTTGAGAGAGAGCGTACCAACGATATCAATATGCGGAAGCAACATTCAGAGTTCGCAGAAATATCAGAGTTAAAGAATTCAATCGAAAGTCCAAGGACGTAAAGCCGTGCTCTGATACCATTATGTCACGCCCCGCTCCCGTAGGAGCGATCGTCCTCGCTAAGACATGATACCGTACGAGCCTAGATTGCGCTCGTACAAGGCGGGTTCCATAACGGCCGATTTCAGCGGCTGTGACGGGGTCGTCGCACAGAAGTCCCATACAGAGACATTGAATAATAGCAGCAAAAATTTGAACAAAACACAAGTTATGCAAAAGAAGCTCTTTATTGATATTGAAACAAAGGTTACAATAGGCGCAAGGCCAAGATTATAAGTCTCTCAAGCTCACTCAAGCTCACATTACAAGTCACTCAGCTCTCATTCATCTCTCAATTATAATTCTTGAGCCAGCGGAAGCTTCGGAAGGCGACATCCATACATTATGTCCCGTATAAGTCTTGACTCCATGCGGCCGCACGCTTCGAATTGCCAAGGAACTCCGTGCCTCGACGCATCCAAGCGAGCTCCGCGTCATGAGCTTCTACCTGTGTCTGCACATGAAAACTATGTGGGTGTCAGTACTCAACTGTACTGGTGGAATGAGCTCCTCGCCCACCCATACAAAACCAACACGTTTGATTTACTTTGTGCAGCATAGTCCCCTTTATGATTGTCTTTCTACTCTTGCCTTAGGATCAGTTTTAGGACTGACGCCTTTGCCTATTCTATGTCTCTAGACCATCTCGTGCTTGTAACGATAACGTTAACTCATACCTTGCCTTAAGACCCTTCTCGTTAACCTATCGAGTCGTATTTGTCTTACGGCTTAAAATCAGAGACGTAACTACGCAATGAGGCTCCATTTCTGTGTGACCGTGCTACAAACCCTTGCTGAGGCTGTGCCTCGCAACTCAATTAGACTCGATCATATCGCCGTCTCGCGGCCCTTGCTACTTTGATCGCCAACCGACCCAATCAAGACTTGTGGGTTAAGTGTCACTCGACCGACTTTGCCTTGCGGCATCACCTGACTTAAACTCAAGACAACTCAATCATAACATGCAACTTATATGCCGACAACATAAGACTTGACGCCACATCTCGTGCCGAAGTACGTCGCCTACGTTGCGACCAAATCTTAGGCCCAACATTGTATTTAAACGATACACACACATTCAACTCGACTCCTTGATATAGTGTACTCAATACTCGACTCAATCCAAAGGTACACTCGCGGATTGCTGCCCGTGCCGACTCATCTATATGAGGTCACTAGCATGACAAGCTATCATAGACACATAGCTTGCGGTTGGCCGGGACCCTTCCAGCGCAAGGTAGCTAGCCCCCTGGAAGTCCCCGACTAACCCGGTGCTATCGAGTCAGCACAGCTATCACCGTGTTTCCTTTCTTGGCCGAAACGGTCCCATGGCCATGGGTTGCCGTAACGGGAAAACTCTACCTTGTCGACAAGTTGTCCAATGACCATGCAAGACCCTTCACTCAAACTGACGTCTCACACAGTCATTGTACTTTCAGTATTATCATCTCTTTCCAAAACCAAGTTTAAGTCTTCTATCCTTGAGACCCCTCAAGGATCCCTCGACGACCCACGGTCGCGAGCATTCTTTCCATGTTACCATATTATTTCATTCAACTCAATGCCTATTCGATAGTCCTTTCTCCAAAAACTCATTAAATCAACCGTGGTTCATGCCTTAAACACTAAGTCCGTGCATCGTGCCTTAGGCACATCGTGTTCTACACGACACTATCGTCCAACTCATACTCCATACGACTAGCTTTGAAACCGTAGGACTTCGTGGCTATACTCAGCCGTAGAACTCATAGGACCGTGCTTTGAATGTCTTAGGTCGACCACCATTACTTTGCCTAACTTAATCAAGCCTACAACTTAACCCAAGGGACGAGCAAAGGCTATGTCAAGTCTTGCATCATGGAAGCGTACATGCTTTATCGAGCATTTAAGCGGGCGACGCCTATGACTTAGGCTAATTCACAGTTTGTGTCAAAGACCAACTTTTTCTTCTCCCAAGCCACGGGACGAAGGACCGAGTGTCATTTTCAAAGCACACCATGCACCAACTCTAAGCCGACCATTGGACCTTTCCATATTCTAACTCAATTCGATCCGTCGGGATTATTCCCTTTAGCTATATGAATTCGTCTCTTTTATTATCAAGCCTACTTGTATAAGTTAAAAACATGCGATTTATTATGTGAAGGCTAAGATGAGGCAAGTTCACCGAAACTACCCGACCTGAGCGAGCGGTCGTCTCAATCGAGCGATGTCTTCGAGCAGCCGTTGCAAGGCTAAGTCTGAACGCCATCAGCATTTCGGTTCTTCCGATTGACTGAGCGGGACGGGGCACTACAAAGGGCGATACGAGTACTCAGAGTGTTACCATTATGGCAAGAAGGGCCACATCAAGCGAAACTATTTCTCTTGGAAGAAAAAAAAGAAGGACGATAAGGGGAAACAAGATGAAAACACTACAGCGGCGGCTTCGATACATGGAGGTGATGTGATCATCGTAGGTGATGAGGTTATCACAAACCTCGCCTGCGATGATAATTCTTGGCTGGTAGACTCAGGGGCTTCAGTGCACGTATCTCATAACAGGGCACCATTTGCTACTTACACGATAGGCGACTGTGGAGTGTTGAAGATGGGCAATGGACATGTGTCGAAGGCGATTGCCATTGGAGATGTGCATTTGAGGACGAAGACGGGTGCAGTTCTTGTTCTCAAAGATGTTCGTCATGTCCCTGACATCCGTTTCAACCTGGTATCGGTTGCAAGGTTGGTTGACGATGGATTCTTCGATCTCTTCGGGAATAGTCAGTAAAAGCTTTCCAGAGGTTCGATGGTGATTGCCAGAGGAAGTAAGAAGTCCAGTCTCTACTATATGAAGGGGAGCGCACAGGGGACACAGGAGGTGAACGCAGTTTCTAATGTGTCTACCGAATTGTGGCACATGCGGCTTGGCTATATCAGCGAGAAGGGGATGAGCTACTTGGTGAACATAAAGGTGATTCCAGGGCTCAAGTGTCACGCCCCGATCCCGCTAGGATCGTTCGTCCTCGCTTTGATCCCTGCGGGATTGTTCGTCCTCGCTAAGGCGTAATGCCGTACAAGCCTAAGTTGCGCTTGCACAAGGCCAGTACCTGCACAAAATAACTAGACAAAGCAAAACATACACACACATCATATATATAAGCCAACATTGGAGAGAGAGCTTTGAAATGGAAATAGTTCTTTTATTGATAAACTTGATAAGAAATACAAGTACAAAGCTTTGCAAACTTAAAGTGCCTTATCTTGGCTATATGATTCTCTTTAAAACTCTCTTTTGAAAATAGTCGTAATGCCCATACATGATATTCCTTTATTACATGCTTGAAATGTAAAGACACCTTCAAATGAAAAGAAACTTACGACTGAACTGGAAATGTAAGATAGCTTTGAGGCAATCCACAGCCCTACTGGGCTAGACGAGCTTTAGTGCCTCACTTGAAATCCCCCTATCTCCTTTGCTTTCTGAAAAGGATGCCCACTACGTGGGTCAGCACACATCATGTACTGGCGAGCAGCTTTTCGCCGAAACTCACAAATATCTGCACTAATTCAACATGTGAAGCTACATATTTACTAGTGCTCTTTCTACTTGTCTAGGTTCTTTTTAACAATTCATAAGAAATATGACAGAAGAATATATTTCATAACCAACTTACCCATCGCCGACAGTCATCCCTGCACAAACAGGTTAGCACAATTTGTATATGATATAAAGGTATACTGTTTAACTCTGTATCTCTTGTTAGGTTGCAATGCACTCTGGTTTTATAAATGCACCTAACTATATGTTGGTCCACGGGTCGTTTCTCGTGATTAGTCGCTGTGACACATGGGTTCAGCTTGTCGCTATTTGGACATTGATGTAACACCCGAGGTTTCTTGTACCTCAAAAATGTCTAAACAATCTCCCCCAGGCCGAGCGATTCAAGGCGCCCCCAGAACTGCCCGAGAGATCTAGTTTCCTTGTGCATAAGTTGTCCAGGACCTATGTATGCTCTGTAAGGTGACTGTTATGCAACACATGTATTTATGCTTTGCTTTGGTTTATGACAGAGCTATAGCTCCTAGCTTTGGTACAATTCTCTTTGTTGTGGCAACGTGTACAAGTCCGTCTGTACACATCTAAACATTTGAAGCATATTCATAGGCAACAAATATTATTCATATGAAGCGACAACATATAATCCAGCATATGATTCAATTTATTATCTTCTCTTTATCTTTTGTTATTGTGGTATCGTTGATCATAGGGACGAGACACCAGAGTGGACTAGAGATTATTTTTATTAGGGCATACAAATAAATGCAAGCCCGGTTAGAGCAACTCACCAAGATGAGTCTTAGTTGAGAGAAGGAGAGACTCCACGTGTTGTTCACGCTCTGTGTATGTCTATGCGTCCTCCTGCATTGGTACCAACATTCGATTAGCATACTTCGGTCTCTTTCTCTCAAGATTCGGAATGAATACGATATACGATGAAAGCGAACAATGAAAACCAATCATCGAAAACCAATACGAAAACGTATTCATCAAAACCAAGCAGTGAAAGAAAACATCCAACGAAAACTATTAGACTCATTTCAATAGAAGCCGATCCATCAGTTGGAAAGGTTCATTGCATTTCATCCGTGATCAATCGATACCGGCAAATATTTCCCTAAAATACTCAGTTCGAGACTGAGTCATCAAGCCGTGGGTATTACATAGTGGACCGCGAGGAGCGGGGCACTACATAATAACCCACTGAGAAAAAGTTTTATCATCAAAACTTAAGATATAAACTCACCTCTATTAGAATTTTCATATGTATCAAGTAAGGTGGAGAGATTAAAGACGCGAGCGGTAGCATTAGCATTCCGTAACTGCTGATTATGTGGGTTGTCTCTGATTGGCGGTGGGTCCCTCAGCGGCCCACGCTCCTCGGCATCGTTTCGATTTCTCTTTGGACAATTTCTGATGGCGTGACCCTGCTGGCCACAACCGAAGCAAGCTTTGCTCAAGGAACGACAGGTTTTCTTAGTGTGGCCCTTCATGTCGCAGTAGCTGCATTCTAAAGTTTTTGTGCGATAATTATCTATGGTGTGGCCCTAACGGCCGCAGAATCCGCACTCTACTGTGTTGCGATTATCTCCCTCTGTTTTCTTCTCGCCGTCGTGGTATCTTTTTGTAGATGGATTGCGACTGTACTGAACTTTAACTGACGCCTTCCTCAGGCTAAATTATTCCACCTGTAGTGCTGCCTCAAAGGCCTGAGGATATGACTCACATTCTCGGTTCAGTACACTCAACTGAATATCATCGTTCAGACCTTGTACGAACCGATTTGTGCGGGCCTGCTCCATTGGTAACATAACAACATCAAAATTTGCCAGCTTAGCAAATTTAGATTCATAGTCTTCCACGGACATGCTCCCTTGCTTTAATGATATAAAATTATTCTCCATCTTCTGACTGATAACAGAAGGGAGATACTGCTCCAAAAATGCTTTCTTAAACGAGGCCCAAGAAATCTTTCCACCCCTAACAGTTATGAGCAGCTCTGGTTTCTTTGCTTTCCACCAATCTTTTGCCCGCAGCTGTAGTTGCAAAGCGGCACAAACTACCTTCTTGCTACTCGGAACTCCTACGAACGCGAACAGACTCTCCATTTTATCGATCCAGTCTATCACATTATCTGGTGATGTCATGCCTTCAAATTTTGGAGGTTTCGTGTCTAAGAAGTCCTTTGGCCTAAAGGAAGTGTGCCTGTGAACTGGATGGGGTTCGTCACCATCCACGGGCTCAATCTCAGGTGTTCCTGTCGGTTTGGTTGCTGCGGTGGTATCTCGATTTCCCGCTAGCGAAGTTATGAGCTGAGTCAAGGCATCCAATTATTTTTGCTGGGCCTCCAGTTGGGCCTGTTGTATCTGGCCACGCTTCTCATTATCTTGCCTCTGTAGTTCCATCATGGTCATGATCCGCTCTATCGGATCGGTTGGGCCAGATGGTCGAGAAGGAGCCATTTCTCTATAAAATGGTATAACTTCTGTCAGTCTCATAAAATATTATGGTCTTATTGTATGGGGCATTGGTTTTCATAACTCAAAATCGGGACCTTTGAAAGCCATCAAAATACTTTACTTTTTCGAAAATGATATTTACAAGAGGCCAATGACGTAAAAACTGGAAAAACCAATCATCGAAAACCAACACGAAAATGCATTCATCAAAACCAAGCAGTAAAAGAAAACATCCAACAAAAACTATTGGACTCATTTCAATAGAAGCCGATCCATCAGTTGGAAAGGTTCATTGTATTTCATCCGTGATCAATCGATACCGGTAAAGGTTTTCCCAAAATACTTAGTTCGAGACTGAGTCAACAAGCCTTGGGTATTACATAGTGGACCACGAGGAGCGGGATACTACATCAAGTCTACAAAGTTGGAAAAGTACACGTACTGCTTAGCTGAGAAGCAAAATAGGATATCTTTCCAAAGTCACCCAAGTTCAAGAAAGCCGGCATTGCTCGAGTTGATTCACTCGGATGTTTACGGTCCTATGAAAGTAAAATCTATTGGTGGTGCTTCTTATTTTGGAAATTTTATTGATGACTGTTCCAGGAAGGTTTGGGTCTATGCCTTAAAGACCAAGGATCAGGTGCTGCCTACTTTCAAAGAATTTTAGGCCTCTGTTTAAAGAGAGACGGACAAGAAGTTATTGTGTGTTCGGTCCGACAACGACGACGAATACATTGGTCCCTTTGATGCTTATTACAGCGAGCAAGGAATACGACACCAGAAGACTCCGCCCAAGATACCTCAGCTCAATGGTGTAGCGGAGCGTATGAACATGACACTGATGGAGAGGGTGCGGTATTTGCTATCAGAAGCAAATTTGCCAGGCAGTTATTGGGGTGGGGCTCTTTCCACAGCTGCTTATGTTATTAATTTATCTCCTAGTACTCCTTTGTAGGGTGATGTGTCTGACAAAGTATGGTACGGCAAAGAGCCGTCATACAATCACCTGCGAGTATTTGGTTGTAAGGCTTTCGTACATGTACCGAAGGAAGAAAGGTCCAAACTTGAGCCGAAGACAAGGCGGTACGTCTTTGTCGGCTACGGTCGGGATGAGTTTGGTTATAGACTCTACGACCTAGTGGAAAGAAAGCTCTACAAAAGTAGGGATGTGGTATTCGTCGAGGATCAGACCATGACCAACACTCAAGATTTCGAGATACCTTATGAGGTTGAGGAATTACCTGAGTTAGAGTCATTTCGCTTCGAGCAGTTTTCAGAGGACATCGCAGAGGATCCGATTATGGAGGAGCCAGTACATATGGAGTTGCTTCCAATATTGATCATCATCCTACTGATGGTGGTCAGGGTGTCCCTCAGAAGGATGAGCATGCCGGGGATGCAGTTCCTGAAGGGGAGGAGGCTGTTGGTATACAGCCAATACCAGTGATTCTATTGAGAATGAGCGACAGAGAGCATCGACCATCTACGAGATACTCACCGAGTGAGTATGTGCTACTGACTGACGGAGGAGAACCCGAAAGCTTTGCAGAGGCTATGAAAGACTAACAAAGGCATGAGTGGATGTAGGCTATACAGGAGGAGATGAGTTTCTTATACGCCAATTCTACTTACGAGCTGGTGCGGTTGCCAAAGGGCAAGAAGGCTTTGAAGAATCGATGGATGTTCAGAGTGAAGCAGACGAATGATGCTACTCGCCCTCGATACAAAGCGATGCTGGTAGTTAAAGGCTACGGTCAGCGAAAAGGCACGAATTATGATGAGATCTTTTCGCCAGTCGTCAAGCAATCGTCGATTTGGGTGGTGCTAGCATTGGCAGCCAGTTTTGACTTGAAGGTCGAGCAGATGGACATGAAGATGACATTTCTCCACAGTAATCTTGAGAAGGAGTTATACATGGAGCAGCCAGAGGGATTTTATGAGAAGGACAAGTCACATTTGGTCTGCCGGTTGAGAAAGAGCTTGTATAGTCTGAAGCAGGCTCTGAGGCAGTGGTACATGAAGTTTGAGTCGTTTATGGAGGAGCATGGTTATGCACGGACGACGTCGGACCATTGTGTATTTGTGAGGTACTTTGCCAAGGATGATTTCATCATTTTATTGCTCTATGTTTATGATATGCTATTAGTGGATTGGAATGCCACTAGGATAGCGGAGTTGAAGCACCAACTGGGCGCGGCCTTCTCTATAAAGCATTTGGGCACAACAAAGACTATTCTTAGGATGGAGATCACCCGAGAGAGAGAAAGAGAGTCCAAGCTGCTACACTTGTCCCAAAAGAAGTACATTCATCGGGTACTTCAGCGTTTCGGGATAGACAGGTCGAAGAAAGTGAGTTGCCCCCTTGAGTTTCACTTTAAGTTCACTGAGGAGCAGTGTCCATCTACCAAGGACGAAAAAGAAGATATGGAGCGGGTTCCATATGCCTCAGTTGTAGGAAGCTTTATGTATGCTATGGTGTGTACAAGGCCAGACATCGCTCATACAGTTGGCACAATTAGCAGGTATCTTACAAATCCTGGAAGGGTACATTGGAGTACGGTTAAGTGGATTCTACGATACCTTCAGGGCATTGCCGATTGGAGACTTTTTTTTGGTGGTGACAAGCCGAAGCTGGTTGGATATACCGACGTTGATATGGCTGGAGATGTAGACACAAGGCGATCGACTTCAGGCTATGTGATGTTGTTTACTGGAGAAGCGGTATCGTGGCAGTCACGATTGCAGAAGTGTGTTGCCTTGTCGACGACATATGCGAAGTACATTACGACAACAGAGGCTTGCAAGGAGTTTCTTTTGGATGAAAAAGTCGTTGCAGGAAATGGGGCTGAAGCAAGAGTAGTATACTTTGCTTTGTGATAGTCAGAGTGCTATTCACATTGTGAAGAATCAGACCTTTTATAGCCGGTCTAAGCACATCGAGACTCGGTATCATTGGATACAGGATGTGGTTGAGAAGAAGGACGCGGAGCTTGGGAAGGCTCATACAGATGATAATGGAGCAGATATGTTCACCAAGATTCTACCAAGAAAAAAGTTTGAGTTCTGCAGGCAGATCATCGGAATGATGATCCCCTCCACATAGTTGTGAAGGAGGAGATATGTTGGAGTGGGTGGGGTTCCCAACCTACGTGGAGAAGACTCCGGAGTGCGACGAGCGCCGTCTGTATGCCAGAGAAGCTCGGGGAGGTGACGAGGCCAATCAGAGAAGGAGAAGAAGCTCATGAGCCACTATATAATATTTTGGAACAAGGGAGGCCGAACTCGGGCCGAATTCGGTCCAAGGCCGAACTCTGGCCGAGTTCGGTCCCTTGGTGTCCAGAACCTTTCTGGAACGCCAACACAGAGTTTTGGCCGAACTCTGTGTCGTCGGGCTGAGGCTAATTTCAGGGTATTTTTTACACCGTTGGATCGTATCCTACGGTCCAGATTTTGCTGCGAGATTAGGGATTTATATATGGTTTTTTCTAACCCTAATCACACACAACAGAGAGAAAAAGAAAGAAGGAGGCAAGAGTGCCATTGCAACTTTGGGAGAGAAGAAGGAGGATTGAAGGCCGTTTTCGAAGGAAGATCTTGTTTGGGTAATCTCTACTCGTCGTCTTTGTTCTTCGTAGCCTTGTAATCAATATTTCTTGCTTCCAAGTGTTGTGGGGATCCGTGTTGGATCGAGAGAAGTTTGTAGATGGTGTACTCCTTTATTTCATTAGTGAAGGCTTCTCAAGGGTTGGACTTCGATCGTCCCGTGGTTTTTTTCGTAAGGATTTTTCACGTCAAAAATTCTCCGTATCTACGTGGATTGTGTTTTGGTGTTTGGTTCGTGCGTTGTATTGCTCGATTCTCTCGCAGGTACTCCCTAGTTTGGGAAAAGGTTTTCGCGCTTCTTTCCCATCATATATGTCAGATGTCTCACCCATTCTATTATCAACAACTTTCTAATTTCTTGTATCTGCCATAACTCCATTTTATCTTGTTCCTTGTATCAGTGTAAATTATATTTAACTACATTGACCCATATCAAACCAGAACCCAGCTACTTGGTTTATGTTAAATGCTATATATACTTCAATTAACAATTTTGAGAATGAACCATTTGCAGAACTCGACCAAATTAAGGTGAACAGACACATATAGGACACAACATGTCGTGCCATTTTTATGTCCTTGCAACATAGCTTCACAAATAATTGAGTAAACTATTATGAAAAAGAAGAAGAAAACATATACAACACCATGTTCTTAAGTTTAAGAAATCATTATGTAAAAGCTATTTGGTACTTCGAAGGAATGTCGCTCGCTACGATGGGATCCAAGGAGAAATGATGAGATCCAGGCAGATCGAGTCGTCAAGGACGACCGAGGCGATACCAAGGGGCCCTGGGAAGGGTCGGCGGTCACAGGGATCTCTTGAATGAAAAAAACATCGTAGGAGACGAGCTTCTTCTTAGAGATTGTTCACTTGATCGGTTTCGGCCAATCAATCAATCGGGGAGGTCTCTCATCGAGGCTTGGGGGCTAGGGCAGAGGCGGCGAATGACAGGGAGGGGTGTGGGTAGCGGATTTGCTCGACACGACTGAGATGTTCGTTCTAGCAGTCGGCTTCGGCCTTGGCGTTGGTCGATCTCGGTTGCTCAACGCAAGAGCTGGTGTCGAGGTCCACTCGACACAACGTGTCGAGCTCGATGGTCTGCGAAGCCGAAGGGATGAGAAGATGGAGGGGAGGGATCGAGCGGGGACCGCAGTTGCTGCGACGTCATTCCCGCGAGTTGGGGGGTCGCGGGCGGAGCTCGGATCGAGAGAAAGAGAACTCACCACTATTCCTCTGATCGAGAGAGATCTTGGTTCCCTGTTTTTTTAATGCTTTTTAGAATACAATTTTATGACACACTACACATTTGTGGAAATTTTTTTTTTTTTGAGGAAAGAAAAGCCCTTCAACACAATCTAAATGTTCACCGTCTCAAAAATAAATTTACTTCAATATATTTGTAATATTTTAAAGATTTTAAAAATGAGAAAAAAAAAACACAGACAAAGATGACTGCGCGACTTTTCTAGTTGGTTTAATCCGGACTCGTACCGGCCTTGAAAATATAGGACATCAAAGAACAATTCAGTTTCCCGCTCTAGGGTTTCAAAGGGGGCAAGGTTTTACTCATTTCCAAACCTTCAGACTCGACGGAGGAGGAGAGAGAGTATCAATGGAGAGCACGATCCTGAGCTTCTGCAAAACCCTAGGTTCCATATGCAACCACATCGATTCCTCCACCAAATCCCTCATCGACTCCATCCAGAGGAGACCCATCCCTCTCGATTCTGCGGCGTCGGCGTTCCTGCAGTCCCTCGACCGCCGCACGTCCACCACCGGCGGCGACCTCGACCTCCTCGACTCCATGGCCATGGGCACCGTCTCCTTCGAGGAGCTCCTCGGCCACTTCACCGAGCTCCACCGGACCAATGCCAAGTACATCGCCGGCATCCAGGGCAGGATGGAGTCCTTCGGCTACGTCCCCGGTAATAATGGAATCAATTGACCGTGCCCAAAACCCTATAATTTAGTACTAATTCTGTTTTTTTTTCTCCTGAGAATAGAGATGGAGTTGGAAGACGAGGACGAAGAGGATCTCGATTTGGATTCAGAGACGTTGAATAGGGATCATGGATCCAAGGGGCTGGAGGAGGAGCTACTGTATCCATCCATCATCCACCATATTTACTAATTTAAGAGTGGATTTTTGACACTCTTTCAGTTTATGTTGCTGTTTCTATATTTCAATTGATAGACATGAGTCTTTAGGTTTTGAGTAGGTTTTAGGTTGTTTCTAGTGGGAAAATGATGATGGGTGCGGCTATACGCACCCCAACACCTACTGAACAAACCCCATTAAAAAAAATCGAATTCCTATTCTACCCTCCCCTCCCCCCCCCCCCCCCTCCCCCCCCCCTTTTCCCCCTCCCCCTCCTCCTCCTTCGGCCTCCGACCCAGGAAGGAGGAGGAGGAGGGGTCGGGAGGAGGAGGCGGGTCGGGGGAGGAGGAGGCGGGGGAGGAGGAGGCAGAGGAGGAGGGGTCGGGGTCGTCTCCACGAGGGGGAGGGGGAGGGTAGAATAGGAATTTAATTTTTTTTTTAATGGGGTGTTCTCAGTAGGTGGTGGGGTGCGTATAGCCGCATATGGAAAATACTAGATATGGTCTTTCTAACTTTCTTTTGGATAATATGGGAAGCATTTCAATCTTTTAATTTGATAAACTCCAAAATAAAGTGATGTAACTTGTGAAGAAAAGCATTGATGGCCTTTTTTTTTTTACAACTAATGTTTGCACAAAGTTCCAATTTTCAAATAACAATTGACTTTCAAAAGTTCCAAATTCTTCATCAGCGTTTAGGAAGTTACAAATTCTCCATTAACATTTAATTAAGATTATCTTTGAGAATTTTGATCTGCTGAAGTTAGGGTCCCGTCAAAAGATTGACCAAGTGAACTAGCGTAGTAGCAATAAAGTCAACAGAACAACAAGAATTTGTGTTCTCTCACAAGAAGTAACATAATGAAAGGAACATAAATTGCAAAATAAAAGAACCAATAGAACAATCATTCATCTTCATCAAACTTTATCAAATCATTATCACCACCAATACTCCCATCAGTATCATTTTCCGCCAGGTGAACCCATAGAGCCCAAATAAAGGGCAAACGTACAAGACATATGAGTTATATATGTAACAAGGTGGGGTTTCATGATATATACTAACCATCTTGAGTGGGAGTGTTAGGACCTGTTTTGTATTGTATACATATGTAGGGGTGTTTTTGTAAATATGACAACCCTAATACATCTATATATACATGGGTGGAGAGTGCTACCAAATCAATTGATTCTCTCCCTCGTATTTCCACTTGAAGAACCTCCAATCTTTTGTGCAACCTAACACAAGTTGATCGCCACATAGATACAGCTAGACCAGAGTTCTTAATATAACCTTAATTAAATGTCAATGAATAATTTGTATCTTTTGAATGTTATCGTCTATGTCAAACAGAGGATATATGTTGGTAGCAAAAATGATCATTAACTACGAAGAGAACAATAATGGTTTTTCTTAACTGGTTTAGTAGGTCCAATTTTAAACATAATATAGGCAACATTTAGATGTGTGGTCAGCTTTGTTGAAGAAAACATTGTTCCATCGTTTGAATTACCTTGAAATTATTTCACACCTTTTTTGGCATCGACATGGTTGTTACTGGTAAATAGTGGCATTTTTGTTTATTTATTTTTTGCAAACTGTATCATCATGCTTTTTGGATCAGTAACAATGGTAGAGATTACCAAAAGTTGGACACCCAAGCGCCTAAGGCCTTTGGTATTAGGGGTCGGGTTGGGGGGTGGTTGTGGAAAGGTCCTCGGTTTAAATCCCATGCAGGGGACGGTCAAACACTGGCCTTATTGTAAAAAAAAAAACAATAGTAGAGACCTCTCCTAGTATACTATGAAACTCATTGGCTTTAGAATATAAATGTAGTACGAGAGTATGTAGTATGTACCATGCTCTTGTTGAACTTCTTAACTGTTCCCTAAGATTTGATGACTCCCTATCGCTACAGAATCTTGGACTTTCAGATGCTTGTCTTGCCACTTTAGCTGCTGAAGGTGCGTGCCATTCTTTTTCTCATGCCTAATTGTTTTGTACCTGCCTAGGTTGCAATGATATGAATATGCCAGAATGACACATACACAAGGACACATACATGGCACCTATCTTGTCATGTCCTAGTTCTTTTTTGGAGTCAATGTTGTGCCTGGCTCAGACACAATACAAACATAGGACTCATTTTGGATTGTCCATGCTTCCTAGATACAACTAATTGTAATTGACTTATTATTTAAATATACACTTCCACCATAGAACTTCAAAGTTCAACTTCATGAACATGTATCATTGACTGCCTCTGCAGTTGCAGCTATCACATTTTTCTATTTCCTTGTTGCTCTTTTTTCATTAATCATTTTCGTGCTTGCTTCCAGTGTACTAATAGAGTAGGTAGCTCTTGGTAGGCTATGTTGCAGGAATACGGGCACGGATATGGATAGGGACACAATATACGTATGAGATAAAACCATTTTCAAATAGGTAAAATATGTACTCACCTATTTTGTAGGCATACCGACACGGGTACAATACCATAGGGATACAAACACTATTTTCCAGTGTCCCTACAACATACTTCATAGGCTTGTTGATGGAGATAAGTCGAAAGATGGATTCCTGTGGTGTAGTTGGAGAAAGATAGTAGAAGCTGGTTTGGTTCAGCCTTGGGTACGCTCTGGTGTCTAAACCTCCAATGTGCGAGAATGAGTCCTGTTTTTTAAGTTACACAAATTCGACACAAGTCTTGAATAGGCCGAGACCATAGAAATGGTGAAATAGCAAGCAATCTTGTTGATCGTTCTTCTGCGGAAGAATATATGAAAGACAAGCATGGAAGCCAGTGTCTTCTTCTTTTAATCAATTGAGTTGCTAGATGTCAATGCCATAATCGAGGTGTTGAGACTTGAAGTGATTTTATTGAATGGAGTAACAACATATATATAGGAGAGGCTAGCCTCCTCTCCTATCATTCTAGCCAATGTGGGACTAAAGCCCAATAACACTATATATATATATATCAACACTCCCCCTCAAGATGGGCGAAAGATATTCACTAAGCCCATCTTGTCACATCCTCTCATCATGTTGATAGAACTAAGCCCCTTTGTCAGTCCGTCTGCTACCTGATCTTTGGTTGGAACATAGCCCAGCTCTAGTTCTCCTTTATCCAGTTTCTCTTTGATGAAGAATCTGTCAATCTCAATATGTTTGGTCCTGTCATGCTGCACTGGATTGTTGGCAATATTAATAGCTGACTGGTTGTCACACCATAGCTTCATCTTTGTTCCCTGGTCCAGCTTTAGCTCTGTCAGCATATTCTTCAACCACAATAGTTCTGTGACTCCCAAGGCCATCGCTCTATACTCTGCTTCAGCTGTTGATCTGGCCACTACTGACTGCTTCTTACTCCTCCAAGAGACCAAGTTGCCTCCTACAAATATGCAGTATCCCGATGTGGATCTCCTGTCGTCAGCACAGCTAGCCCAGTCAGAATCACAATAGCCCTCAATGCCTACATGATTATTTCTTCTAAAGATCAGTCCCTTCCCGGGGGCTCCCTTCAAGTACCTCAGAATCTGGTACACTGCGTCCATGTGACCCTTCCGGGGGTCATGCATGTAGCGGCTTACTACACTTACCGCAAAGCTGATATCAGGTCGAGTGTGGCTTAAGTAGATTAACTTGCCCACCAATCTCTGATATCTATCCCGGTCAACTGGTTCTCCAGCTTCAGCATCCAGTTTAAACTTCTGGTCTATCGGTGTCGTAGCTGGTTTACATCCCATCATCCCTGTTTCCGTAAGCAGGTCCAGTGCGTACTTCCTTTGAGAAAGAACGATTCCCTCATTATCTCGAGCAATCTCAATCCCAAGGAAGTATCGAAGGGGGCCAAGATCTTTCACCTCGAACTCCTTGCCAAGTTTTACTTTGAGTTGGGCGATCTCCTGCTCATCATTGCCTGTGATAATCATATCATCTACATATACTGCAAGCATGGTGATATGGCCTCCACTCCGTCTGAAGAAGACAGTGTGATCAGCATTGATCTGCTGATATCCCATCCCTATCATTGCTCTCCTGAACCTGTCAAACCATGCCCGAGGAGACTGCTTCAGTCCATAGAGAGACTTCTTCAGTCTGCAGACCTTGCCTTCTGTCTGTTTTGTGCCGAATCCTGGTGGTATCTCCATGTACACCTCCTCTACTAGATCTCCATGAAGAAATGCATTCTTCACATCCAGTTGGTGTAGCTTCCACCCTCCATTGGCTGCCAGGGAGATCAAGGTCCTGACAGTGCTCATCTTCGCCACTGGTGCAAAGGTCTCGTCATAGTCGATGCCGTACGTCTGACTGTATCCTTTTGCCACCAGTCGAGCTTTATAGCGCTCAACCTGTCCATCTGGGTTCTGTTTCACAGTAAAAACCCATTTACATCCAACTGCTCTTTTCCCTTCTGGCAGTCTCACCAGCTCCCAAGTGTGGTTCTTCTCAAGAGCTCCCAACTCCTCGTGCATTGCCGCTTTCCACTTTGGATCGTTCTTGGCAACCTGCCAATTGTTAGGTACAGTAATACTATCCAAAGATGCTATAAATGCTCCATGAGAAGAAGATATATGATCATAAGAAACAAACTTAGCAAGATCCCAACCATATCTGTCCGGAGGATTTCCCGCATTGCTGCGAGTAGTCCTTCGTGTAGGTAGTGGTATGGGAGGAACGATATCACCTGAGGAGGGTGGTGGTGTAGATGAGGAGGATGGTGGTGTAGATGAGGAGGATGGTGGTATAGGTGTCTCAGGAGTTGGGACAGGCGCAGGCAAGGGACTTGGCACTGACACTGTAGGTACTGGTCCTGTAGTCTGCTTGTTGTTTCTCCTGTTGTAGGTCAGTAACTCCCCCTGAGCCGTAGGTGTAACACTTCTCGTCTCCTCCCTCTGTTCCGCTTCACCTTCATGTTCCTCCTCAACCGTGTCTCTATGCCAAACTTCTAAATCGGTTACCACCAGGTTCTCCAAGTTCTCTATCTCCCCCTCTCGCCTTATACTTGTAGTATGAGGCGTGTTATACGAAGTTCCATCCTGGCGGTAATATGGCTCATGCTCCCGGAAGTGGACGTCCATACTAACAAATTTCTTCTTCTCTACTGGACTCCAGCATACATACCCCTTCTGAGTTGCTGAGTAGCCCACGAAGATGCACTTGACTGCTCTAGGGTCAAGTTTTCCAACGAATGGTCTGTTGTCCTTCACAAAACACACACATCCAAACACCTTTAGTGGAAGTATTCCACTATTATTACCTTGTAATACTTCACATGGAGACTTCCATCCCAGGACTTTTGAAGGCATCCTGTTTATAAGTTGAGCTGCTGTCAACACCGCATATCCCCATAGGTGTTGTGGGACATTCATGTCGATCATCATACTTCTTGCGGTCTCCAGAAGATGTCGGTTCTTCCTTTCTGCTACTCCATTTTGTGCTGGTGTATATGCACAAGAGGTCTGATGCTGTATTCCATGTGCTGACAAGTACTCTGCAAGTGTCCTATTGGTATACTCCGTCCCATTGTCAGATCTCAGTATCTTCACCACTGCATTATACTGAGTCTGGACATATTTATGAAAGTCCCGAAAACAAGCAAATACATCACTTTTGTTCTTCATCAAATACAGCCAGGTGACACGAGATGCACAATCGATAAACGAAACAAAATACTTATACCCATTCATAGTGTTAGTAGCACATGGGCCCCAAACATCAGAATGAACTACCTCAAAGACTGAAGAACTCTTATGACCATTTCCAACATATGAACTCCTAGTAAGTTTTCCTAACTCACATGCATCACATACTAATTTCCTTTTATTTGATTTTGCATACATATCTGGATACAACTTATTTAGAGTATCAAAGGAAGAATGCCCCATCCTCCTATGATGAAGTATCAAAGTGTCTTCAGTCTTCTGCTGCAGCTCCTCCATTCCAGCCTTCTCTGCCATAGACACCAATGCTGAGTCCAGTCCGTCTTGATCTAGGTACCACAGTCCATCATGCCAAGTGCCAGTCCCAAGTCTTCGTCCCGTCCCTTTCTCCTGGAAGATCACCTTAGGAATATCAAAAGAAACAATGCATTTTAGTTGGAG
Organism: Iris pallida; assembly: GCA_029216955.1. Lineage (NCBI taxonomy): Eukaryota > Viridiplantae > Streptophyta > Magnoliopsida > Asparagales > Iridaceae > Iris > Iris pallida. The sequence continues at coordinate 7,668,091 of JANAVB010020198.1, read as the reverse complement.
AATTATAGAACTAATAGACAAGAGACTGACTGGGAAGGATGGAGCATGCAAAACATTGGATAACCTTACTGAACCCGTACAATTAACAGTACCCTTACCGACCACTGGTTGGAAAGTACCATCCGCAGTCTGAATGGTGTCTGTCGATGCTAGGTGAGTGTACGAGGAAAACTTACTAGCATTTCCGGTCACATGCCGAGATGCTCCTGAGTCGATAATCCAGTCTGACATTTTAAGGGAAGACATAGATGCAAGAGCGTGAGACTCGTCAGTACCTTCTGATGGATGGGCATACATAGCGGCGTTGAAGAATGGAGTGGATGCCTCCTCTGCTACGCTCCTCCTGTCTCCTTCGATTGACGCTTTTTGCTTTCTCTCCAGCAGATCCAGTAGCGCCTGATCCTCCTCAGTAAAGGCGCCGCCAGCTCCTCCATTCCCATCTGCCACCAGCAGGTTTGCCCGATAGCCTCCTCGACCGCCTCGTCGGCCTCCTCGACCACGTCCACGTCCAGCATATCCTCGTCCACGTCCACCACCTGAGTCTCCCTCCTTAGGTGGTTTGGTACAAGCATATCGATGGTGGCCCATCTCCCCACAGTTGTAGCACTGCCGATTCTGTTGCCAGAGCTCTCCCTTGGATCCTGTATCCCCCGAACCGGTAGCTGCTAGTGCTGACTTCACTTCGGGTAAAGCACCTGTCGATGATGCGCCTGTCCCTGTCTGTAATCTGATCCGCGTCTCCTCCTGAATCATGGCTGAGATAGCCTCCTCGAGACTAGGGATCGCTGGCTGGGCGAGGAGTAAGGCTGTTCTCTGTGTGAATGCTGCAGTCAGTCCCTTAAGGAATTTCATCGTCCTCTCCTGCAGACACACCTGTCTCTCCTTGCACTTTGGGTCCCCGCAGCTTGCCCGTTTGGAATGGTGATCATAATCCAGCCAGAGGCGTTCCAACTCCGTAGCGTACTCCTGCACCGTCTTCTCGCCTTGTACGGTGTCGTCGATCTCCCCTTTTATCTGGAAGATCCGTAGATTGTTACCTATGCCATCATAGGTTCTTCTCAATTTCTCCCATACGTCTTTCACCATCTCAATGCCATCTACTGTGGAAGCAATAGACTGGACTAAGGAGTTGAGAAGCCAGATATAAATCACCATATGAGTGGATTTCCACTCGTCGCGTCCTGTCGAGCCCTCTTCCGGCTCTGTCTTCTCGCCTGTCAAGAATCCCTCCAGGTTCTTACCTGCAAGGGTTCTTCTCACCCGCCGTGACCAACTCAAATAGGTGGCTGGTCCATCCAACTTCAGATCGATGGAGGGTAGTTCTAACTTTGGCGGTGCTCGTGTCGTGCTTTCACCAGCCGACACCTTTATCAACTTCAGCAATGTCGCCACATCGTCAGCATCCAGCTTCTTGAGAATCTCCTCCATCGATGCTTCTTCTCGATCACTTCACACTTGCTCCACGACTCACGCTCGTCCTTGCCGTCCTCTCCTAAATCCGAATGTCTGATTTCATCGGATCTAGGGATTATAGGCATCTCCTTGAGATTGATCTCAAGAACGAGCGTGAATCTTGTACCCGCAATAGCGGTACAATGAATCCTGCAGCCGTAAAAACGGTACAGAAACGAGCGTGAATCTTGTACCCGCAATAGCGGTACAATGAATCCTGCAGCCGTAAAAACGGCAGCAGCAGCAGCAGTTGCAGCCGCAACAGCGGCACAGCAACGGCAGCAGCGCGGCAGCGGCGGCGGCGGCGCGGCAGCTGCAGCAGCAGCGGGGCGGCGCTGCGGCGGCGGCGGCGCGGCAGCAGCTGCAGCGGCAGCGGGCGGCAGCAGCTGCAGCGGCAGCGGGCGGCAGCGGCGGCGTAGAAGGGGGGATTAGGGTTAGGGTTTGTGTGGAGGAGGGGTCTCTAACGGTATGCTAAGCAATTTTAGGCTCTGATACCATGTTGAGACTTGAAGTGATTTTATTGAATGGAGTAACAACATATATATAGGAGAGGCTAGCCTCCTCTCCTATCATTCTAGCCAATGTGGGACTAAAGCCCAATAACACTATATATATATATATCAACACGAGGTTCTTTAGAACTTGCACTAAAGAGCTGTTGCTGCTGTAGAGAAGATCTGCTATCACTTCTTGCCGTTGCGCTGCTAGGGTGATGAAGATCATCGTTGCTCAAAGCGAGATTTGTCCCTTTCCGTGGATCTGCTACCAGGAAGAGATTCTCGTGATCTTGTGAAAATTACAGAATCTCACTTTGAGTTTGTTGAAGTGACGAAAAATCTGCACAAGTCTTGAATAGATTGAGAACACAGAAGTGGTGAGATAGCAAGCCATCGTGTTGATTGCTCTTTAGCAGAAAAACATATGAAAGTCAAGCATTAAAGCTGTTGTCTTCTTCTTTTAAGCAATTGACTTGCTAGATGCCATAACCGATGTTCTTTAGAACTTGCAGTGAATAACTGTTGTTACTGCAAGATCCAATATCACTTGGTTGCCACCGCGCTGCTGGGTGATGAACATCACCGTTGCTCAAAGCAAGATTTGACTCTTTTTGTGAATTCGTTCCCATGATCCAGCAAGTTCGAAAGAACTACAATGCTTGATAATCTTACCATGCTAGATGTCGGACAAAGCATGGATATGATACTCGGTTGCTGCTGTTGCTTTTCTTTTCTCTCTTTCGTATTGTGTCTTCACAAGTGCAAAAACACAGATCTTATATAAGGAAGTCAACCCCCTAACAACAATAACCACCGTCCATAAATAATGTGGACGGAAAACCAAGGAGTAATCCCAATTGGGTGTGTGATTACCAACAACAACTCCTTATAAATAGACTAATTACAAAACTGAACAACCCTAACAATAGCAAAACCGCGACAGTGGCAGAAGACCCATGTAACCGGCAGTTACGCGTAATCGTAGTTTCGTCGAACCGACGGATCCCACAAAACCACCAGTCCCGCAGAACTGCAGTGCTGCAGAACCACGGATCCTCGGAATCCACAAACTTCACAAAATCGTAGAACCGCGGACTGCCGCAGAAGCACGCGTTGCACATGACCATCTGATGAACATTGATGTCCATCCTCAAGCTCGTGTTGCATAACAAGTTTCCAGAAATCAGGTTCTTTGCGACAACATGTACATGCTTCACATTCTCCAGTGTAAGTGACTTATCCGAAGTCAGCTTCAGCATTGCCGTCCTGATTCCTAATACTTCATCTTGTGTCTTGTTCGCCATTGTTACATTCTCAGATGATGGTTCATACGTGGTGAACATCTCCTTCACAGGACACACATGGCAGAATGCTCCTGTGTCCATCCACCAGTCGGTATCCACGTCAGATTTGTCAACCTGTACAATCATAGCAATAAGGTTAACCTCATCTTGTGTTCCTTTGGCCTTGGCTTGAACATGCAGTCCTTGAAGTGTCACTTCTTGCCACAATTGAATCAAGTCCCGTGCTCCTTGGACTTAATCTTGAAGGAAGTAGACTTCACCCTCAAATGATTGGAGTCCAGAAGGCCGCCTTTCTGATCCCTTAACTGGATCATATTTGCTTTGGCAAATTGCTTGGACATGGAGTTCACCTTGATCTTTTTTTTTTTTGCTTTGTCTTCAATGAGGATGAAACACATAAGATCTTCAAGTTTGACTTTGATCTCCGCCTTCTTGCAGTACATATCCGTAGAGAATCGATCTCAGCTAGTAGGAAGTTTGGAGAGAATAACTCATTCCATAGATTTATCTACTAGAGGCATAGCCTCTTCCTCTAGCTTATGATGTAGCTTCATAAGCTCCTTTACCCGCGGCAACATTGCACTTCCATTTTCAAATTCCATTTTCATAAACTTGTTGACGAGATACACTTTGGACATATTTTCATCGTCGTTGTAATGTTTTTTCAGAGACTTCCAAATGTCTCGCTTTCTCCTTCTCGTTGTAATGTTGAGGATTAACAACTTGCAGAAGTTGTTAGCCGGCTTCCATTGCTGCAGAATAGTAATCACGTTCATGATAACCCCCACGTTATCCGTTTATGTAATCACAAGTTTTGGTTGAGTTCTAACATACTCGATGTTCACAAGTTGAAGATTTTGATTGACCTTCCTTTTCCAATTATTGTAGTCTTTTCATTAATATTTTCGAGTTTGTGAAAGGTAGTATCCAGAAGACTTGTACGAGGGTCGATAGTTGGATTTTTAAGAGATTTTCGTTATCTTGTGAAAAATCACAGAATCTCGCTTTTGAGATTGTTGTTGAAGTCATGAGAATTTCACACGTCTTGAATAGATTGAGACCACAGAAGTGGAGAAATAACAAGCCATCCTACTGATCGTTCTACAGCGGAAGAACATATGGAAGTCAAGCATGAAAGCTGATGTCTTCTTTTAAGCAATTGAGTTGCTAGATGCAAGAAGAGGTTCTTTAGAACTTGCAGTGAGGAACTATTTGTGTTGCAGAGAAGATCCGCTATTACTTGTTGCTGTCGTGCCGCCGGGGTGATAGAGATAACCGTTGTTCAAAGCAAGATTTGACGCTTTTCGTGGATCCGCTCCAGGAATCAGCAAGTTTGGAAGAACTTCTCCAACTCTCAATAATGTCACCATGCTAGCTGTCGTACAAAGCACGGACAGGACACTCGGTTGTTGCTGCTGCTTCTCTTTTCTCTCTTTCCGTCTTGTGTCTTCTGAAGTGCAAAAACACATATCTAAGATATCTGATATATGGAGATATAAGGAAGCCAATCCCTTAGCAACAATAAGTATCTATTAATAATGTAGGCGGAAATCAGAGAGCAAATCCAAAATCAAGTGGGCGATTACCGACAATAATTCCCTGGAAATAGGGCAATTACAAAACTGAACAATCCCAGCATCAGTAAAACCACATCAACAGAACAAAAGGCCTGCGGAACCACAGTGCTGCGGAACCCGCGAATTCTGTAGAACTACGGATCTATGAAAATGTAGTGCCGCAGAACCACGGTTCTCCAGAATCCACGGAAGCTGTGGTGGGGTTGTCATCGCATGACCAGAAGCAACCGCGTTGCTTCTGCGACGAACCGCAAGCAACAACTCATGGTGTATAATGGGCCGAGCGGCCCGGAACTAGGCTCGGACCCGATCTTGTCAATATCGGTCTGGGCTGGCCCAGACCCGGTCATTGGATCGGCCCGGTTCGACCCATATGGATAACGGGTTCGGGTTGGGTTTGATTTTCTGGCCCGAAGGCCTGGCCCAGCCAAACCCGGAACCGGTCTTACCCGGCAAACCTGGTCGAACCGGCCCGGACCAGCAGCCCGGTCAAATCCCGATCAGAACCCGGTTAACCCGGTCAGCACCCCCTACCCAGGTGGGCTCCGCTAATTTTATATATTAATGTTTATATATTAATTTGGGGGATAAATTACCGAATTACCCTATATTATAACCGTTCTATTGAATATTGGAGGGGTATTTTCATTAAAAGACCCTCCAATGCTATTATATAAATGGCCCATTTAAGGGCTATTTTATATCCGTTTGAGAGGGGTATTTTGGGCATTTTGCTGAAAATGACAAAGATATCCTTATAATTAACAACTATATTTGGGGGGGAGTAGGGGTAATTTTGCACCCAAAAAATTCTTATAAACAAGGTTATAAACGGTAGGCGGGTGCGCGACGGTAAAGGACCGCCTACCGCCTAGCCGCCTAGGCGTTTCAAATATTTTGTCCATTTTTTAATGTAAATTAATGTTTGTTTCTTTGTAGCTAAAAAGACTGGAGTTTCCAAGTGAAAAACTAATGTTATTGTGCGTGTTAATGTTTCTTTATTTGCATCCACATTATTTGAATTGGAATGGTTACATAATGGTCACATCATGCTATGGTCCAAGAGTCATTTTCACAAAATCATGATGGTTGAGAACTTCAAACACTAATAATAATATCATCTCATGGTCATGGTTTGCCTAATCATTTTTTTGTCTCTTCTTCTGGCTAACTCTCTCTTCTGGCTAACCCTCTAAAAGAAAATAATATAATTTAGTCATACATATATATGTTTAGTCATAATTTCGTATGGCTTCTTTGACTGCTACTATGAGTTGAAGAGAGGAGTGGGACCCACGACAGCACCTCTCTGTCTTTAGGTGCTCTATCTCTACAGACTAGGGCCTGTTTGGTTGCACGAAAGTGTATGAAAGTGCGAAAGTGGAAAAACAAAACTTGCGCACGCGATGCGTACGCATAACTTTTGAGTTTCCAAAAGTTGTTTGGTTGATGGAATTGAAAAATATGAAAGTGGAGGAATAAGGAGTTTCGTTGTTTGGATGGTTGTTGAAAGTGGAAAAAAAAGAGTTTCGTTGTTTGGATGGTTGTTGAAAGTGCTAAAATATCCCTAACAAATATATTTTTTCTCTTTCCACACTTTTCCTTCTCTTCCCAGACCACTTTCACCCAAAAAAAGGGTGTGGTGAAACTCAACCCAAAAGGAAGGAGACAGGAACTTCCCTGCGTCCCATCAACCACTTTCACCCCACTTTCAACTTTTCAACCAAACAGCTGAACTGGAGCAAGTTCAGCTGACTTTCAATTTTTTTCAACTTTTCACCCCCACTTTCAACGAACCAAAGTGAAACAAAAGAAAATCAAAACAAAAAAAAGCAACAGAGAAAGAAGTGACAGCTGACAATAAAAGCAACCAAGAGAGAAAGGGAGAGTAGAGAAACAAAAGAAAAGCAAAAGAAAAAAAAACAAAGAGAAAGAAGAGACACACTGGTCGACGTCGTACCTGGTCGCCGGAGAGGCTGCGCATCGTCGCTTCGCCGTCGGCCGTCGGTTGTCAAGGTGGCTCCTGTCTCAATTTCTGTTTTTTTTTCTTCTTTATTTTTTTTTTCCAAAGAAAACTTTTTTGTTGAGTTCCTAAAGGAACTGTTTATCTTCTTTTTCTTTTCAAAGAAAACTTCTTCCAAAGAAAACTTTTCTATTGATCTTCTTCTTCTTTTTCTTCTTTTATCCAAAGCAAAGCAACTGTGGCATTTTCTCTCTCCAAATTTTGACCTTTTTCTGACCGCCTCAACACCGCCGCCGTCTGACCGCCACCTACACCGCTATAGTGTCGACGGACGCCTAATCTACCACCAACCGCGAAAGCGGCGCAAAGAGGGTCCGCCTCGCGCCTAGGCGCCCGCCACATCCGCCATTTAGAACACTGCTTATAAATATGACATAAATCATCAAAATTAACCACAACAAATTTTTTTCTCTCTTACAATATTTAGAAGCGAACAAAGTTCTAAAGATTGAAGTAGCAACTTTCTGGAGCATGAAGTTACAAATTTAAGGAGTATAAACTGCAGTTTTCTGGAGGCTTCAACTTGTGTGAAAAAATTGGAGGCTTCAAGTTGACGTTTCAAGTAATTTTTAATTTTTTTTTCTTCCCTCTCTTTTTTTGATTCGTGAATTTTCTTTCCCCCCTCTTTTTTATTAGAAAAACAAATTCTTCTCTTTTCTTATTCTTCTTTTAAAAATTATTTTTTAAAGTATGGATGATACTGATTCTAACCAACCTTATCAAGGTGGTTCCGAACATGCTTACAATTATTATACCAAGTTTTATGATAATATTCTTGTTGATTGTGCTACCGACACAAATGTCACATCCGAAAGAAGTGTGGCTATTAGTGTTACAAATAGGGAAAAAAAATCAGTTTCATAGAAATTTTATGATATATTATGTCACTGATAATGGGGGCGTACCGGTTCTAGATCCAAAAGATAAAAACCAATAGCTAAAGGTGCACAATGTAAGAAATGCAAAAAAAAAAATTAAATGGAAAAAATGACGGCACATGTACTTAAGAAGAATATGAAAGTTGTTATGGCAAAGACAAATTGCATGCTAGACAAACACAACTAAGCATCGGTTTTGATGGATTCTTCTATAGGTAGCTTTAGTTATTCTGCTGCTCGTAACAAAACTGAGTGAACAAAATATATTGTTTGTGATGAACAACCGTTTACACTTGGTTAGAGTGAATCATATTATGATTATGCAACTAGTACTCTTAATCCTTGTTTTTCTAAAGTTTCTAGATCTTCTACTAGAGCAAAACTATCAAAATATTTCAAAGAAAAGACGACTTTGAAAGAAAGTTTTGTATATGTTAGTAAAATTGCTTCAACTTCTGATATATAGACTAGTAAAAACAATTACCCTTTATTTGTATCGTGACACATTATTTAGATGTAAAATGAATTTTGCAAAAAAAGAATTATTTGTCCAAGACCTTTGGGATTTCCACATATTGGTTCTGCAATCTGCAGAGCTATCCTACAAGTAATAGAATTTTTTCAATTGCTTGTGATAGTGCTAGTAATAACAATTCTTGGATTACTACTTAAAAATCACAATTTTTGCCTATAGTAGAAGGACGATTTTTTTCATGTTAGATGTGTCTCTCCTATTATTAATTTAGTTGTTCAAGAATGCCTTTAGTTCTTTCAAGCAAATTTATAAAATATTAGATCATGTTTAATTAGGTTGAACACTTCTCCAAGTAGACAACAATATTTAAAACGTTATGTGCACAATATGGTATGACTTTAGGAGATTTTTTAAGGATGCACCACATAGATGGAATTCTACTTATTTAATATTGAAGTCTTGTATTAAATTTAAAGATGTTATTACACGTTGTTGTTATATTAATCAAAATTTTGATTTTCAAGTAACTGAAAATGATTGGTTAATTGTTAGTTCAATTTATGAATTTTTAGAATTATTTTATAATGCTACATGTATTTTATCTGGAATTTATTATCCAACTTCTCCTTTAGCTTTAACAGAAATTATTAACATGTCTAATTTATTTTCTAAATATATAAATGCTCATGTTTTTGATTATGTTGTTACCAAAATGTAAATAAAATTTCTAAAATATTGGCGTGATATACCTCTTCTATATTGCTTGGCTTCGGTTTTTGAGCCTAAGATAAATTAGCTGGTGTATTTATATTGTTAGACGATTTTAATGACAATATGAATGTTGAGGTAGGTAGCTTAAAAGCAGAAATTTGAGATATTTGAGAAAATCTAATTGCTTTATACGAAAAACAAATTGTATCGAGCCGACTCGGTACAACCGTTCAATGTAGTAGTAGTTCCGGTTTAATGTCTAAGATATCTCATGCTAAGGCCTCGTTTGGTTTGCGGAATGGAAGGGAAAGGAAATCAATTCCTTGTCATTTCCTTTCCTTTGGGAAATTTTATTTCCCATTGATTTTCCTTTCCGATGTTTGGAAATGCCAAGGAATTTGGAAAGGAAAGTGATTACTTCAATGTGGGAAAGTGATTCCTTGCTTGGATGGATGTAATCACTTTCCTCCCTAATTTTCCTTCCATTGGGAATCATTTTCCTTTCCTCCTCAATTCCTTTGGCACCCAAACATAGGAAAGTAATCACTTTCCTTTCCCAACCCGAAGATTCCGCGAACCAAACGAGGCCTAAAAGTATATTGCAAAGGAAGAAACAAATTTTTTTTCCTACCGGCTCAAGAATTGTAATTGTATTTAAATTCTTACGAAGAAGATGATTCTGCATTGTATTCTTCAATTTTAGAATGGTGTAAAAGACACGAAAAAACATATCCTATATTTTTTTTAATAGCACGTAATCTTATAATGGTCCTGATGTACACGGTAGCATCGAAATCTTGTTTTAGTGCAGGTTCAAGGATGCTAAGTAAGAAGAGGAGCAAGATGCTGCCATATATTTTTGAAGTCTGTTTTTGCATTGAAGATCTAATTCGTGCGGAAAAACGAAATCAATACTTAAAAGATGAAAGTGCCGACATCGATGAGCTGGACTTTTAGTATTTTGGACGAAAGTATTGGAGGAGGAGCTGAGCAATAAACCTGGACGAAAAATGAACGACTGAAAACAAAATAAAAGACTTGTAAATTTTATTACAAATTTTATGGAAATAAAATCTCAACTTTCTTTTTTTGTTATAGATATTTTTATATTAGATTTTAATTATAATAAAAAAATAAAACTATTTCAAAATTTTCATCTTAAAATTGAAAATTAGGTTTTTTTTTTTTGGAAATAATCTGGCTCGGCCTGGATCCAACCCTGAACCGGTCCGGTCCCAGCCCAGTTCGGCCTGGCCTGCCCCTGACCGGTTCATGGGTCCGGACCGAGTTCCCTATTTTCTCTTTCAGCCCGGGCCGGCCCGACCGGCTTTCTCTCCTGGGTTAAGCCCAGTCCGGCCCGAATTCGGTCAAGTCCGGTCTGGCCCGAATTCGGTCGTCTGGTCAAAGCTCCACTTCGCACCCTTTGCCCAGCGTAACTGCGCCCTATGCGTACGTGCGAAATGTGCCATCAAAGCTCCACTTCGCACCCTTTGCCCATGCCCGAGTCCAAGTCTGGCCTCTTTCGGGCCTAGCTCCAAAGGAAATTCTTCCAAGAAATGGTGACAAAACAAATATTTCTTATGGATTTTGAACCTTGTCCACTAGAAAACCCTCCCACAAACCACGTTAACTAACACACCATGTGTACAAGATAATAAATGATAGCTCAAATATTGAAATGCACATACTTGGAGTTTGCCTCGACATAGAATGGTGGGACCTGCTCACTAATGACCAAATTCAAATTAAACCCCAACAAGTCCTTCCCGTTCGGCATTGCCTAGTGGGCACGAGTGTGGGTGTACTTGTTTAACTCATTTGCTATCTAGATGTTCCAATGTGAAATCAACTTGAAAGTTATAAAAGAATTTTCGCAAAATGATTTGAGATATGAAGAATATAGCTTAATGAACGACTACTTTTGTTCAGATTGCTTTGGTCTCATACTTTGTTTAGATTGTTTTACTCTCATACTCTAAGATTCAAAATGTAAGAAAATCGAATCAAATTCTTCGTCACTGGCACCTACTTCCAGTAGAATTCCACAAATTTAAAATCATCTAATATTAGCAATCGAGAAGTGTTTGATAAATATGAAAAGAAAAGAATATAAAGAGCCAGATTAGATTCCAGTAGAAACTGCAGCTACTGTGTGCTTTCTCACAGTCAGATTGATCTCAATCACGGTTTTAAGATTTGGAGCTTGCAAGCCCTCAAACCTGTGTAAAGCTTCAAGCTATGGTTTATGACCTAATCAGAATATAATAATTTATGATGAGAGTTGTGTACCACGAGATGCTCCAAAATCTTGCTGATGGGCTTAATTGAAACTTGAATTAAATCTTCCAGTGGATTTGTTCCAAGGGAATTCCATGTAATACAGACTTGAGTGGAACTATGTTAGTAGAACCATTTTTGTTGGTAAATCTCCTTGTGTTCACTACTGCTTGTAACTGAAGTTCAACCTTTGAATCTAGGCACCTAAAATTGGCAAAGCCAACTATAAAATTTATTTCTGAATCGCTAGTCTATATTTGCATCTACACCGTACATTCAAAGGCACTTCCCTGTATGGAAGACCGAAGACCAATGTTAGATGAATTAAGAAAAAAAAACTTCCAAGTGATCCAAGATGTTAACATTGGTTTCGCAAAAAATATAATACTTCAGTATGATGAGGGTTGTGTACCACGAGATGCTCCAAAATCTTGCTGATGGGCTTGATTGGAAACTTGAAATTAAATCTTCTAATGGATTTGTTCCAAGGGAATTCCATGTAATACAGATTTGAGTGGAACTATGTTAGTAGAACCATTTTGGTTGGTAAATCTCCTTGTGTTCACTACTGCTTGTAACTGAAGTTCAACCTTTGAATCTAGGCACCTAAAATTGGCAAAGCCAACTATGAAGTTTATTTCAGAATCGCTAGTCTATATTGCATCTACACGTACATTCAAAGGCACTTCCCTGTATGGAAGACCAAAGTTAGATGAATTAAGAAAAAACTTCCAAGTGATCTAAGAAGTTAAATTTTTGGCAAAACTTCAGTACAACCAAAGGAAAAAGGTTTTTAAAGCATCCATATCCAGGGTTTTCTGTGGACATGAGATTGCAACAGTTAACACCAATTTCAAATTGAACAAACAACTTCCAAATATGTCAGTCATGATACATCATATGTTTTGAAATGATTGTATCCTTCAAGCAGAACAAACATTGTTTACTTCTTTATGAGATTGCAAACAGAAATATAATTGCCAATATTATTTGCTACCTGGAAAACTGGAAGACACCCAATACAGTAACCGATCACTGTTTGATGTTTCTTTAGTTGCATCAGCGTCTGAAGTTTTTTTGTTTGACAAATTCTCAGATGATGTTTATCCTGAAAGTTTGAGGATATCTTCGCAAAACATGCTGAGGTTAAGTTGATGATCTTGTTTTAGTTTCATGTGGTTGATTTCTTCTTATTTCAATTTATACTCTTCTTTCCCTTTTCTTACTAAATTATTGATGGATAATCATTAGTCATGGTGATGGCCAAGCTCATGAGGAAACAACATCACAACCACCAAAAGATGGTACGGATGTATCAGGTCTGAAAAAGCTGCTTGTTTTGTTTTTTAATGTTCATTGAGCAATATTATTGTGTCCCCTTTTGCTATAATATGCAAAGCTTAGTCAATTGAATGCTTTCTTTTAACAGTTGGAGGTGCCACAAGAGTTATGATAAGTACATCAAAGGGTGACTATGATAGCCTGCCTTCCTACATTAGAAGTCTAGCATCATGGGAGGTACACATTTCACCTTATTAACCAGTTAAGAGAAATGGAAAAAATGGTGACATGGACATGGTGGTTCATTAGGTTGAATGAATACTTAGTTTCACATATGCCATCAAGAAAGGCACATCTTATCATATTTGATGGTGATACTACTAAGCATTTTAAGTAGCTTTACATCTATTTATATGTAGTCATATTTTAGTGTTGGCTATTTGAATCCTTTTGTTGCATTCAGCTCCCTTGGGTGCCTCTTTCTCTTGTTGGGTTGTCTCATATTAGGTTGCGTAATCATGTTTGGTGATGAAATAAAGGATGTTGTATAGAAAGTTTAGTCCCACATCGGATAGAAAATGGAAGCATGAGGTATAGATAATTGGAATTGGTCTTGGGCTTAACAAAGGATTTCCCTTGTCAAGTCATATGGGCCAAGTTTAATATGATGCCTAATGGATCAATTCCAGTTCGGATCTCACCGTGTTTCCATAACAAATTGGTATCACATTGTTAGAGATTGTTGAGCTTTGATTAGATTTCCTATTATACATCCATCCCCAAATTCGACAATCGAATTAATTGTATCGTGGGTTTGGTCTGTACATTAGTAGGATGCTTTTGGTGTGTACATTAATTAGTAGGGGTAGTTCAGTAAATATACTGCAGTTGGTGGTTGCCATAATATTTTATTATAAATAGGACTTCAATATCTTGTAATTGTAACTCTCTCATAAATTATAGAATAACTAGTTTGCGGCCGTGGACGTAGGACGATCTCCGAACCATGTTAAATATTGTCTTTGTTCTTCATCACTGATACAACATTCATAAAATCTCATATTCTCAATCCAAGGGGAATAATAGATCTGGTAGGTGTCATTCAAGGGATTGGGTATAGTACTTTATCGGTAGGGGGCCCTTCTTAGATAGTGTGGTTCCAACCCTTCGAGGTAGTGAAATACGCTTTCGTCCTTTAGAACTAGTACATTTCATCATAGAGAACAGTGGCAAGCAGAACAAACGATTCCAACTGAGAAAATCAAGAACATAAACACCCAAAACATAGTGACTTCAAGCAAGAACATCACAAGCAAAGGAATGAAAGTAGGAAATTTGATCTTGATCTCAAACATCAATCCTCCAAAAGCTAAAAGTTGAAAAACATTCTCCTTACCTGCCAACTGGAATATCGCAAAGTGAATTTTATTATAAGACCAAGGATTTCACGTTGCAGACCTCAGAAATTTTGTTAAACCCAAGCCAAATGCTAACATGTTTGTACTTTGTACCTAGCATCGTTGCTCTCTCTTATAGGTTTGCACCTGAATAAGAATTGACAGGACCTGTGCTAACATGAAAGTAGGAGAAGTTAGCATGGGAGATGATCATTCAATTAAGGATAGAGAAGAGGATAAAAAAGCGCGGCAGATTTCTTTTTTTTAGCTTTCGAGGAATACTACTTATTTTCTTAGAGGAATTTACCAGAGATCACTATGTAAGTAGTACTAGGGAGTTCCATTGCTATTCTGGAGACAAGAATTATCCATCCAAATCTGACATCGGTCCAACTCTATTCAAATTTAAAAAAAAGGCTAAATTACAACTTGATACCCTCAACTATTCGGGTTCTTCAATTTGATACCCTCAACTTTGATAGGTACTAACTTAATATTCTCCTCCATTCTTGAACTAACAATGTTAATTGAAGAGGTAAAATGACAAAAATGCCCCTTCCCGCTCTCTCCCCCATCTCTTCGGCAGCCCCCTGTCACAGACTTAGTGTTTTTCCTACACTACGATCCGTGCGGCGCACAAGCTTTCTCCTCGAAGACTCTTGCAAGCCTTCCCCCAAACGAACTTAGCTAAAATGCTAGAAAGAAAGAGAGTAGTGGAGCAAGAGTAAAACTTGCAAGACTTTTATTAATATGAAGAAAGCTTACAAATTTCGGTGGTGAAGAGCAAATGAGTCTCCCCCCTTATTTAAAGTGCCTCTAAGGCTTACAAGAAGCTTCTGGAATGGGTATATTTCAGGAATTATTCTAGGGAATATTCTATGAATTATTCTAGGTCCTAAGAATATTCCATGCATAATTTTAGCTACTAAATATTTACAAAGATGCTTAAATAGCATCAAATCCATCACGGTGGGCCCGAAAAATAAATGTGCGTAACATTCTCCCCCACCTAAGGTGTTGACGTCCTCGTCAACTATGTCTACTGAGAAATGTCTGCACCTCGGCCTCGAACTGATGCAGTATATCAGCACATTCCCAGCTGTACTCACCGTGCGGCATTTCCTTCCACTGGATGAGGTACTCCACGTACGGAGAAACGTCTCGCCGACGCACGGTCCTCTTGTTGAGCACAACTTTCACTTCCTTGTCGAACAACGTAGTCATGGTCGCCGTGGGTCGCTTTGAAACTCTGCGCTGAGGGTCCTCCAAGTTTTTATGGTACGATTTCAGGCAACTTGCATGGAAGACATGACGAATCTTCAGCTTGGCGGGGAGCTCGAGCTTGTAGGCCACCTTGCCTACCATCTTGAGGACGGAAAGGGGCCTTCATACTTCCGAATCAGTCCCTTGTGCACCTTGCGGAACACCTTAAAATGTTGCGGTTGAAGCTTGATCATCACCAAGTCCCCCTCCTTGTACGCAACCAGCCTTCGCTTCGCGTCGGCCCAGTTCATTTTTCGCGCGGTCTTCTCCAGAAATGCCTTGGCAATATCCGCCTTCGCCTTGAAGTCCGAGGCAAACTGGTTAGCCGTTGGGCTCCTACCCGAGGACCCTGCACTCAGCGTGTGCTGGACGAGCGGCTATCGACCCATCACCAACTCAAACGGACTGCTATGGGATGACTCGCTCCTCTGTAGATTGTAGCGGAACTGAGCAATGCCCAGGTGATGCATCCAATCCCGTTGATTGGCATCATGAAGTGCCGCAAGTACTCGAGCAAGGAGTTGACCCGCTCCGTTTGTCCGTCCATTTGCGGGTGGAAGCTGGTCGAGAAGTGCAAATCCGTCCCGAGGATCTTGAACATCTCCGTCCAGAACTTTTTCGTGAAGCGGGGATATCGATCACCGACAATGTTATCCGGGATCCCCTAAAACTTTACCACATGGGAAATGAACAAGCGTGCGGCCTCCTCTGCTGTGCAGTCCGTTGAAGCAACAATGAAGGTTGCGTACTTGGAGAAGCGGTCCACCACCACGAGAATGGACCAAAGTGCTCCCACTTTCAGCAGGACAGAGATGAAGTCCATCGATATGCTCTCCCACGGTCGACTCGGCACGGAGAGAGGCTCAAGTAGGCTCCCGGGTCTTTGATGATCCACTTTGTCTTGTTGGCACACAAAACAAGTGCATACATAGTCCTCGACGTCCTCGCACATGCGAGGCCAATAGTAGGCGGCCTCCAGCAATGCCAAAGTCCGCTTCTGTCCCGGATGCTCAGCCCACTTGGTATCGTGGCACTCCTTGAGTAGTTGTCTCCGCAAGCTACCCCACTTAGGGACGACCACCCTATTGCCCTTTGTGTAGAGAAGTCCGTCCTACAGCCAGAACCTTCGCGTTTTGCCTTCTCGAACAAGCTTCACCACTGTTTATGTCAATAGGTCCTCGACCACACCCACTTTGACACGATCAAGAATGTCTCCTTTGAGCAAGAAAACTGCGGTGAGTTTGGCCTTCATGTTGAGTGCATCAGCTACATGGTTATTCTTGCCAGGTTTGTATTACATCTCCATATCGAACTCGACCAAGAAGTCTTGCCATCTCGCTTGCTTTAAGGACAGTTTTTTCTGGGACTGGAAGTAGCTTGTGGCAACATTGTTCGTCATGACCACGAACTTGGTGCCAAGGAGATAATGCCGTTGTCCTTAAGCAATGCACGACCGCGGTCATCTCCTTCTCCTGCACCGTGTATCGCCGTTCTGTGTTATTCAGCTTGCGGCTCTCGAACGCGATGGGGTGCCCTTTCTGTACCAACACCCAACCGATGGCGAAGTTGGACGCGTCAGTATGCACCTCGAACGCCTTTGGTCTTGAGTTCTCCGCAACTTTCGACTACGGTCTTTAGCTACTCGTAGTCTTGGACCTTCCTATGCAAGTTTTCAATCTCCGCACGATGTCCCTTAAGCTCCTCCTCAAGTGCGGATCGGATCTCTTGGAATTGCTCCCGAAAGATTGCCATGGATAAAGCGACGTCACTTTCCAGCCCATTGAAGTACCTTTCTATCCTCGAGTTGCTTTGCTCCACGGAACCCATGCACATCTCCATGTCCCTCGAACCTATCTCCAAGATCCCAACACGTTCGGCAAGACCGGCAAGGTTACGCTCCACCGTAGACTCCTTGTTCTTGCCCCTCTTGTGTGTCCTGGCGTGTCCCTCCTTAGGCAACACGGGTCTCTCCTGGACGTTCTCGGATGTCGACATGGCACCAACCAATCTTCGCTCTGATACCACTTGTCACGGACTTAGTGTATTAGGCTACACTTCGACCCGTGCGGCGCACAAGCTTCCTACTCGAAGACCCGTGCTAGCATTCCCGAACCCTCTTAGCTAGATCGCTAAGGTGATATTGAGAATAATGTGGAGCAAAAGAGAGATTGGAAGTATGAAAACTTCAATATACTAGAGAGAGACTACAACTTTGGGTGGTGAGGAACAAATGAGCCTCCCACTTATTTATAGTGTCCATAGGGCTTACATGAAGCTTCTGGAATCGGCATATTCCAGGGATTATTCTCTACTAGATAAGAACAAAGGAAGCTTCTAGTACATCCAGAAAGATCATGACACATCTAGAAGGGTCTGGAGTCTTCTGGAAGATTCTTGGGTCCTCTGGAAGATTCTGGGGCCTTTTGGAATATTCCACCATCTTCTGGAACACTCTGGAAGCTTCCCGCATAACCCCGGTCCGTAAAGAATTATGCAAGTCCGTCTCGGTGGGGTACAAACTTTTGTGCGTGACAATAAGCTTCATAGTTTCACATCCATGTAGAAAAATTAAGAAAATTATTTGTGCCGTGTGGGTCGAGACAAAAAAAGTTGAGCCTAGCCGAGTCTCGTCGAGCTTGCTCACGAACTCACGACCCGAACTTCCTATGTTCAAGCTTGACTCATTATTGCAATCAAGCTCATTTCATGTTCAAGATCGAGTTGTTAATGGAACCTAGTTGAACTGAGTCGAGCTTTTATCGACCCAAATTGAGTCGAGCTTGATATCTGCTTTCTTCATTTGTAGCCATCTTAGTTACGGTATTTTTGAAACTCAACAAATTTACGCTTTGACGAATTTGGTGGAGAGGACGTGATATGGGAGGAAGTTTGGGTTAAGGAGGGGAATGAATGAGATGGGTGAAGGGAAGAACCTGTGGGAGAAGGGGCAATAGTGGGGATAAGGAAAAGGGAGAGATGAGAATTTTTGTCATTATTGGAAACAGTAACATGAGTTGGAAGGTTGGGGTTTGGTCGAAATGAAGGAAAAGAAAATAAATCAATGATCTCATGTACAAATGGGTCCTAATTGTATAGGGTACTATTCCTTTCTTGTCTTCCACTTATTGCAAACAAAATATATCCTAAATGTATCTTAATTTTACATACTTTTCACAAATGACTAACAATTCTAAATCCTTTTATTTTTTTCTTGCTTTTTGTTCTTTCTTTTACATACTGGGACTTCTTTATTACTATTTTTTTTGGAAACGAGGTTGATCTACATCAGGTTTGGGTGGATAGACCAAAATCCAACCCGTTAATTCTTTTAAGGCGGCTTTATTATCGGGCACTCTCTAATTTGATATAAATGAAGGTGTTGTCTGTTAAAAAGAAGAAGACATAACACAATAGGCCTGAATTTTATATTTTACGTGTATAAAGGTTCATAAAGATAAATGTTGGCATTTAAAAAGTTGGTTTATGGATAGGCCGGGCCTAGATGGACTCATGAAGAGCAAATGATCATCTCAAACTATCTAAGTCCAAAATGGGCTAAAAGCAGCCTTGAAGGCTAGTTCCATAAATAAACATGCAACTCGAGCAGAACTTCCGCGCTACTGAGCACACATCTACTTCTATGCCGCGACACACATCCTGATTCCACGACATTATGGGCGGTCTATTTCTGCGGAGCTGAACATCCAGTTACTTCCGCTACTGCTCATTCTGCAGCATCGTATGTGGTTTGCTTCCACGCAATTGAGTACTTCAATGAAGCTACGTGCGTTCTACTTTCACGATGCTGCATGCATCTCGATTCCGCGGTGTTATTCCTTCCGTGCTGTTGCTGATAACCGACTGAGCGATTATTAAGGAGCAATGTCTTTAAGCTGGATGCCAGGTGTAGCATCCACGTTGGTGGTGGGTTGCTAACAACTCATTAAGAGGCCACGATGGCCCGTCTCCAATGAGATAATGAGGAGAACGTAGGTGTTATCCCCACTATTAGCAGTCCATCTGCTTAAGCCCCGTGGAGCTTGTGAAGTACCCTCGGCAGAATGCAGTTTTAAAGGTGTTCCTTTTGTAAATAGTCCATGTTAGGACTAAAAATGGATTTTTCTCCCAAGTTTACTTCATGGTTCCCGAAATTCTCATTCCACATTTACAAAGGAGAGACCCCAATGCTATTCTTTGAGTGGCAGCTATTCAACACTCCAACAAGAGATCGATCCCAAGCGACGGCGATCTTTCTCAAGACACGGCTACGAACTTCCCTGCAGAAGCCATTGCAATAAAAAAAGTATTTGTCGTTTAGCTCGGCAGTAATTTTCGACGTCTTGGAGTTCAAAAGCATCCAAGAAGAATTCATCGCTGTCGAGAAAAAACCCCTTTTTGGATTCAGATCATCAACAGGATCCATACTGCTCAGACTTTCATTGCCACACTTCCCTAGAAATATGTAATAGTTGTAGCAATTACTTGTAAAGCTTTTGTTGTAAAGTTGTAATTCGTCTGCACATCAATACAAGTTTTCCTTCGTGCACAAAAGCATTAACATATATTGCTAAATCAAAAGGTGAGAGGACAAACAAAAATAAGTTAATTACAAATCTACAGGTGAGAGGACAAAGGAACGGAAAAAAAGTACACTACGAACTAAAAGAGGTTGGTAATGTCAATCACCACTTGTATCCTAGAACGTTTTTCCTGAACAATTTTACATTTGCAGCATCCACTACAAATCAGTACATTGACCATGATATCTGGCATAGAGGTCTCCACTGTTTGGACTACTGGGAGCTACAACTCATAATGGCATTTTCAAGATAAATGATCAATATTCACTTTAATATCGAATTGGAAAAACTGATACAGAACATTGTCATTATAATCCCAAAACAGAAGAAAAGAAAAGAAACCTTGTAAATGTAATCTGTATTGTTTGTTGCAACAGATGTTGTAAGATGGGCCTAATACCAATGTTGTAAAAATCGCTAGTCGGTTCGTAGGGACTAGGAATTAATCGGATTAGTCGGGGACTAGTCGGATTATTCGGTTTGAGTTTTTTAATTATATATATATATATATATATATATATATATATATCATCAAAGTATTAACTTAAGTACCTTGTAATATATGTCCTTGGTATGCATTTTTTCTGAAACATCTTCTCTTCTTTCTCCTTCTTCTCCTTCTCTGTCTGTTGCTTTTAGGTTTTTGAAAGAACTGAATTTTGGGTCGAATTTTGATCTTTTGTACCCTTTATTTTTTTGGAACCGAGAGCTAATCGGTGACTAGGTCCGTGTAGCTGCCTAATCGGCTGTCTAGGTCCGATTATTGCTTGAGCCGATTTTTTGTCGACTAGCCTCCTAGTCGAGTCGGCGAAGGCCGACTACCGACTAGTCGGCCGGCTACTCGAATTTTTACAACAATACCTAATACACATGCAAATAGTGTTTGTGTCTCATTTTGCTAGCTTTTGTATTGTTGCATCCTACCCATGCTGCTAGGGGCCAAAGGGGGGCCCTGCCCCCCCCCCCCCCCCCCCCCCCCGACTTTGAAAAAAGTCTAAAAAAAGAATATTGATTAGTTATTGAAGGTATGCACATTGCTTTAGACAAGGTATTATATAATTAACGGTTAAAGAAGTTATTATTTTCTACAAACAAACAAACTATAAGAGCATCTCTAACCCACTGTGAGTTTTAAAAAAAATGGTTGCCACATAGGAATCACCACTTCTTATTTCAAAATTCCTTCTCAAATGCAAATGTGAAATAAATTGTGAAGTTGACATGGCAATGACATGTCAAAGACAATGTAAAGTTGGTTGTCTAGATCTAGATAATAGACTTCACAATGCTTTACTTTCACATCATCAATTATGAATACAAATATTTATAAAAAAAGGAAGAAGTGGAAAAGTTGTCTTGGAAGTTGGAAAAAAAGTAATTTTATTGTCTTATCAAACTTTTGTATTGGAGAACATTTTTTATCTCATTGTCTTATGTGAATATTATCTTGCCACATAGGAAAGACATTGTCTTGTGCCTTATACCCAAGGATGAAAGTATCGGCCGATACCGATACGTATCGGCCGTATCGGATCGGATTTGGCCTAGGCCGATCCGATACCGACCAAAAATATCGGTATCGGCCGATCCAGGAGGAAAAATTATGGTATCGTCCCGTATCGGGCCGATACGGGCCGATACTTGCCGATACTTGCCGATACGGGCCGATACTGGCCGATACTGGCCGATACGAGAATTCAAAATACCAGAAAATATCAAAAACGAATTTTACCCCTGCCAAAAACATACTTTCGAAACAAAAAAAAGGGTAAAGAAGGATTCTTCACGTCAAATCTAGGAATCAGTAATGAAAATTGGTAACATTTGCAATAAAATCTCTATAAATAGATGAAAAATCATTTGCAAATTACATCTAACAACACTAAAGGCAGAAAATTATTCAGATTATAATATACTATTTAACAATATTATATACCATTTAATAATTTATATTATTGCAATATTTTTTTATTGGATATATATACTATTTAACAATATTTATTATTGTACACTATTTAATGTTTAATTCAATTATACTTGAAAAACATAGAAAATACTTAAATAGTGCTTAAATATGTAAATTATTTTTCCCTAATTTATTAATAATTATTTAATATCGTCGATACAACCGATACCAAAAAATCCGATACTCCGATCCGGTACCCGCCGATACAGTCGATACTGCCGATACCGATACTCTTAGAAACTGTCCGATCCCGATCCCAATACTTTGAACCTTGCTTATACTACATCGGAATCACAACAAAAAACAAGACAATTGGGTTGGAGATGCTCTAAACTCTTTTAATTTTGTACATTTAACTTGTATTTTTCCTACCAACAGATAATTGAAGAGTTGCTAGTATCAATATTTAAATGCCACGCACTCAGCTTTTACTTTCATATGATAGAGACTATTGACCAGGGACGAAACATTTTTTTTACTATAAAAAATTATGTAGTTATCGATTTTTTTTAACATGGTTCAATAACTTTCGTGTTCAGCCCCTGTCCAACTCGAGTCCTGGCTCCGTCCCTGCTCACAAGCACTTGGTAACGAGGTTCATATGAGGACTATTGATTTCCCATGGCTTGTTCTAGCCTACTTTTATGAGTTCTTTCGAGTTTTTCTTTTATTCGGGTTTTTAGTGTTTAACTACTAGGGGTTCAACTAATATTAGGAAACTTAAATGAGGCTATATTCAGGATTGTGATTTTCGTTATAGTATATAATTGCAGGCTTTGCATCCAAGGGATTAACCGATGCCCTCGGTATTAGTAATTTCTTTCGCACATAGTTTTTGAGACAGATGTCATAGGGAGATTAGAAGGGGTTTGGAAAGATTTGGATAGAATGTTGTATTTAAATTTCATATTCATCTTTCTATTGCTTTCCTAGTTTGATTAGGCATAAGGGATTTTGTATTTTGTTAAGTGTTATATTAGAATTATTAGTTAATGAGCTTTAGTCCCACATTGCTTAGAATAATAGGAGAGGGGCTAGCCTCTCCTATATATATGTAGTCTCTCATCATTAATAAAATTATTATATTATTTTCATCTCTACATGGTATCAGAGCCAAAACCCTAGTCGTCATCCACCACTCTCTCCTTTCACAAAACCCTAACCCTAATCTAACGCCCCCCTAGCCGCCACCTTCCATCCCCCCTATCCTACTGCTGCTGCTGTCGCCTACTGCTGCTGCCGCCCCCCTCTCCTACTGCTGCTGCCGCCCCCTTCCATCCCCCTAGCCACCTTTTCTATCTCTCCCCTCTCCTACTGCTGCCCCTGCTGCCGTCGCCTGCTGCTGTCCCACCACCGCCGACAACCCCTCTCCTGTCAGCCCCCGTCGACAGCTCCCCTCCTAGTGTTAACCCCCCTTTTTCCATGGCTCAAAACCCTAACCCTAACTTTTTTCCCCTTCCACCTAGCTGTCGTCCACTGCCCCTCCAAACTTTAACCTAGTTTCCAAAAAAAAATTGTTGGGATTCTCACACGGTAAACATATGGTTGTTTTTAGCAACACACTAGGGGACCAACAGGCACTAGCACGACGATTTCCTCTATTAGACTTGTCGATCGACGGTTGAAAGGACCAAAGGGCTACTCGACATGGAGAAAGAAGGTCGAGAAGACGCTTCGCGGAATACGGTTGTCCAAACATCTGATTGACAATCCTCCAGCAGAAGATGATTCCATATTTGAGCAATGAGAGACAGATGATAGTCGACTGTTTACACAGTTGATAAATTCAATGGAACCATCGGTAGAAGACATGGTTCAGAATACGGATTCCATGAAGGAGTCATGGGAGGTACTGGCAATGGCGTTTGATGGAAAACACGATTTGTCTCGTATCTATGACTCGGTCATTGGTGTATACCGAGCAAATCAGTGAGACAAATCTCATAAGGACCATTTATGGGCCTTTAAGGCTATGTCTGATGAGATCGACCGCGTATTACCACTTACGTCGGATATTAATGAAACAAGGGCTCAACGTGAGCAGCTTCATGTCATGGCTTATCTTGCCTCTCTCCGCCCTGATGCGGAATCCGCTCGCTCTCAGATTATTGCTGGATCTGAAGTTCTGTCCCTGTTGGAAGCACACTATCGTGTCCTTAGGGCAACAAAAGTAGTTGAGACCACTTCGGGTGATACTTCTGCTGATCGTTCTGCTCTTGGTGCAGCTCGTACATGACTTCGTGGTGGTCGTGGTGGTGGCCGAAATGCTGGTCGAGATGGGGGACGTGGCAATGGCGGTTGTGATGGAGGAAGACCGCACACTTGCTTTAACTATGATCAGCTTGGCCATTTCTACTTGTAATGCACTAAATCATTTGCTGCTAATCAAGGTTCACAGTATCGGTATCGGAATCGGTATCGGACTATTCCTACGAGTATTGGTATCAGCGATATCGGTAGTATCGGCGGTTTCGGATCGGAGTATCGGATTTTTTGGTATCGGAAAAAAATAATTATTAATAAATTATTTACATTTAAAAACATATATTTTATACATTTAGGCATAATTTAAGTATTTTCAGTGTTATTTCGTAGTACTTTTGAAATTAAATAACATTGTAATCACCCTTAGCGATTGGTTTACATATAATAGATTGATTTTCTTCTTTTACATGTTTTTACAATCTTATTATGCTTTAAACCCTTGATTTTCTTCTTTGCCGAATTGACCGGAAAAGAGACCCTCAATGTTGGTATCGGTAAGTATCGGGTATCGGTCGGTATCGGATCGGGACATGTCAAACCGTATCGGTATCGGCCGTATCGGATCGGTATCGGCCGATACTTTAAACCATGCTGCTAATATCACAACTGATGCTCCTGATGATGGCGTCCGATCTGTTCAGATGACTTCGGACTCATATATAGAGATCCTTGATTTCCAGGCTCAATGTCGTGATGAAGCTTCCACGTCTGGATCCACATCCGGATACTCATCAGCGTGCGTAGTGAAACCCAAGCAGTGGGTAATTGACTCTGGTGCGTCCTCTCACATGACTGGTGATGCAGGTATGATACATGATTATGTACATGTCCATCGTGTTTCTGGCTTTACTGTTGTCAATGGAGGTTCCCTGACAGCCCGAGGATGTAGAAGTTTCAGTCTTTCTTTCGGACTGTCACTCAATTTTGTATTACTTACACCTGGGAACCCGTTCAGTTTAATTTTTATTAGTAAAATTACTCGTGAACTGCATTGCTTAGTAATCTTTTTTTTCCTGATTGTTGTGTTTTTCAGGACCTGAAAACTGGAAAGACTATTGGTAAGGGACATATGGCTGGAGGCTTGTACCTGTTTGACACACCTTCTGTTGTCTGTGCCGACATAAAACTCGATCCTTTCGAGTTACATTGTCAGTTAGGCCATCCATCAACCCAAGCTCTCCTGAAAATGTACCATTCTTTAGATATTTTTGCTTCGTCATGTAGTTTAGCTAAGCATCACCGGGTTCCCTATCCGGTGAGTCAAAATAAAATTGCTTCCGCTCATTTCGAGTTGGTGCATTATGATGTATGGGGACCTTGTCCGATTGAATCAGTAATGGGTTTTAAGTACTTTGTTACTTTTGTTGATGATTACTCACGTGTCACCTTTGTTTATCTGATGAAAAATTGTTCTGAATTGTTCAACATTTGGTGCAATTTCTATGCCGAAATAAAAACACAATTTGGTATTCCAATTAAAAAATTTCGGAGTGACAATGGCCGCGAGTATTTATCTCGTGATCTCGATAGTCATTTGGCCCGCATGACATCATCCACCAAACTTCTTGTGCGTACACACCACAACAAAATGGTGTGGCCGAGCGCAAGAATCACCATCTCTTGGAAACAACACGTGCTCTTATGTTTCAAGCACGTACTCCTAAGAGATTTTGGTCGGATGCGGTTCTTACTGCTTGTTATCTTATTAACCGCATGCCATCGTCAGTTTTCAATAGTAGTACTTCCTTCTCTCGACTTTTTCCTGGACGAGAGCTATTTCCTTTTTCTCTCAGAATCTTTGGCTGCTTATGCTATGTTCTGGATACTCAACCAACTCTTTCTAAATTAGATCCTAAGACAGTACAATGTATTTTTTTTGGGTATCCTAAAGGTCAGAAAGGGTATCGGTGTTATTCCCCTATCTTGAAGAGATATTTTTTCACTCGAGATGTTACTTTTGTAGAAACCGAATTTCCTCCACTCCCATAATCAAAGGGTCCGGCTCCCCTAGTTTATCTAGAAGAAGATTTTTCGTTATTTTTTGATCAAACACAACAGTCCCCCGTACGGGTGCCCTCTCTTACCGAACCAGTTTCCGAGGCCGATGATACGCATACACCGATTCAGTCAGTGTCGACATCGCCCACAGAATCATCCTCCCCCGGTTCCACCAGCAGCTCTGGCTCTAATGAGTTGCCTCCACCTGTTACACCAGCAGCTCCACCGGTTCCACCAGTAGCGGCGGTTCCGCCTCTAGAACGTCTTCGTCATGCCTGTCGTGATCATCTCTTGTATGTTGATAGCTACAAAGGACTTACCAGCCACACTCAATCTCTGGTGGCTACTATTGATGGGATTAAGATTCCCAAGACCGTTGAGGAGGGTCTCAGATATCCTGGTTGGCGTGCTGCTATGAACGAGGAGATGAAAGTTCTCATGGAAAACCACACTTGGGACTTGGTCGATTTACCCATTGGTAAACAGGCAGTAGGTTACAAATGAGTATTCACAATCAAGATGAAACCAGATGGCTCACTTGATCGCCTGAAGGCTCGTATGGTGGCCAAATGATACTCTCAAACCTAGGGTGAGGATTACTTCGAGACCTTCTCTCCTGCTGCTAAAATGATGTCTGTCCGTGTCCTCATGGCCTTGGCCGTTCGCTATGACTGGCTGTTGCTTCAACTGGATATCAAGAATGCTTTCCTCTACGGAGATATTGATGAAGAGATATATGTGATGCAACCTTCCGGGTTCGTTGCAAGGGAGGGTAAAGTGTGTCATCTGAGGAAGGCCCTCTATGGTCTGAAACAATCATTCCGTGCGTGGTTTGGTCGATTTACACATGTGGTTACTCAGTTTGGATTGTGTCAATCAAAGAAGGATCATTCCGTATTCTACCGATAGACATTAGCTGGAAGGATATTACTTGGTGTCTATGTTGATGACATTGTAATCACAGAAGACGACAGTTAGGGTATTGAAAGCCTCAAGAAGTTTCTGGGAGAATAATTTCAAACCAAGGATATGGGATTATTGAACTATTTCTTGGGTATTGAGGTCACACGAAGTAAGCAGGACATTGTAATATTCCAGAGAAAATATGTGCTGGACATACTAAATGATGCATGCATGATGCAAGCCAAAGGAGCAAACTCACCTATGGATCCAAGGGCAAAGTTACTTCCAGACGAAGGGGCTCTGATGACCAACCCAAAACAATATCGTCGAGTAGTTGGAAAACTCAACTACTTGACAGTCATGACTTGTCCGGACATTTCTTTCACAATAAGTTTTGTAATTAGATTTATGGCTTCTCCAAGAGTTCTATATTGGCAGACAGTTCTCAGAATCCTATGTTATCTAGTCAAGAATCCAGGAAAATGAATTCAGATGAAGAATAATGGACACTCGTATTGAGTGTTTTACTGATGCTGACTGGGAAGCAAGTCTGATAGATAGACGATATACTTCTGGCTACTCAGTATTTATTGGCGAAAATCTAGTGTCATGGAAGAGCAAGAAACAAAGTGTGATAGCACGCTCAAGCTCAGAAGCAGAATATCGAGCTATTGCTTATGGCACATCAGAGGTATTATATATGAAGCATCTTTTACAAGAACTGGGAGAAGACGCATGATCTTAAGCGGCAGATCTATGGTGTGATAACCAATCTGCTATTCATATTGCTACCAACCCAGTATTTCATTAACGGGTGAAGCATATTGAAATTGATATCCACTTTGTTCGTGATGAGTATACAAAGGGAGTGATAAAATTTCAACATGTGAGGACCAGCGACCAGATAACTGATATCTTCACAAAGCCTTTTTTTGGTCATCGGGTTCAATTTCTATGTAACAAGCTGGACATGGTTGACCTCTATGCTCCAGCTTGAGAGAGGATGTTAAGTGTTATATTAGAGTTATTAGTTAATGGGCTTTAGTTCCACATTGCTTAAAATAATAGGAGATGGGCTAGCCTCTCCTATATATATGTAGTCTCTCATCATTAATAAAATTATCCTATTATTTCCATCTCTACATATTTAAATTTCATACTTAATTTTTTTTATTTCTTTCCTAGTTCTATTAGATTTAGTTTTTTAGGGCTTAATTTAGATGATTTCTTATAAATAGGGATTTTGTAGAAATGAGATCAATGTTTTGATGAATAAATTTGATATTTGAGTTGCTCTATGAAACTTTTATGTATTTAATTCTCGTGTTTGAGAATTGAGGTGCTAGTCCTTTTATCTTGGGTCAGTAGTTTCAGCGGTCGACTTCCTATGTTGTATCAGTTGGTATCAGAGTCTTGAGGTGTCGAGAGACATGATGGAAACCAACGATGGTAATGACGACCAAGTTTTCTTTAATGAAGTGTATGGGATTGAAGGCCTCTTTGTGGCGCCACGTTGTATCGAAGTCTCTTTACGGGGATTGAATCTATCTACGTGTACGACGAGTTAAGCAGGTGGTAGGCTTTAAAGAACCGTCGAGAAAATTAGTTCGAGATCCAAAAACGACATCACGAGTGAGCAACGCTCGTGACTTTCTCCGGAGAAGGGGAGAGCACAACATACGAGTTCTTATGCCCTACTACTAGTTTCGAAAAGTATTTGGGAAGACTTGTCCATGAATTTTGTATTAGGGTTGCCGAGGACTTATCAGGACTTTGATTTGGTGTTTATGGTGGTGAACCGTTTCCCAAAGATGGTCCCTTTCATATGTTGTAAGTGGATGACAGATGCGACAAATGTGTTAATATTGCTCTTTCCTGAAGAGGTGCGCTAACATGTGACGATCAAGAAGAAGCTTTGTAAGGTACCAACTTTGGCTTTATCCAAATTTAATCCATTCTTCGAAGTCGAGGACGAAGCATCAACATTGGCATTGGTGTGGTATTATCACTAGGGGTTGCAACATGTTGCTTTCTTCAATAAAGAGTTCAACGACGTGCGATGGAAATGGTCTTCGTATACTAGGACGTTAGGAAACAATAAGGGGACGTTTGGTACGCAGAATCCATATAGCCAAAAAATTTATATTACCAAAAATATTTTAATATTTGGTGAATATGTAAGTATTCCTAGGATAATATTGTTCATATAAAAATATAATAAGTTTGATTGATAAATTAAATATATATAATAATTGTTATTCTTTTCTGTGACTTTTTATAGCGTAGTTTGTTAAGGTGATGGATTAGTATTCAAGAGAACTTATTTCAAATACTATTGACATTATAATTTTTGTACTTGTAAATTAATTTTGAAGCTAACCCAAACTCACCTGCCGTGAAACGAACCTAACCCAAAATATGATTTTTTTTCCTAAAAAACAAAAATTAGGAAAATGAAGGGAAAACAAAAATCAAATTTTTTTAAAAAAGGGAAAAAATTAAAAACATAAAAGTGTTAGTTTAGAAAGATTATAAAAAAAGAAAAAAAGAAAAAAGAAAAAAAGAAAAAAGAAAAAAGGAAAGAGGAAAAAGAAAAAAGTATAGAAAGAAAAATGTTTTTTTTTAAATTGAAAAAAAAGAAAAAATGAAAATTACAAAAAAAAATTGTTTTTTTTAAAAGGGAAAAAAACAAAAATGTAATAAATAAAAAAACTTAAAAAGTACAAAAAGGCTAGGTGTGAGCGTCAGTAGAATGGTCGATATGCGGTTGGTTTTTTGGTATTTTTTAGTTTATAAAAATCAAAATACCAATACCGTATCATTTGGAATCAGTTTTCTCGGTTTCGGTTAAAAGGTATTTCGATTAATTTCTGTTCGATAGCGGTATTTTACCAATTAACATTCGATCAATAAACAAACTTAACATTATGGAACTTATTAATCTAGAAATACTTTTTTCGTTTTCTTGGAAGTATTAGATTTCAAAGCCAAGCCTCTACAACTAAGCAATTAATCAATTTTTTAGAGTAATATGTAACAAGTTGCAAACACCTAAAAATGTGCTCAAAAGATCCAACACATTCACTAAATTCAATCCTTAACATAAGTTCAAGTACACTAAAATTCACTTCTACGTTCTAATAAAACACAAACATAAACTTAAAAGATCAAAACTTAATTCTTAGCATTCTTGACATAATTTCAAGTCACCAAAATCCATTCTATGTTCTAAATTGATTTCGACCTAAAACAAAGATAAAAATGAAAATGACATAAAATTAATCACGAACAATATTCTGAAGAAGAATGTACACACACACACACACACATTAAAAAATATATTTTATATATATATATATGGCTTAATTGCACTTTGCTACCCTCAACTATTCCGCCTTTTCAACTTGATACCATAAACTTTTTTTCGTAACAAATTGGTACCTCAACTATTATTTTTTTTCAACTTGATACCTAATTTTTCAAAAATTCCGAAAATGCCCTTCCCTCTTCCTTCCCTCCACCCCCTTCCCCACTCCGGCCACCCCCCTGCTAGCTCTGGCCGCCCCACCCCCCCCCCCCCCTGCTACCTTCGGCCACCCCCTGCCCCGCCTCCCGCCCCGCCCTCCCTCCCAGCCCCCCTCCTCCCGTGCTGTTGTGGCCTAGGGGAGAGGCGGGGGCGGGCGGGCGGCCGGAGTGAGCAGGGGGGGGGGGGGGGGGCGGCCGGAGTGAGCAGGGGGGGCGGCCGGAGCGTGCAGGGGGGGAGGGTTAGGGGTAGGGGTAGGGGCATTTTAGTCCAAAATAACATCTGGGTACCAAATTGTTACAAAAAATAGTTTAGGGTACAAAGTTGAAAAATGGTAATAGTTGAGGGTAGCAAAGTGCAATTAAGCCTATATATATATATATATATATATATATATATATATATATATATATAATTTGTTCGGTTCAGTATTTTCGGTCCGGTATTAACATTATACCTTATTTTAGTTGGTTTGGCAATTTAGTACCGGTTCATAATTTTGGTTTGGGTTTTTGGATATTTTAATAAGTATTTGGTCGGTTTTTCGGTAGCGGTCGATATTTTCTCACCCCTAGAATAAACAAATGAAAAAATGTAAACAAAAACTAATTTAAGAGGAACTGAAATACCAAAAAAAAACTTTCCTAAAAACAAATGAAAAAAGATAAAAAACGAAAAAAGAGAAAAGGGGAAAAACTTTAGAAACGTGTTAAAAAACTTCAAAAACAAAAAAATAGTTTAAAAGAAACGGAAAAAAAAACATAAAAAAACACAATTCTTAAAAATTTAAAAAAAGAGAAAGAAACGAAAACATGAGGAAAAAAAAGTTAAAAAGGAGTAGAAAAGCACAAAAAACGATGTTTTTTTTAACCTGGGAACCCCCCTATTCTTAATGGATAATATTTCCATGTTTTGTGGATAAATTGTTTACCTAGGTATACTCAATCATCAGAAATATATTTTTATAAGCTAAACCAAACGTGGGAATATATTTCCACCCTAAATTTGTCCGGAAATAAATGAAAATTTCGCATACCAAATACCCCCCTAAGCGGTCATGTATATGGAAGGTGATGCTAATTGCTTGAGAGATTCCTATATCAACAACATAAGCATACAATTATCAACGCCAACTATGGCATCATGGGGTGCTTTTGGAAGGAAATGATACCAAAGGGCCATTGCGACAAGCTTCAACCGACAACATTTGGGCTAGTCAAAGTATTGAGGAAGCGTTAGTTTAGTTGAATGAGCTTTGTGGTAATTGACGACGAAGAACTTTATCCGAACGACAGAACTGAGAACTCGATCGAGTTCTCTACAACAGTAGGGGTCTGACACTTGTCATTGGGAGACTCGAAGTTGCGAGGAACGAGAATTCCGGTCCATGCGGGTTGGACGGATTTGGGTGATATATTGTATTTAAATTTCATATTTAATTTTTATTGCTTTTCTAGTTTGATTAGGCTTTAGGGTATTTTGTATTTAAATTTCATAGTTATTTCTTTCCTTTTGATTAGGCTTAGTTTTTTTTAGGGCTTATGTTATATGATTTCTTATATATAGAAACTTTGTAGAAAGGAGATGTATCTATTGATGAATAATTTTGATATTTGAGTTGCTCCACAAGGAGTTTTAATTTTTGTGTTTGAGAATTGAGGTGCAAGTTATCATAGCTTTGGTCGTTGGCTCCTGCGATCGGTTTTCCAAGTTGTGCCAGTTTTCTAGTAGATCCACCAACTTAAATTTAGTACAGGCTTTTGAGGGATGTTCTTTTCTCTCTTGAGGGATCCGAGGAATTATTGTTGGGCTAGTGCTAGGAAAGCTAGTATCTGCAGCTTTAGCTTATTTATCTATTTTGTGACAACCTAGAGGAAGAATAGCTGCTGACAAGGTAAATGCACTTCTGCTTTATCTGTAGATTTTGGCCAAACTATTAATCCAAATGGTGCGTATCTTTCTGGTTTGGTCCATTGTGATACATTGCTCACTTTCTCATACTCAGACTGTTTAGCCGACTATATGCTGCAACAAGAAATTACAACTTGCACTTTTTTTGGGTGACATATTAGTTTGCAGGAACTGCAGGCAGCTGTAGCCAAGTTGAACGATTACCTCTTCAAGAAAGAAGGGGCCTCTGGAAGCAATGCATTTAATGAGGCACAAATGGAGACATTAGGCTTGGGTATGTCTTCGGACTTTCTTTCTGTTCCCTGATTTTAATCTATGAACTGATTTGAGTTCCTTTCAAACATTCCTATTGTGAATTTTTTCTTCTTCCTAAACTAATTCTATATTCGAGTTGTTCTCATGTTAATAGTATTCAGTATATAAGCCCTGTGCCTTCTGCTCCTGTCAGTCCTTCAGAATTTGAGTCGTCTCTATCGAACAGAAAGCTTAATCTTTAAAGAAGTGTCTCTTTTTCTCCTTTTTGTGTGTGGAATGATCTTCCATATGCTGCAGGCCACAAGGGAAGATCTTACCTGCTGTTGCTGGTACGCATGAAAAAGCTAGTAATGGAGACTGTCGATGGCTGTATCATATATCGGGCCCATGTCGATTGCTCATAATAAGGAAGACCTGTGTGCACGAAGAATGTTCTTATGACGTGTTACTAGAGTAATAGTCGGATTGTTCTCTTAGTCTCTTCATTAAATCTCATAATGGATCCTAAAGGCTAAAGACCTGTGTGCATATAATATACTAATGAAAGTTGTTTGTATGAGAATGTAGGTTTGTTGAAGAATGCTGTTTGTATCAGTGAACCATATCATATATACAGCTCAGATCAATTGGTATGCGTTGGTATTTGATTATTTCAGTTTTTTTTTTTTTTATGTGATTAAGTTCGAAGATATATATTCTAAAGAAAGTTCAAAGATATACACAATACATTGTTATTTTGGGGCTCTTTGGTTGCTCGAAATGGAAATATAATTTCACATTTATTGTTGCAAGTGGTCTTTCCAGTTGCTTCTGCGATTCAATTTTGTTGGAGATAGAAAGTTGTTTGGTTGACACTCTGGCATATACAAAGGAAAAAGGAGCAAGTGATATAACGAGTGTTATTGTAACTAGTGTTGTAGTGATTTAAGCCGCAACAAAAGTTGTAGCATTCTGGAAGGGTTAGAGAACTTTTGTTAAGGTCCTTTTGGTAAACTGAAAGTGGAATATGATTAGGATTTTCACTTTCTTGATTGATAATTGTATAAAAATTCATACACTTTCTTGTTCCTTAGAAATATCAATACATGTTTGGTTAGACAAGGTGTGCACTAGAATAATATAAACATTAATTAACAAATTATTATATACTAGTATTATCATTACCCAATATATTTTATTAAATAATATCCAATTAATTTTATTACTAATCAACTACCATAATTATATTATAAAATAAAAATACTAATACTAATTAATTAAGTAATTAAACAAAATAATTAATTTTATATATACATTTAAGTACCTTAATTACTAGTAGGTAATCAATAATATTTAATTAGTTTTTGTAATTAAGATAATAAGTTACTAATACTTAATTAAGATGATTAATTAATTATGGTTAACTAATATTTAGTTATTAATAACCTTAATAACTTAATACTAATTAACTTAATGTCAGTAGAATAATTTTATTAACCAAGTATTAGTAAATTACTAGTTAACTTTAATTAATTAAATGTAATGGTAATTAATTAACAAAATATAATTATACGTAATTGATTAGGTACTAGTAATTAAGAAACTTAATTATTAACATGAAGTGATTAATTAATTGATTAAATAATTAACTAATTAATTGTGATCATATATTTAATATAATAATACCATACATCCAATTTTCATCAAATCCTCTTATAAAAAAGAGGATATGGAAATATAGAATTTGGATGGGGAAGGGGAGGGGACAAGATTTGGAGGATAATGATTACCCTCCCAAATCCATACCTGAATCCAATATTACCAAACAAACAAAGTGGCTTATTCCCACCAGTTTTAGGATGAAAAATGTTATTCATCTCTCCAAAGTATTTTTCCAAACTATTTATCCTTATGTGACAGCTGATGTAGTATCTGGCATTATAAATTTAAAAATTAAAATTAACATAACATTAATGCTAAAATTAGTATTAGTACATTAAAATTAACATTAAAAAAATTGAATAATTAATTTTTTTTGGTTGAAATTTGCCATGTCAGCTATCATATAAGGAGAAACTATGAAGCCTATGACTTTTATTTTATTTTAATGTCTATGTTTTATATTGTTTGGTGAGCCTTTTATTTTTAGCCCATAACTTAAGCCTTGGTACCCAAAACCCGAAGCCCAAAATCCATTAGACTTACCCATTATCCCACTCCCCCCGTTCTCTCTCAATACGCTCTCCATGCCCACTTCCTCTCCTTCTTCATCTCACGTAACATTTCTTGAGAAGATCAGAAACCCCACAGAACGTTCACAATCCCATTTTCCAAAAACAAAATACATAGCTTCCTCCTCCCTCCACTAAATCCAAATCCGAGACCACCACCGCGCTCCCCTTGCCGCCCTCTCCGATTCCAGACCCACTCCCCCCACCTTCCGAGCTCGTCCCCGGCGCCTCCCGCGCGCCCTCCGCCGGCGCCGTCGTCTCCCGCGCATGCTCCGTCGCTGCGTGTCTACCCCAGGTGTCGCCCGTGTGCGCGCACGTGTCCGTGCTCGTCATCCCGGCGTCGTTCCGAATCCGAGGCCTCCCCTCGGTACTCTTTCGTACAAGTTTGGGTAAACTCTTCCCATTTCTCTCTGTCATTTTCTTCACAGAAACCCATTTGTCATTCTGGCCGTAGAGTCTATCCTGTAGATTATTATTTTGGTTCTGTAGAATGGTTTTATTAGGTTCTGTGGTTTAATATTTTAGCTTTCCGTGTTGTAATTAGCAATGTGGTAATAATATACATATTAGGAAACTTTATATATGTTTATTTTGGTATTAATTGATTTATGGATTAACCTTATAAATTTAAATATGGTTTAAATGATTTAATTGGTTTAAATTAAAGTTAGGATTATCTTTTAATTTAATGTTAAGTTGTAGAGATTTTTAAACCAAATAATGATTTAATATTTTGTTTACAAAATATTAGTTAAATAAATATTCGTTTAAAAGTTATTATCTTTAAAATAAAGTTTGGTTAAGTAAATGATATAAAAAAATTAGATTTCGTTAAATGATATATATATATATATATATATATATATATATATATATATATATATATATATATATATATATATATATATATATATATATATATATATATATATATGTTTTCCTTTTAAAGATGATTTCTGATCAAGAAGGTTTTATAAGGAGAATTAATATAATAAAAACTAATATTTATTTAAAAAGGTTATTTTGGTAATGGTATTTAATATTAAAACCGAAAAACCTTTTGTATTAACTTTAAACCAATATTTTGGTAAGAAAACGTATTTTTGTGCATTTATTATTATCTATGTTTAAAGGTGATTTTCTACATAATTTATGAAATGTCTAAAAGACATATTTTATTAAAATCATTCTGATTAAATAAATTATATTTTAAAATGTTATTTAAATAAAAACTATTTTCTTACGAAAATTACTAATTTCGAGAAATTTATTTTAAAGTATTTTTCCTATTAATTAATTTGTTGTAACGGCATAAACCCAGTTTTTTTTTTAATTTTTCTGTGACCCTGTATTATGTAGCTTAGATTTTATATTTCTTTTCTGGGTTGGTTATTTGCGTAGCTAGACGTATAAATTATAATTGGATATTATGTACAAAATTAATAAGATTTTCTCATATTAAGTTAATGAATAAAGATTCCTAATAATTTAAACAACTTCATGTTTTCTCACTTAAAAGACCACTTAGTTTTACATATATTATTAAAAATACAAAGTCTTGCCGATTAAAGTGTAATTGCTATTTTCCCCAATAAATCAATAATCGGTTATTCCGTAAATTGATAACAAATATAGTTTACGACGTTAGACGTATTTCGTTAGATTAATTAAATAACTTAAAACCTGACTAGGGTCTGTTTCTAGAAATTGCAACTAGCACACCTAGATTTGGCTCATATATGTTTCTAAGTCATGATTCTCAACTGTAGGATTTTGAGGACGTATTTGACTTCCTCCCCAGGTACCGACATCATGTTCCAGTCATTAATAAAGGCAAGTTACGGTTTTGTTTTCTTGCATTTATTTAGTAATTGTCATGTTACATGCTTAAACCACATTGCTACACGGAACCCTCTCTTAGGGTTCAAATATTGATTGATATTGATTGTGGGGATATTGGGGGAATAGTGTAGCGTTTATGACCAATACCCTCATATTGTATATTGTTATTGTGCGAGCTTACCCCTCTTACACACGGGGATAAGCCGTATCGCGTCGCTAGGATGCTATTGTACAACCCAAGTCGGTTATAGACGTTACCTATTCGAATCACATTATTTCAAATACTGAATTTCTAAAAATTGCTGGAAAATATTGTTCAAAGTATTTCAACTGTTTAAAATTGCATCTTTCCATTATTATTTAGAATGTCGGATTATGTACTCGTACTTGCTCCTTTCCTGACTGGATTCCCCCAATAGGTGATATTGTTGATGCTGAGCTATTGTTCAATAGCTACTATGACCCGGTATTATATCCTGTGGTGTTGCCAGAGTCCCCCTTGGAGGACGCAGAACCAGAGGCTGATGAACCGACCGTTTAGCTAGTTGTTTTCCTCGTTATCTAGTTTATTTGTGTTGGAGTTGTAGATTTTGGTTTCAGTATTTTATTTCAGTACTTTCAGTTTCAGTTTGTACTTTTCAATTGTTGAATAAAAAGTTTTTAAATATTCGTAAATTCGTGTTGTGACAAAATACAAATGAATGTTGTTGTGAATACCTGCAAATAGAACAGCTTACTGCCGCCGTCTCACAACGGTGCAGGCTGGGCATGATCCGATTCGACCTAAAAATTTGGGATCGGGTCGTGACATGTTTTTAGTGGTGGTCCATGCAGGTCCAAAACAACAACTTAGGTAAACATATCTAGAAACAATTAGAACACTAGAATATTGATTTGTCACAACATAGGACCGAATTATCTATATATAAGTAATTATTTTTGCTTGCTTATAGAACGGTAGGTTACCTTGTTTACGCTTGCCCCTAAACTTGCCAGACTATGAAGACAACCTGACCTATGCCTATCCTTCGGTACTAGCAAGATCTTGTTTTCTATGCATGACGCAAGAAAACATGACAAGAGAATCGTAGTAGTAGATTGAGCAGTGGGAGGCTGCTCGAACCAAACCAGGACCAGAAGAGCTAATGATACCTAGAATTATTGATTAGCACTAGATGATACCCTACCGAAGCATAACATATTACCTTTGATTACACTTTTTTTTCCTGGCCAATTTCTTTCCCAAAGTCATGTCTCCCCTACGATACAATTTCTGAAAAATTGTAATCTTAATGAGAATGTATGTAAGGTGGTATTTATCAAGGATATATTGGTGATTAAGAATTGGAAGAATAGAATTTTGGAATACCTAGATATTATATATATATATATATATATATATATATATATATATATATATATATATATATATATATATATATATATATATAATATACATG
The DNA here is from genome assembly GCA_029216955.1 of Iris pallida. Lineage (NCBI taxonomy): Eukaryota > Viridiplantae > Streptophyta > Magnoliopsida > Asparagales > Iridaceae > Iris > Iris pallida. The sequence goes on along the minus strand of JANAVB010020198.1, from coordinate 7,630,043 downwards.
GTGAACAGAGAGTCTACTATATTCACCATGTTACGATATAGGACAGAAATTATTTATTTAAAAATATTTTGGCCTGCTTATAGTTTTATAGGTTACCTTGCTTACGTTTGTACCTAAACCTTATCCAGATTAGGCCGATCGTATGATGGTATGTTTTACTGCCTATTTTATTTTCTAGATTTTTGGTATATTTTAGTGTCCCATGGCTTTCGGGATTATTTTCTTCCATATCTTTATCAGATTCTAGCATACTTTAGGATCCATACTCTTTCGCCGTTTTTTTGGACTAAGATTAATTTTTTTTCCAATCTCCTTCTTAGCAAACCTATTTCCAACTTCTCCATTTGTTGATCAAATCTTACTCCTCTATCTTTATTGGAATCTAGATTCAATCACTATTTAGAGTTTCAAATTCTTCTATAGCAAACCTAATAAACTCTTATCTACCCAAAGTATTTCTACGACTAGTGCATCCAACCATTTCTCTTGACCTTATTTCCAATTGACTTTCTCAGAACCGATTTCGAACCGAATTCTTTTGGAACCATAAAGCCCCAAGGTTAATTGTTACCAAAGAATGGGTTCAACTTAGCTGGTTCACATATCTCCCAATGGAACTATTTTCCGAAAAAAATAATTCCAATATGGATTGATATTTCCTAAGTTATTCCAAGTACCGAAAATATTTTTATTTGTTGATTTCCTCCACTCAACTCGAAACCTTACTCTCCCTAGGCAACTTCTTGATCAATTCAAGGCCTAGGAAGCTTTTAAACTCAATGCTTGAGTATCATGAAGCACGAACGGTCAGAGAATCGATTCCATCCTAATATTGAATTTTCTTTAGTCATTGAAAAACTTTTTGAATTGTTGAATTATCCCTTTGAAATTTTCATGGACAAAGTTAAGAAAATATTCAGTGACCTAATATGGCTTCGCACATATGCGTCGCAACCGTCTATTTGAATTATAGAAACTGCGAGTATACTGCAGCCAGTTGCGCACTGGCGGGGCATAGACTCTAAGTTGAAGTGATTCAGGTGTTGATAGGTTTTTTGGATATTATTGAGACTACGTCCTAAATGCATCAAATTTGTCTCCTATGTTGTTCAGCCAGAAAATGGATAAAGTTGATAGACTACTCGAAAACCTATTACTATTCAAGTTATGGAGCCAAAATTTTACTGCAGTCAGGTGCACTCTGGCGAGGCATGAATTTGAGGCAATGTGACTTCGGATATATTTGGGTTTTCGAATATTATTAAGACTATATCCATAATATGGTTGTCTTTTCTGCACCATCAAATTATTCTGACTGTTGTCCGATTAGAGGATTTGTATTTCTAGCTGCTTTTCATTTTCAGACATCTCTTATCACAGCCATAAAGGATAGATTTTCTATAAAATTGTACTTGATTTTTCCTAGAACTTATTAGGACCATATCAATCTCTATTGGTTCAATCTCTTTCCTGTTTCAACCTTAGTACGTTGTATATATATATTATTTATTTATTTATTTATTTAGTATTATTTTTTTTAGTTACATATTTTGGAAGCTGTAGATAGTTGTGGTTAGCTTTATATATTAAATAGTTGATATACATCTTGTGGATGACCATATTGTAGGAACCCTAGAGGGGGGTGAATAGGATCAAGCTAACTAATCAAGCACTTAGCACAAGCTAATGGGCAATTTAAAAATATAAGTGCAAGAGAAGAAGCAATAACAATACCGACACACGATATATCCTGGTATCCTCCCAAGAGGCACTCCAGTCCCGGAACTCTCTCCGGCTTTAATCCACTATTTGAGTAAATAGTTACACACGAGTTTGGATCCGAAGAACTCGCCAACTTCTTACACGAGAGCTTTAATCCGAAGGCCTCTCCGACTTCAACCGAGAGTTTGGATACGAAGACTCTCCAACTTCAACCGAGAGTTTGGATACGAAGACTCTCCAACTTCAACCTTTCATAATAGGTTTTGATCTCCTTATACAATAAGATGAAGATGTTACTTTTCAACTCAATAACTCTAACACAATTTGTGGATGACAAATGAAAGCTTTGTAGAGTTGTTTGTGGATAGGCTTTGGTGGTTTAGAAATTTTGAGGCTCAAAGCATCAACCTTGAATGAAGGAGTTCAAGGCTATTTATAACCAAAGCATTGAAAAGAGCCAAAGACAACTTTTCAGTCAGCGACCGGTATACCGTCGGTATGGACCGGTATACCGTCGGTATGCTGGTCTGGAATTACAACGGCTAGAAATATAGCCGTTGGGATCATTAAATGCTCGAAATTCGACCGTTGGAATTTCAACGTTACTGAACCGGTATACCGTCGGTATGAACCGGTATACCGTCGGTATACCAATTTTGTAGACAGAAAACTTTCTGTGAACAAAATCGGTATACCGTCGGTATAGACCGGTATACCGTCGGTATGCCGGTTTTCATCCGAAAATGATCCTGGGCTAATTTCTATCCTAGCTTTCGATTTTGCCATCCATTTCTTGTGTTTACAATTATTCCTAAGACTCATTACAGACTCCAGATATACTTAGGCAGGTGCAGGCTTCTTCAGAGTCTTGAAATGATGATGGCATGGTTTGGCTTCTTCCTTTGATAGGTACTGGCTTTTTTCCTTGGCGGCAGCTGTCCAAAGATATCCAGTTTGAGAAAACTGAATACCTTTCGGGGGCTCCGGAAATGTCGTCGGGTGGTTCAAAGAAATCTTTGTGGAATACCATCGTCTTTGGCCCACCATGATTTCTTCATTGCATATGTCCACATTGATCTTACTTATTGTTTTCTGCATGTACATGTTAGACGAACAAAGTAATATATATAGTAGCAAGTATGATAAGTTAAAAGCACATTAAGACTATACAAAAGTTTAAGTATCAGTGCTATAGTGATAGCATAAATATTAGTGATATCATAATGTTAAACTTAATTGAATAACCATAATCAAAACATAGTTCTAATTTTGGTAGCTCAATTAAATTTAACATATATATAATAAAAACTCATATCACTAATATGTAACACAATAAGCACATATCACCAAAGGTATAAGTATAAGTAGAAATGCTATAGTGATAATTTGAAGAATAGTGATAATGAAATGCTAAACTTAATAGATTAACCATATTCAAAAATATGATACAATCATTGGGCCAACACATATGTATATAGTTGATAGCTATATGCGGAGGAAATATAGATTGTTACTTATGTCATTCCTTGTAAGGGATCCTTGGGATTAATATTAAATAGCTAAAGGGTAGAAAAGATAGAATAATACCTTGAGTAAGCTAGTCTTGAGAGAGTGGTATATCTTAGCTTGTGACTTATTTGGGTTAAAACCGTTAGTAGTGCTCACTAGTGCCTAAATCTCATTCAAGCAAATGAAGGTATTTGACGATTTTGAATTTCATGATTAAAGGAAGAGTTATAGAAGATAGAGGAAGACGTAGGTAGAGTTAGCGAGGAAGGTATAGGATTTGGTAATGTTCTCCCATGGAGGAAGTGAATTTGGATAATATATATAAACATGTGAATATAATGATCAAGTAAAGAAACACTTAACGAGGATCAACTCTTATGGTTAGATGACTACTATACCTAGAAGGGACAGATATAGCCATGGAATGAATAACACGAGCAATGGAATGATAGGTTTTAGAGAAAGAATAAGCAGAGAAGAATTGAGATAAGACCATTGGCATACAACGATGGATGAAAAATTGATTTAGATGATTTATGGTTCCATATATATATTTTGTTTTAATACCTTGGCAGCTGTCTTAGTTTTCTGTAGATCCTGAGAGTTTAGCTAGTTTAGCGAGTTAGAGTGGTTTTTGCATGTGTATTAATAAGATTTTAAATTGTAAGTCATTTTATTTTTGCATACCCTATCTTTTGACACTTGAAATAGTGATACAATATTCTTTCTATTCCCCTTTGATTATCACTCAGTTCTCAACGAAACTATCATATTCGATTACATTCCTATCATAGTTATATTATTATAATCACCCTCGCTATCCTACTATCATACAACTTGTTGATTTTTCTTGCGTCACAAACCCTTATAACCCATTCTAATTTGATTTGGAATTTTTAGTCCCTCATCTCATAAGATTCTATTATTTTATGCTTTCTCAGTAAACTGTTGACGTTCGTTTCTTTCCTGTCTTTTCTGTTTCACGAGACCTCGTTTGATTTTCTCCTATTTTATGATCATATTTTAATCATACCTAGATTTTTCTCATGCCTAAATTTTTTTTTATCACAATAAAATTTATATCTCTATCTCAGATCATATCTAGATAATTCTGATTGTGCTTATATTTTTATCATTGTACCTAGTAATCATGTCTAGAATCCGATCGTGTCTGATGATTTAAATTTCGCTTTTGATCAAGCTAAGTGATTTTGATTGTACACCGGCTCTCGTCTTGAAATTTCGAGGACGAAATTTCTAAGGAGGGAAGGTTGTGAAGCCCATGACTTTTATTTTATTTTAATGTCCATGTTTTACATTGTTTTGTGAGCCTTTTATTTTTAGCCCATAACTTAAGCCTTGGTACCCAAAAACCGAAGCCCAAAACCATTAGACTTACCCATTATCCCACTCCCGGTTCTCTCTCAGATCCGCTCTCTATGTCCACGTCCTCTCCTTCTTCATCTCACGCAACATTTCTTCAGAAGATCAGAAACCCCACAGAACGTTCACAATCCCATTTCCCACAAAAAAATTCATAACTTCCTCCTCCCTCCAGCAAATCCAAATCCGAGACCACCACCGCGCTCCCCTTGCCGCCCTCTCCGATTCCAGACCCCACTCCCCACCTCCGAGCCCGTCCCCAGCGCCTCCCGCGCACCTCCGTCGGCTCCGTCGTCTCCCGGTGCTCCGTCGCCGCGTGTCTTCCCCACGTGTCCGCCCGTGTGCGCGTACGTGTCCGTGCTCGTCATCCCGACGTCATTCCGAGTCCGAGGTCTCCCCTCGGTACTCTTTCGTGCAAGTTTGGGTAAACTCTCTCATTTCCTGTCATTTTCTTCACAGAAACCCATTTGTCATTCTGGCCGTAGAGTCCTATCCTGTAGATTATTATTTTGGTTCTGTAGAATTGTTTTATAGGTTCTGTGGTTTAATATTTTAGCTTTCCGTGTTGTAATTAGCAATGGGTAATAATATACATATCAGGAAACTTTATATATGTTTTTATTTGGTATTAATTGATTTATGGATTAACCTTATAAATTTAAATATGGTTTAAATGATTTAATTGGTTTAAAAATTAAAGTTAGGATTATCTTTTAATTTAATGTTAAGTTGTAGAGATTTTTAAACCAAATAATGATTTAATTTTTGTTTCCAAAATATTAGTTAAATAAATATTCGTTTAAAAGTTATTATCTTTACAAATAAAAGTTTGGTTAAGTAAATGGTATAAAAAAATTAGATTTCGTTAAATGATAAATATATATATGTAACCCCTGTTTTCAAAAATTAATAAATAAAAACAATCCAAATTTAACCGACCAAATTGAGTACATTAGGTTCTAAATATTTTTCTATTAATTTAGAATCTTTCTGCGATTTATTTGGAGTTATTTGGAGTCTGTACGAATTTTTTACCATTTTGAACTTGTAGGGGAATTTTGGTAAATTATACATTAGGGCAACATTGGTGAAAATGGCAACACTAGCAATTTTAGGATTTTATGTGGGTATTTTGGTAATAAAATTTCAGCAAGGAAGGTTCCTAAATTTTTCTATAATAGGACCCTATGGTT
>JANAVB010020198.1:7364046-7621350 GCA_029216955.1 Iris pallida | reverse complement strand
GTGGGTTTTTTGGGTATTTTAGTATCAATACTCTACCCTACCTTAGTGTAGAGACCTACTTGTTAGTCCTAGATGTTGTAACAACCCACATTGGACTACTAAAGCTTCACCTAGCTAGTGTCCTATTAGGAGCCGTGTTACAACGCTAGTGTAATCTTAATCATAACTTAGAGGCTGAGTTTATCATTTTGACAGGACACCGACATCTGTACCTTCTATTCTTATTCTTGCTTTGCTCGAGGCAAGTACCCCTACAAACTTATTTACTGCATATGATAATGAACTATGAATGAGCAATGTTAAAATACTGCTTTATGGAAATTGCAAAGTCATATCATTACATGCTTTATATGGATTCTCAGTATCTTCACATGCTTAGAATTTTTTACATGATCTCACATGATGGTTACTGGACATGGGGAAAACTGATAGTTGAGTACGTGATCATGCCCTTATTTGTACGTACGTACCGAGCAAGGTCGCATTGTATATGCATACCTTGTCGTAGGCTTTTATCCCGCATTTTTGTACGGAGTACACCTATGCTTGTTACTTGTACGTATGTACATTTTAGATTTATGGCTTGTACACCGGTACATTCTATACCTATTACCGATCACGTACCTGCTCCAGTTTTAAACTATATATGCATGTTCGCCATGACAAATGTATCTTTGCCATGATAGTTGTAATTTACATGATATTGTGCCATGTCAGGATTATAGTTATTTCATCTCTTACCATGTCATGATCAGTATTATAGTTTGTAGTACAAGTACTTGCTCCCGTCCTGACAGAATAACGTTGTAGGTTACTTTCCGAGGAGGAAATGCTTTGCGATACATTTTATGGAGCTGCTTTTGAGGACCTGGCCTTTGCTCCAGAAGAGGCCCCAGCGGGGAACCTTGCTTAGACTTGCCAGTCGACTTTGACTTAGAGTTATTACAACTTTTATTTAGGTACTGGACCTTGTCTCCAGTTATTACTTTGGAAGTGTATTAAACTTAAAACATATTTGCTTTCATCATCAATGCTGTGTTGTGACGAACAATTTAAAATGCTTTAAATATAATCATTTCACACTTAGTTCCAATTTGACTATCTTCTAGAACAGCTTACTATGTTTGTCCAAACGTAGGCTGGACATGGCTCGGCCCTCCAACAATTTGGGTAGCGGGTCGTGACAATATAATATTTTCCTTTTAAAGATGATTTCTGATCAAAAAGGTTTTATAAGGAGAATTTAAAAAAACTAATATTTATTTAAAAGGTTATTTGGTAATGGTATTTAATATAAAACCCGAAAACCTTTTTATTAACTTTAAACCAATATTTTGGTAAGAACATATTTTTGTGTATTTATTATTATCTATGTTTAAAGGTAATTTTCTACATAATTTATGAATATCTAAAGACATATTTTATGAAATCATTCTGATTAAATAAATTCTATTTTAAATGTTATTTAAATAAAAACTATTTTCTTACGAAAATTACTAATTTCGAGAATTTATTTAAAGTATTTTTTCTATTAATTAATTTGTTGTAAGGGCATAAGCCCAGTTTCCTTTATTTTTCTGTGACCCTGTTTGTGTAGCTTAGATTTTATATTTCTTTTCTGGGTTGGTTATTTGCGTAGCTAGACGTCTAATTATAATTGGGTATTAATTATTTGTACAAAATTAATAAGATTTTCTCATATCAAGTTAATGATAAAGATTCCTAATATTTAAACAACTTCATGTTTTCTCCACTTAAAAGACCACTTAGTTTTTATATTATTATTAAAATACACAAGTCTTGCCATAAAGTGTAATTGCTATTTTTCCCAATAAATCTAATCGGTTATTCCGTAAATTGATACCATATAGTTTACGACGTTAACGGATTTCGTTAGATTAATTAAATAACTTAAAATCTGACTAGGGTCTGTTTAGAAATTGCAACTAGCACACCTAGATTTGGCTCATCTATTTTTCTAAGTCAGGATTCTCAACTGTAGGTTTTGAGGACGTATTTGACTTCCTCCCCAGGTACCGACATCCTGTTCCAGTCATTAACAAGGCAAGTTACGGTTATGTTTCTTGCATTTTATTTATAATTGTCATGTTGCATGCTTAAACCATATTGCAGTGAACCCTCTTCTAGGGTTCATATTTGATTGTGGGGATATTGGGGGAATAGTGTAGCGTTTATGACCAATATCCCTCATATTGCATATTGTTATTGTGCGACTTACCCCTCTTACACACGGATAAGCCGTATCGCGTCGCTAGGATGCTATTGTACACCCCCGGTCATAGAGTTACCTATTCGAATCATATTGTTTCAATACTGAATTGCTGAAAATTGCTGAAAATATTGTTCAAAGTATTTCAACTGTTTTAAAATTGCATCTTTCCATTATTATTTAGAATGTCGGATTATGTACTCGTACTTGCTCCTTTCCTGACTGGATCCCCCAATAGGTGATTGTTGATGCTGAGCTATTGGTTCAATAGCTACTATGACCCGGTATTATATCATTGGTGTTGCCAGAGTCCCCCTTGGAGGCGCAGAAGCAGAGGCTGATGAACTGACCGTTTAGCTAGTTGTTTTTCTCTCGTTATCTAGTTTATTGTGTTGGAGTTATAGATTTTTGATTCAGTATTTTATTTCAGTACTTTCAGTTCAGTTTGTATTTTTCAATTGTTAATAAAAGTTTTTAAATATTCGTAAATTCGTGTTGTGACAAATGCAAATGAATGTTGTTGTGAATATCTACAAATAGAACAGCTTACTGCCGCCGTCTCGCAACGTGCAGGCTGGACATGATCCTATTCGACCCAACAATTTGGAATCGGTCATGACAGAAACGGTTTGGGGGGACACTTTAGATGAATGAATAGCATTACACTTTTAGGATTATGTCCAAATCTATCACCAAATCCAAAAAAAGGAGCCGAACAACCTTATGAGGCATTTAGTTTAAGTTTTGGAGACTTGAGAAATGAATTTTGAATTCCTTACCCATGCTTGGATGGGGGGGGGGGGGGGGATATGAGGGGCTTCATATTCTCATTGTTGCGGGAAAGCTATTCTCAAGCCCCTGGAGTAATTTTGCTTTCCTAGGAATTTTGTTTGGATGTAATACCTTCGGTTTACTTTCAAATTTTTACTTCTATCCCAAACATGTGAATTTGGGTAATAGTAGCATCATGAAATTAATGAAAGAGTATTTATGAAAATTAAACAAATTAAGTCATATCCATGTGTGAACCAAACATAGAAGGAAAAATTGAATTTTTTGGATTACATATTCTCAACCTAACCAAGATGGGTACGAGAGTGTTGAATTCCTTTCACATGGAAAGAAATAGAAAATGGATTCTTAGGGAGACAAAAAATAGGTGACACACCAAGGTGTAGGGGTGAGCATCGGCCCGGTTCGGTTTGAACCGAACCGTATTTTCTAAAACCGACCTAAACCGTAAACCGATGGCCAAAAAACCTATAATCGAACAGTCTAAAATAAAACCCGACAAGTACCGAACCGAATTAGAACGGTTCGCCTTTCAGTTAGTTCGGTTTTATGGGCCACTCGACTGGGCCAGGTTTTTTAATGGGCCGGGCTGTATGGAGAGCAAAAATAAAATCCAGACTGGGCCAGGTTTTTAATGGGTCGGTGTTTTATGCACAATACAAATTTATATCTCAAATTTACAAATACAGCAGAAAATTGTATTCCAAATTGAACTTAAAAGTTCTGCACAATTACAAATTCAGATGAGAACAAAACCGAAAAATATCAGATGAGAACAGAACAGATTCACACAACCGATCAAAACTACAAATAAAACAAAGCATAATACAAGTTACATCCAATCCAAATTCCAGACATGTACAATATCAGTTACATCCAAATTGGACTCCAGAATTAATTACATCCAATCCAATCCAAAACAGTACAATACAAATATAAGATTCTAATCCAACCCCCAATTCCAGTCTCCAGTACAGAACTGAACAAATATACAAATTATAAATTCACAATCAAGAAGAATTGTTCATGTCTGCACAGTGCACATCCAATCCAATTCCAGACTCAACACTCAAGTCAAACCTGCATTATACACAATAACTAAAAGAAAGGCTCATAATGGCTTTTAATGCGTCATTAAAGATGCAATGTATGCCTCGCCAATGGCTGCAACGAGTGCCTCGCTAATGGCAAAGAGTGCCTCGCTAATGGCAAAGAGTGACAAATTATCATCGCCAATTCTTATGGAAAAATTTAGTATTTTTTTTGAATATTAATAGTAACTATGAACAAAGTACCTCACCAATGGTAGTCTGCAATGAGTGCCTCGCCAGTCGCTGCATCAAGTGCCTCGCCAATGGCTGCAACGAGTGCCCCGCCTCTACAAGCATCGACAAGCAGTATCCAGCATGTACATGTATCGGAACAATAATGTATCACTCTCCAGAATATGATGCGTAAAAGAACAAGTATCAAAATGACTGAACAGTTCAAAGAACAGTATCAAAATGACTGTTTTTCCAGAGCAGAGCAGTATCAAAATGACTGTTTTTCCAAAGCAAGCATGTATCACTTTTCCAGAGCAAGCATGTATCAAAATGGCTGTATCAGAACACGCATGTATCAGTTTTTCAGAGCAAGCAAGTATCAAAATGTCTGTATCAGAACAACTGAACAAGCATGTATCACTTTCCAGAGCAGTTCTAAATGTGTCAAATTGACATATTTTCCAGAGCAGTATAAAAGAACAGTTCAAAAATCTCCAGAACAGTTCAAAGTATCAAAATGTGCCAAAATGTGGCAAAATGACACAGTATTAAAATCTCCAGAACATTTCAAAGTATCAAAATGTGCCAAAATGACACAATATCAAAATCTCCAGAATAGTTCAAAGTATCAAAATGTGCCAAAATGACACAGTAACAAAATGCCAGAAATTGCCAAGTGTTCACTGTGTTATAGTGTAAACTGCAAACAAGAACAAAAATAATAAATTGCCAAGAGCAACTATGCAAACAGTCCCACATTTTGCTAGCAAATTTTGAGGCTAATGCTTTTTTTTTTCCAGCATTTTTTATGCTAATACTTTTTTCAGTATTTTTTTTGCAGCTAATGATTTTTGCAGCAATTTTTTGGATTTTTCCTGCAATGCATGAGTACAAAAACAACAAAAGTATGTTTCAAAATTTACAATGTTGAGTGTCAGTGAAGAGGGAGTTTACATTGAGAAAAAGAAATATTCGACATATGTCATAGATCTAGATTAGATAAATTTCAGCAGTTCTTTGGATCTCCTCCTTCCATACTTCATGCATAAATAACAAATCTAGGTTAGATAATTTGCAGCAGTTATAGAGGTAAAAATTTGAAGAATAAATAATATAGACACAACTAGGTTATGATTCAACTTACCAGAATAAATGATTCAGAGAACTGACCGCCGACCAAAATATCGACAGACTTAGGTTAGATCTGGGTTAAATCTCGACAGATCTAGGATAGCTTTCGAAAGATCTAGGTTAGATCTCGAGATTAGTGAGCACACTTCAGCAGATTAGTGAGAGTTAGATCTGGAGAGATCTAGTTGAAATGGGAGAGAGTTAGGGTTTCCAGAGATGTAAGAGTGTTAGGGTTTTGACTCTTGAGAGAACTATGGGAGATGGGAGGTCCGGATAGAGAGGAGGCCCGGAGCCGGTCGTCGGAGGCCAGAGAGAGAGAGAACTCGAGAGAGTCTCAGTAGTCGAGAGACTGCGACGCTCGTTAGGGCTTAGGGGGAAGTAAAAATGAAATGGAGAGAGAGAGGAAGAGAGAGAAAGATATTTGTTTTTATACTTAGGGCCCAACTTCAAAGGGGTAAAATTGTAAATTCAGGGTTCTTATCGGTTTTCGGTTAACCGTTTTTTTCCTTCCAAACCGCCACCTGACCCGTTAACCGCTGTGTTCTCAGTATACATAACCGACCGCCGACCCGAATGTCAAAAACCCGGCCTGTTTGGCTACAACGGTTCGGATCGGGTCGGTTTCCGGTTTGCCATCCGAAAATTGCTCACCCCTACCAAGGTGCCTTTTTGACACGGGTTTAGGGTCCCATAAGACCCTTCGATTCCGAACCCGAAACCTTAGTGGATTTAATTAGGTGAAGAGCTGATTTGTTACCCCAGAAGATTATACATCATCCAAGGCTATAGACTAGAGAGAGGGGGAGAGAGAGAGGATGGCAAGTGCGGTACTGGTGTTCCGTGGCTGCAGCAGCAGACTCCTCTTCCGGATCCGGGTAGGATCGCCGGCGATCCTTCGTCCGACCCGTACTGTGTGCTCGTCTCTCGGAGCACCGGACGTGGGGCGACTCGCCGAAACAGCTCGAATCAGTCTGTCCCCGGAAGAAGCTCGAGACTTTGCTCCCAAAATCAGACAAGTTGTCGACTGGTTTCTCTCCCTCTCTCTGTTCCTAACATATTGTTTCCTTCGAGATTCTAAGTTTATTTCTTCTCCCCCCCCCCCCCCCCCCCCCCCCCCCCCCTCTTTACCTTTCTGGTAATAACAGGTTTGGGCAACTTCAAGCTGTTAACCTTGAAAGCGTGCAACCTTCACTTCGAGCAGGTCATTTTTTTTCCCTAATCTTCTCGTCATCTATTCGACATTATGTTGCACTGGGAAATAATTACTGTGGCCTTCCGAAATTAAAGAAAAGTTGCTTCCTATATGCCACGTCCCAAACCTGATTACTAACTGGACAGCGGGGCGGACGTAGGCCAGCTACGTGCTACAGAATATGCAAGAACCCGGAAGCACGGTCTCGGCGGTAAGAAGGCAAGGGGTTACACTACAATCCAACGGTCAAGCCCAGGTCTAGATGTCTCAACCACAACTAACAAGTGTATAACAAAAGATATAGTCATTAGCAAGGGTGGAGCCAGAATTTAAGTTTACCCCGGGCTGAACTTAAAACGTCTTAATTTTTCTTTTTCTTTTTAACCAAATGAATGTCGTGTCAGTAATGTCATACCCATATCTAATCGTGTCCGTACCATATTGTCTGGCCAATGTAGAACCATATCCAACATACTAAAAAACATCGGGAACCTGACAAAAGAATATTTACCAGGTACACTCTTTTAGGCATAAATTCGAACACTAAGAGTCTTTGGTATCATCTTTCACCATCAATAAAGGATCTGCGATGTGTCAGAACTCACCAAAGATGCATGAATTCGGATGGCGTGGGAAATGCCAACGGCGAGATTGTAAATGGTGAGGATATAATTAGGGTAAATGGTGAGAATACATCTACACTATTTATTTATTAATAAAATACGTCGGTAGTATACACATTACATGGAGAATATATATATATATATATATATATATATATATATATATATGAATCAATACGTATTAATTTCTCTTTTTCATATGACTTGGAAGTCAACTTTTGTATAAAAGAATACTTGGCCAAGTGTTGTTAGTACTAAAAATCTCTTTTTGGTGGACCAACAAAAAAGTGGTGTCTTGACTAAGCAAATCCTAATTAACTCTTTTTTAGTTCTTGCTATATGAGTTACTGAATCTTGTAGACAAAGGGATGTAAAATACTTGAAATGGCATGCATATACGTAGTATGCATTTGCATTCTCGAAAGTGCATGCATATATGAGTTACTTATTCTCACCATTGGGGTGGGCTGGAGCCCACCCCGGCCTACCAATGGCTTCGCTCATGGTTATTAGTGAAATAAAAGTAAGATGTCCAAAACTATATGGCATAGATGATCATGAAGATAGTAATACAAAATAAATTACTAACAAAATTACAAAATCATGCATAATTACACGCTAGCTGTAGTCTAGCATATATGCAATCATGTCGCTCGTAAGCGGGAACAATCTCCCAGATGCGAGGGCTAACAAGTGTCATTGGCTAAATGCCCAAAAGGACACTCATGCTCTCGGGCCCCAGTCCTCTCGCATCGAGCGAGAGATACCACAAATCCTTAGGCTCTACTATGAAATCTGGCCATACAAAACCAGAGAGGTTAACCCCAAATAACAAGTATCATAAGTTAAACTCTAAGGTAAGCCAAAAACCAGCATGTAGACAAATAAGAAGGAAAGCAACATAGTAAAGGACTAGACGAAGATGCATAGGCCGTAGTTACAACAGTGACCAACCCCTACATCAAACAAGAGTTGAAAACTGTTCCAACGACAATCCACGTCCCTAACTAGGGTTATCACCGAGGAAGACGAATTTAAGTAAACTAAACAGAAAAGGAAGACGAATATAAGTAAACTAAACAATCAGTAAAACTTGATCAATCATGAGTTATGACTTGTAATCATTAACTAACTACGGTTATAACCAAGGTTGGGAAAAGCGCTAGTCGGACGGGTACATGCCGCCTAACGCCTAGCCCACCTAGGCGGTTCAGAAAAAATAAAAATAAAATCCAAAATTCTACTGAAAATTGCAGAAAAGTCCATAAAACCCAAAAACATGCATAGTCGGACGTCGGGGGGCTAGGTGGGCATCAGACGGGCACCAGACGCCTAGGGCCTAGGCGGTCGACTAGGCGCCTCTAAGAACAGTGGTTATCACAATCATGATTACTAGTAAAGATGCAATTTGAAAAATTTCTTTGGAGCATGCATTATAGACTGTCTATGAAGACCAGGATCAGTCAGTAACATTAAATAGTATCAGTACAGTAATTGGTGCAACATGTGACATTGTGCAAGATCCAAGGTTGTGAAAAGCGCTAGGCGCTAGTTGGACGGACACCTGCAGCCTAGCGCCTAGCTCGCCTAGGTGACTTCCTAGAGCTAAGGCGGTTCAAAATAATATATAAAAAAAAAACTACTGAAAAATGCAAAAAAAGTCTCCAAAACCAAAAAACATGCATAGTCGGACATGGGTGGGGGTGGGGTGGGGCTAGGTGGCCGCCTAGGCAGGCATCGGGTGGGTACCGGACGCCTACCACCTAGGCTCCGCCTGGACCGCCTTCTAGAACAGTGACAAAGAGCTCCATGTCCACACCCTAGCCCATGGGACAACATGCAAGTCGGAATCCTTCGCTCCTAATACACTAGGTGGTTGTACTAGTTTTTAATTCTGATAGTTATGGTTTTGAATTCCGGGTCCTTGGACCCCCGGTGAATTCAACCTATATGGAGTGCCCCTTAAGGCGATGCAAGACTCGACAACTTTAACTTCAATCACAAACCTTAGCACGAGTCATGCTAGGAATCTACGTTGTTAATTGCCAAAGTTGAGAGTGCGCTGCGACGAGCCACCGGGAGAACTGATACAATCAGATAGTCGTGATATCGATACCTAGCGGTAATCAAGCCAGTCATAACAATATTATGCTTTTCCTTTTATCCTCCTCCATAAGATGATCATTTCCTATTCCATTTGCCATGTTGTTACCGTGATGTAGATGTGTATTCCAAATTCTCCTATTTTGGAAGCAGTAGGCTTTTCTGGTTTTTTTTTTTTTTTTTGGTACTAAGGGGATTCAACCACAGGGTTCCAACCATGGAGCATTAGCAGTTCTCCGACCGAGCCTAGCAGTCATGGTCAAAGATCTGAAACTATCTTTCTGGGAAAGGGACCATGAACTCCGGCGAAACAAAGGCCCCATACGACCTGTGGGAGTGAAGTGCTTGGTAGATGTTGTGATCACAACAGATGAACTGACAGCCAATAAACGATTTGATCTGCTTTTTGCCTTAGAAGAATAGTTGCAGGGGCTTATTTTGAGAGTACAGTAGAGCTGTAGTCGTGTGACTACTAGCCAGCTCCAATCCTATACGAAGCTATCCTTTCACTAGGAAGAGTGCCAATTTCCAATTTTAAACTACCAAAAACTTCTCAACCGAGCGGCAGACATGGCGCGGCTGACATGTAAGCCAACATTAATCGCAGGTCTAAATCTGCTATAGAAGAGTTCTGCTTCCGAACAGATTTGGCCATACGGAATGAGTACGTTAGGAGGGAAGAGGGGTGGGGGTGGAGGGTGGGGGGGGGGGGGGGGGGGGGGGGGGGGGGTGGTGTTGGTTGGGGTTGGGGATCAATGACGAATAAGGTAGTCAAGCTACCTGCACCTGCCTGGTCTGATTGTTTAGCGGTTCCGTCTAAGAAGCAAGAATACAAATGGAAAAATTCCCAGGGAAAGCTTCACAACTTGGTGATATGCGTGATCGGCCACTAGCCATTTTATTGTGCAGTTTTGAATTACTTTCCCTCAAATCCGATATGATAAACCAATACATTATTCAAAATAAACCTTGACCTGTTCTAGGTTGAATTTGTACCAACTATTGTTAATTTAATGACTTGCGGGAGATCTATTTGTTTAATGTCATTCAAAAGAACTTAAAGTGGAGGCCTTCTTAGATTTAGCTCCTTCACAGAAGAACATGACTAAAACCATCTCTTTTTTAATACAAATACATCCTTTGATTTGCACTGATAGTTAACTGCTACCTATGCCTGTGCCTCGTAGTGAGAAACATGTTGATGCTCATACACTAGTAACAAGAGAAAAGATATGTTGGAACAAAAGGACTTGAGGAGCATTACATGCTAATTCATCTATCTTCCTTGAAAGTTTATGTCCTTGTCTTATTTGAGATAAGAAATTGCTACTAGTCTTTACCTATTTTAGCCACACTACATTTTCTCCTGGACCTCACAGATCTACGCATTATATATGCTTTAGTCTTCATATGCTAAAGAGTGCATGCAAAAACATTGACCATAACTCTTGCGGAAAAAAGAAGGATATCTTGAGATGTGCAAGTAATGAGAAAATGGGATATGGACCTTCACCCTAGACTACAACTTAAACTGGTCATCTAGCAGTCAGTAATTCATCATGATGCATGATCTACACCATTCAAAGAGAACTTGATGCTTTACAAAATTACAATATCCGTAAAAAGTACATATGTTCTAGTGCTTCCTGAAAGAAAGTCGAAGGTTATGAGTTTTAAAATTTTGCCAAGATTGGCCAATGTGTACTTGATGTTGATTTTACTTTCATTCGCTAAAATTTGATTTTCAAACCTGAAAATCTGTATATGATGAGCTATCCACACAATGTTACAGTTTCATAAAACTAATTTGATCATGCAATTTGTTACCTAAAGCAACACAGCTTCATAAATGACTTTGTGAAATTATGTTTAAAATTTAAGGTTTACTCTTTATCTTTTTGAAGTTCAGAAATCTGATGCTCTAATTTAAAATTGCTGCTATTCATATTCCTTAGACACTTTGAGGATGTGCTGATCAAGTCTGGTCATCACAATTGATATAAGCACTCATCGACATGGGGGCTCAAAATCCTTAAAATTTGTTGCATGCCAAGTATCTGGTCTAACATCTGACTCTATTGCCACAGATATTGAAGAAGCTTCTGCGGACCCGAGAGAAGACACACCAGAGGCATTTGAGAACAGGTAAGGAAGATCAGTCTGCTCTTATTTCTTCTAGGCCATGTTCTGCTTTCTCATGACAATTGTAGCGTTGTGTTTTCGTTTTTCTGTGAGCAGGGAGGCAATCTTAGCAGAGATTCCAAACTATGTTGACCCCTATATTAAAGTTCCAAAAATTCTGAACAAGGAATGAAGATTACTGCTATTTTTCAGCACCTTCTGTTGTGTTTATCTTGAACAAAATTGCAAAGTTAATTTCAGAGATCTTCATTTTGACACTAACAATATGAATTGCAAAATTGATTGTTGATGCCTATTCTGCTTCAGCATAATTTTCCGTTTGATTATTGTATATATATATTATGAGATCTCTGATAGAGAGGGTGCCAGTTTGCAAGACTCTTGTTGAGGTTATTGTTCTAATAAGAATAGCTACAAGGGGTTTGTTTTGCTTTGCTGCCAGCAAATTCTAAGATACTGCATGTTGCTGTTGATTATACCAAACAGATTCTTGAGGCTTGGAACGGTTTATGTGGTCCTTCAAGATTCGGGAGCAGATCTGATGGTTCCCAAAATAGTTGTCCCAACCGTGTCCCTTCTATTATGCATATAATTTTTATATTTTTTTATTTAAATAACTAAATAGTTATTGATACAAAAAAGTGTTAGTTCTGAGGCGTACTAATATGGGAACTTAGGCCAAGAACAACAAAGCTTCATGCAAACTTTTCAGTATGTCCTCTGTTTAATCCTTACGAAGAAGTCCAGGGTTCCATGCAAGAAACTTATTCTCTGAACTTCATGATCCAAACCGAAGTATAAAAAATCCAGGAAACAAGCGCATAAAGAATAAAACTCGTTCTTCCTTGCAAACACAGTTGCAATTGAGATAGAACGTTCACAACAGAAGAGGAAGAAGAAGAAATAAACAAAAGCGTTCCTTTCTTTACGTTCGCTGACGCTACAATGAGATAGAACAAAATAAAACGAAAAATACACAAAAGTAAATCTTCTTGCTTGGGTGAACATGTCACCGATGTTCAAAGCAATATTCGTCCAATAGATGATCTGCTCCCAGCAGCGCCAGCAAGTTCACCAAAGAACTTCTGTAACACTCTTGCCACTCTTGGACAACTTGGAAACTCGAAAGTGAGCAAACTCCTTATAGGCGCATAGCTTTGTAGGAGGCGCATAGATCCTGGACTGGATTTGTGGCCCTCACTCCCTCTCTCTCTCTTCCATTTTCCAACTCTTTTAAAATGAGAGGAGTGAAGCTTTATTTATAGAGCATCCCAGCACCTATGCGCGCATAGACATGCTCATACGCATAAATGATGTCCGACCAAATCAAACTAAATCTGCGTTACAGAGTCCTATGCGCCGACACAGCAGCTTGCCACACGTTGACAGTGCCGCATGCGCCGTCTACGCTGAAAGCAGTGACAGCAAACATGCATGACAATGCCGAAAGCAGCCGCACGCACGCGCCTAGCCGCATATGCGAGCCTGACATAAGAGTCGCGCATGGCCACGCATGCGCCTCGCATAGCCCGCGTTAACAACCGTGCATACAACTCGCGCATAAAAGGAGGACACGAGCGCTATGCGATGATGCTGGCGTGCTAAGTGCAAAGTGTGCCATCAAAGTACCACTTTGCGCCCTTTGTCCGTGCCCGATTCCGTGTCGGGGTTAGCTCCTATAGTTTTCCATAGTGGGTGGCAAAACAAATGTTTGTTCTTTGTGATACACACTTAACCCTTTAGAAAAATCAACCCACATGGGCCACCTCACCCCATGTACATATACCAACACAAACATAGCTATTATATTGTGATATACACCATGGTGGTTTTCTATTGTGGGACTAGAAGTTTCTAAAGCCAAGTGAAAACACCAATAATCTCCCACATATATCACAATATATGGTTAAGCGTTTCTCACAGTGACTGCCATCATGCATTAAGAGAGACATCGCCTCCTACTTGAATCTTCCCACATGGGTCAAACAACAGTACAATGCAAGAATGTCGCCACCTACTTAAATTCTGCACCATAGCTACAGTTCTTCCCACTCACACAATGACGTAAACTGTGTTTCCGGTTGCACATTAAAGGCCTTGTGCAAACCTGGTTTCTGTGTATGACTTTTGGGTGTCTACAAGTTTACCCTCAAGAGACGGCATGTATCTCAGTTCATACACTCTAGGTGAGTTCTTTTGTTAAGAGTCCCTAGTAGTGCTACGTCGCTATGACATGGCGTAAAGTCGAGGCTTTACATCTTTTACCTCATCGTTGTCATACCACTGTAGCATAAGGACACCGGTCTCTTTGTAATATTGTACTACCAGCATGAAGCCTTGCGCTCCTTTGCGGTGTTACGTCGCTGTGATATGGCCTGAATCCGAGGCTTTACCCTATCTGGTGCCTCATCCTGGTGTCACACTACTGTAGCATGGGGTCACCGATCCTTTGTAGTGCTGCCTACCAACTCTTTACTTTTCAGCATTAGGCTACCTGCTTGCATACGATGCTATGCCACCATGACATGGCCTGAAGTCGAGGGTTTACCATGTTAAGGTACCTCATGGTGGTGTCACACCCACTGTAGCATGAAGTACTATGCTCCTTTGTAGTACTGGGCTACCCGTGCCTCCTGTCAAGCACGCTGGATATCCACGATGCCCGAGAACTCATTAAGGCGTCAAAGTCATCCTTCCACATGACTTGCTCCATATAAGGAACAAATAGTAGACTATAGTGGTTCCTGGTATGTATCCCACACAATCCAAAAGGACTACCTACTGTACCTAATATTTTTCCAGTCAATGGTCCTCTCTTGAACCAACAGCTAGATGCCTAGTAGATTTATCTTTGAACTAATAATATAAAACTTTATGGTATAATTACAGAAACATAATATCAGAGGCCTGTCATGCCCATTTTCTTGCTGAGTCTTTGACCAGCTGGCGCTTGGGGCCATTGTGAACGGATCTGTCAGATTCTTCTGACTCCGGACATCAACTACTGTAATGATCCATGCTGACTGCGCTCATTTAGTATTCATGTGCCCTTGTCGCATAGTGTCATGACCCGTACCCGCTTTTCGGATACGAGTTCGTAGCCAAGTCCATCCTACGCTGCAGCATCGACGGTAGTACACTGTCTAGGTCTCAATGCCAATCTCAAATATAAGAAAATCATATCTAATTGCTCACTCATAATAACCATTTTATTTACAAATCCAATAATACAACAAAATAACATTTTGGGAACAAATCTGCTAAACATAAAAGAAACTAACTAATCTCTCTAAAATATAAGGTCGACCTCCAAGATCTTCATCTCCCCCGTATGGTCCATAGCGTAAGAGTAGAAAGTATGCCATGTCACCTGCAGTAATCCAGTCAGGAAAGGAGCAAAGTACAATCCTATTATATTTATGTAACTTAATACAAAATAAGCTAGACAGTAGAGATACAATAGAACAAAAAGGAAACATGTGTATGAACTGTAAACAATAAACATGTACAAGAAACCACTAGCAAGAATATGGATGAACGAGACACTAGCAATGAACATGTATAATAATTAGACAGTGTGTTTGAAATACTTTTCGACATGTGAACGGTTGGACTAATATGGCACATCGTACGATGGCTATTGATAATAAAAAGGTATGACTAACCCATATGTGCGGTGTATGACTTAGCTATCCATAATAACAATAGTTGGGTTTGTTCACATATGTAATGCCCCGTCCCGCTCAGTCAATCGGAGGAATCGAAACGCCAACGGTGTTCGGACTTAGCCATGCAACGGCGACTCAAAGGCCCGCTCGGTCGAGGCGACCTCTCGTTCAGGTGAATGGCTTTGGTGAACTTGCCTAAGCTTGACCTTCGCACTAATAAAACAAAAGTTTTCACATGCACAAGTAGGCTCGATAATAAAAGAGACGAATCCACATAGCTAAGGAAATAATCCTAAGTCGAGTCGGATTGAGTTAGAATATGGAAAGGTCCAACGGTCGGCTTAGAGTTGGTGCACGACGTGCTTTGAAAATGACACTCGATCCTTCGTCCCGTAGCTTGGGAGAAGAAAAGTTGGTCTTTGACACAAAACTATGTATTAGCCTAAGTCATAGGCGTCGTCCGCGTAAATGCTCGATAAAGCATGCACGCTTCCATGATGTAAGGCTTGGCATAGCCTTTTCTCGTCCCACGGGTTAAGTTGTAGGCTCGATTAAGTTAGGCAAAGCAATGCTGGGCTATAGAAGTCATAGCAAGCACTGTTCCGCTACTTCTGCGGTTGTCAAGTTACTTAGTCCTACGATCTCAAGGCCCATCCTATAAGGTACGACTTGGGCGATAGCGTCGCATAGAACACGAGTTGGTTTAAGGCATGAGCTACGGTTGGTTCAGTGGGAAGTTAGCCACGGTCAGTTGATACTTAAGGAAAACGTTATGTTCAAGTTAAGTGGGAAGACTATGCAGTAGTCGTTCCTGTTTGCCATTAAAATCTTTTTATTGCAAATTTCAATTACAAATAGAACATTGTTACAATGTAGGACTTAGACGTAGTCCTAGGAGAACACTTTTGTTTATCTGGGTCCCTTGTGCCGATAGAGCGAGTAGTAATGCGTTGACTCCGTTGACGATCTGACGACGGTTATCGGTTCTCTGAAGGTCTGGGTTGCTCTGGGTGCTGGAGCTCACGGAGAAGAAGAAGAAGACATTGAGTGTCTGTATCTGCCTCTCTGTGTGTGTGTTCGTAGGTTCGTGTCCTTTTGTCAGAAGGAAATGATCCCTCTATTTATAGTCTGCAGGCTGGCTGCTCATGAGCATATGTAGGATGCGCCGGTTTGTGGGGATGCCATATGGTGATTGCTGATGGAGGCACATGGGCGGCGTGCTCGGATTGAGGAGTTGAACTCTTCTCGTTGCATTTGTGGGCTACGGCAGAGCTGACACGTAGCAGTGGAGAAGATCTTTCGGTTGCTGAGATCTTGGGTGATTAGCACCCCTTCATCGGCTGAACTGAGTCAAAAAGACATGTGTCGCGTATCTGTAGCTCAAAGATCTCAGATTTGGTGGAGAGTAATCTGATAGGATGTGCCTAGGATTGGGCGCATGAGGAGACTTTGGCTTGTAACCTTTAGGAGTCACGAACCAGTCTGGGCGCACGGCTTTTGAGGCACATGCGAGGCTTCAGTAGTGACTTTGACTTCTGTTATTAGGTATCAGAGAAAAGTCTGAGGCGTATGGCTTTTGAGGCGCATGCAGAGATTTGGGCGCATGGCTGTGGAGGTGCATGCGAAATGGTTGGGCGGCCACGTGGCTTGTACGCGCCGGAGGGAAGTAATGATGATGCCGACGTCAGTGATGCTTCGTCTTCTGAAAAGCTGTCAACTGTTCAGTCCTCGGGGACTGGCTGCTGTCGTGTCAGACTTCAGCATTTAATATTCTTTGACGGGTGATGGGCTGTTGAGTGGACGCATCGATCTGCGTTCTACTAGGCACATGGGGACACATGGACACATTCTTATAAGACGCTTGGTACTGATGGGCGCGTCTATATGATACGCGGTCCGACCGGCGCATCTGTTTGTATGACACATCTTTATTGGTTCGACTGTTACGGTCTTCGAGTGCTTTAAATAGCCGTTTTGACTTGGCTGAATTCGAAGCATCAGGTTCATCACCATTAATGCAAATTTATTGCACGGGATTCGGAGAGCCCGCCACTTGGCGCATGGGTTTGATTTGCCCGGCCTATAAATAGTGGCAAGGAGAGAGTTTGCTTCTTGTTCTCTCATGTCCTCCCGAAATAAACTTGTTTGCTCGAGCACATTCTGTTGACGAGATGTTCCCGAGGGTGAAGATGCGACGCATTGTCTTCATTTATGCACTTGAAGGTGACTGTTACATCCAAAAGTCAAAGTCGAGGGCTTCTGAGGCAGGCGGAAGGTGCCTGTTGCATCCAAAGATCGGGATGCTCGAACCTCATCTCTGTTATGCTGGAAGAGCCGCAGATCGGAATGTCCCAGCTTTGGAGGCTCTTTCCTCTGTCAGAGTGGGTGTTGCCCATTCTGGTTGTGTAAAGCCTCCTATTGCCGCGGGTCAATGCGGTGCTCTCCTCTTCCTTTGGACTTTGGAGAGATCTTCCTCCAGCAAGGGGGTTGATTGCCCACCCTCGTTCTGCTCAATAAATGCTTCATTAGTCGAAGCATTTGATCGGGTCGAGGTAAGACGCATATGTTGAGACTTCATGATGCACATAACTGAGGCTCGTGAAGAGATGCGCCTGACTGAGACGTCGAAGAGATGCGCCTGACTGAGATGCTGAAGGGCGGCACATAACTGAGCTGCTGAAAGGATACACTTGGCTGAGACGCTGAAGTAATGTGCCAAACTGAGACACTGAAGTGATGCGCCTGTTTGAGAGCGCATGGCGAGATGCGCCCGTTGAGAGCGCATGGTGGTTCCTGTGCCTGGCTGTAGACTTAGGGTCTTTTCTTTTTGTAGAAGTTCTCCTTTGTACAACCTTTTTTAGATATGTAATAGACTTTTATATGAAATAAAAATCTTCTTTTAATGTCTAAACTTTTGCTGTTTGCTGTGCCAAGTACTTCATCTGAGCTTTCTGGCGCATGTAGTGTTAGGCGCATAGGATTTCTGGTTCTAAAATTCCATGCTTCTACAAGACCCCCTTCAAAGTTTCCAAAACTTTTTGTCAAGTTTTGGAATACTTTGAATAAGAAGCATGGTGGTGTCTTCAACGGGGCGCATGACTGTCCGGGCGCGTGATTACTCCGCGCATCCGTGATGTGGCACATGCTCCTCTCAGTTAATGCAAATGATAACGCTTCGAAGTAACCAAAAGGATTAATGATGATCTTTTTAGATTTATTTGTAGTTATCACTTCATGGAACCCGAGGCGACGGCTGATGTCACTCCTCATCGGTTTCCGCGTATGTCTAAGCTTATAAATAGGCGTCTGATGGAAAGAAAGGGTTCTTCTCTTCTCTAGAGTTCTTCTTTCAAAAAATCCTAAACTTTTTCTTTCACGAGATGGCCTCCAAGACTCCTCAAGGTGGTGCTGGCCGAGGACGAGGCAAAGGAAAAGAATATGTCGAGGCTGTTGCGGATGATGTCACCCGGACGCCCGTCGACGTTCGGCCGGCGGTGACTGGTGGGTTTCATCATTCTACCATATTTTTCTTTCGCATATGGGCATGGACCGTGAGTCCTGATGATGTGCTGAAGCTTTTCCGCCGACGCGCATGGATTTAGACCCTGATGATGTGCCGAAGCTTCCCTGCTGACGCACATGGGTTTAGACCCTGATGATGTGCCGAATCTTCCCTGTTGACGCGCATGGGTTTAGACCCTGATGATGCG
The DNA here is from genome assembly GCA_029216955.1 of Iris pallida. Classification (NCBI taxonomy): domain Eukaryota; kingdom Viridiplantae; phylum Streptophyta; class Magnoliopsida; order Asparagales; family Iridaceae; genus Iris; species Iris pallida. Next base: position 7,602,494 of record JANAVB010020198.1, on the reverse strand, counting down.
CCGAAGCTTCACTGCTGACGCGCATGGGTTTAGACCCTGATGATGCGCCGAAGCTTCTTTCCAGATGCGCCTAAGCCTTGGTTCAATGTATGCGCTTCTGATGAGAGCGTAACTCAGAGTTTTTGTTGTTCTAATATATCTGAGTTTTTGACTTCTTTTGCTGACCTCCAGTGTCGATGACCGTCCCGCTCTTGAATGAAGTGCTTCTGGACGCTGCCCTCTGTCAGATGGGAGTAGATTATAACGAGGAGGTGATAAACCCTGCCCACGCTGCCATTATGCTGGACCAACCTCCCGAGAGAATGACCCAAATCCGGGAACAACAACATGGGTTCCTCCAACGGATGATGGAGCGTGGCATTTTAAAATCTGCCATTTCTGATAATGTAACTTTCTTGAAGCCTGAGTTTCTGTTTGGGGACCGCCTTACTTCTACCGAAGCAAAGGTGTTAAAGATCAAGGAAGATTGGTCCTTTACAGCAAGAGGGGTGCACATGACTGTTAAGCAACTTGAGCGTCAATGGCCTCTGACGGCTTTCTGTTGCCTTACTTCCAAGAGGAGGATGTCTTGGGAGCTAACCCCGTCTCAGGGGGGAGCGGTGGCAGGCTCCTTTAAGATTGACACTACTTCCAATCAGAGGGATACTTTGGCCACCACGCGGGCTGGGCCTTCTTTCACCTGGCGGACTCTACGTCCTGGGAGCATTTACAGTGACGTTCCCATCAACACATTTGCTTTTAGCTCTTCGACTTTTGCAAATCGTATGCTGTTGTTGAAGCAGTCGTACCCGAAAGGTGAATTTCGGGTAGAGGATTGGTGTCACTATGTTTCCAAGTGGGACAAGCTGACACTCTGGGTTCTGACGCAGTTTCGAACCGAACTCCGAGAGATTGGGCTGACTGTCGCAATCCGTGCTACCCAGGCAGGCGTCGAGATCAACAGGCATATGTTCCTCGCGCTTTTGGAGATGTTTAACACCCAGACCGGAACTTTCTTCACTCCGATGGGGAAGCTGGGACTCGCACTTCATGAAATGTACGAGGTGTCAAGGCTCCCTTGGGGATCAGAACCTTATGAGGAATACTTTTCGACCAACGAGGTGTTCCAAGTCCTGGGGGACAAAGCGGAGGAGATGATGGCCGTCTTTAAGGAAGTGGCGAGTCATCATTATTATATGCAGAAGAGGGATAAGGGCAGGTCACAGCCTCAAGTGACTACTTGGAGAGATTATGTCTTTAAGCAAGACAAGAAAGATCCCTCTCAGTTTACAACTCCGCCAGCACTTTCCAGTAAAGAGGTGCTCTCTGAAATGAGCAGGCTAAATAAGAAGAATCCCTCGGAACATGAGGACCGGGTGTCGGATGAGCGTTCCTATAGCTGCTTCTGGCACCTTACTCATCGGATGTCATCCAAAGCAGTGTTGGCTGCTTATCTGATGATTTGGCTCCGGGATTACGTCTTTTCGGGCAGGTCAGGCTCTGTGGAGAGAGTGACCCGGAACCTAATCCTGCCAGCTGTGAAGTTGGTTTTTGGTCGTCGTCTGGCTCTACTCCCTGCAATGGTGTGTAACCTGCTGCAAGGTTTACGAGAATTTACGGGAAATATGGTTCATGAACGAGGTAGGAATGACAACTTTCCCCGTGGCGAACTGCCGTTTTATTACTTGATGGGGTGGTTAATTTTGTACCATCCCAGCGTGATGAGCCCGGGCTCGGAAGAAGACCACAGAGCCGGAGACACATTCCTCCGCTGTTTCCACCAGAGGAGCTGGGTGCATACTGGTGTTCCTGTTTGTAGGAAAGTTTTATCCCACCTTCAGGGGTGGAAGATAACCAAGTTTGGTCCCGTCTTCTTGGGTTTTGAGGCCAACGAAGACTTAACGGATTCGGGTGAAGATGCCACCACTCTGCCTCCATGGGGATTCCGTTGGTTGCAAAGCATCCGGCCGTCCCATATGGTATATCGGAATAGAAACCAGTGTTACCTGAAACCATACTTGCCTAGCCGTTTTGTACGACAATTCGGCTATGCTCAGCTGATGTTGGAGAACCCCAGTATTAACCTGGGGTATACTGGAAGTTTGCTGGACGGTGCACGAGCTTGGCATTACTACAATGTCGGATGCACCGGAGCTCGTTTTACGCTGTCTGTTCAGAATCCGCGATCGCCGATTCTTTTCTCGGCCACCAAATTTTACTGTGCCATGAATGCCGTGCCACCTGGATATGATCGGGAGACCAGTTTTATTGTCGGCATCCAGTTAGAGGCAACTGTGAATATGTTGGCGAAGGCTCGGTCGTACCGCCCGCCAGAGGCGGGTTATCGAGGTACCCCTGCCGTATCCACGGGGGGTCAGGCAGAGCCCCCGGCCGATCAGCCGAAAAGACGTGCTGATACAGAGGCTGGCTCTTCTGTACCGAAGCGACGGAAGAAGGCATTGTCACCGGTAGTGTCAACAGACTCAGCTCCTGTGGAGGTAAGGAGTCCCACATAGTCTGGTTAGTTCCACTATTTTTGTGACATATACTTTCTTTTTTGTAGGAGCCGCTGAAAAGGAGACCCCAAACTCCAAAATCGGGTGCCAGCCGACCAAAGGAGGTGGCGGGCTCATCTGAAGAGCACATTCCTCCGATTGTGATGTCTCCCGTGGAGGAGAATCCGGACGATGTCGTTCCTGCGGAGACTTTAGTATCTCCAGACTATGTTGGAAGGGAAGCTAAGGTCGAAGCAGTTCCCGGAAGGGTGCAAGCTGCCATGGGGGCCTTTGACATTGAGGACCCAGCAAATAAGGGGCTTCCGGATGAGAAAGTGGAGTGGAGTTCGTCGTCTTCAGATGACGTTCCTCTAGAGATGAGTGAGCCTGTTGCGGGAGCAACAGACATGATCGAAACAGAGGAGAGGGCTGATTCCCCTTCTTATAATGATGAGGGAAGGTCGGCTGTATCGTTGCCGAGCCCTATCCCAGACTCAGCAGCGGAGGCTGAGGTGGCTGCCGACCAGGAGGCAGCGACAGATTCTATCCCCGCGGAGGGATTTGATGAGAAAGGTGAGACTCTTCTGCCGAGCCTGACTCCAAGGGAGCCGAGTCAGGAAACAAGTGCTGATCTTCCTGCCTTGCCAGAGGGGGAAGGTCCCGTGCGGCCTGCTGACAGTGTGTTGGAGATGGAGGAGATAGCTCTTGACGTTGGTGGTCCCTCCGAGCTTGGAAAGGGTAAGGGTTTACTGGAACCCCCCGTTGCTCCTTCCACTTGGGGTACGATATCGACGCCCCTCTCGGCTCCTTCCGCTCTTTTGGCTCCTCGGGCCAGTGGTGAAGTTCAAGCCCCTGTTGAGGGTGAGTTCGTTGATACCGAGGTTTCAGCCTCGCAGATCGAAGTCGGTGGGATTTCTTCTGGTCCGCCGTCTAGAGCAGCTCCTCCAACTCCTGCTATGATATCGCAAGTGCTGGCGGATGCGGATAAGTACGTGAAGTTTATCGTTGAGACGGTGTACAAGATGTTGCAGAGGGGCGTATCGGCGGTGATGAATGCCAATAGGAGTTTTGCGAAGGCAAAAACCATGGCGCTCCCTCACATTGATCTGATACGTTCCCACCAGGGCCATGATCATTTGGTCGAGATTCTGGAGGCATCGATGGCTGAGCTCGACTAGCTGCTTTCCGAGTTTCAGTATATCCAGCAAAATGATCTCTTTGCCCTGATAGACACGGAAAAGAAGAAGTTGATCGCCAAAATTGAGTCATCTTATCAGGCCACCGTGGCTGTCTGGGAACGCGAGGTGGTCGAAACTGAGGTTGCGGTGGAGAGGCTATCTCAGTCCACGCAGGAGAAGGTGGAGTTGCAAGCTGCGTTGGACGCTAGGATAGCGGAGGTTAATGCCAAGATTCGCCTCCTTGAAGACTAGCGGGCCCAACTTTTGTTAGATGCTGAGCGAGTCCAAGCTGAACATGTAGCATCTAAGGAGGAGGAAGCGGCTTTCACCCGCCGAGCTCTTTCCTTGGCCCAGCAGCGGCAACAGCTGGACGAGAAGCATGAGGATGACACTTCCCCTGAGGCCATAGAAATGATGCGTCAAGAAGCCGAACGCCGAGTCCTGGCGACCGCAGAGACTCGGGCGGAAGACTTGAAGCATCGGATCGAAGAGCTTACAGCCAATCCTGGTGATGCTTAGGGATTGTAGTCTCTCCTTTCTTTTATTATTTTGTGTAATCTGCAACTCCTGCTGGGGATGTAATTCTTTACTTTTAAATAAAGAATGAAGAGTTTTGTGGTGTGTTTATTTTTGCTGTCATAAACTGGATGATTTGTGTGGACCTATTATCTTTTGCGCACCTTAGTTTTTAAGTACAGATAATAAGTTTGGAAGAACCGACATGTTTGCTCAGAGGTAATGTGGATGTGGCAAATATGGAGTTCAAATGATGGAATCTTCCTACTCAGAGGTATTATGGACGTGGTAAGAATGACTCTGGAAAGATACGCGGAACTACTCAGAGGTAATGTGGACATGGAAGTTCTGCGATCAATGTACGGCAACGTAGGGGTTATCTGTACGGGATGTTTACTCAGAGGTAATGTGGACATGGTAAACATGATGGGTAGCGTAGTCTTACGGAGCGTAAGATTCTGCTTTGTAGGGAGTAGAGGAGCAACTCAGAGGTAATGTGGACGTGGTTGTCCTTCTACTGGAGATAGAACGCCACGGAACAGCTGGATTTCGGAAGCGTAAGATTTTGTGGAAGGGAGGTGTACGTGAGCTCTGATGATCAGGTCCACTGACTCCCTTGCTAGGTAGAGGTGGAAGTACATATCTGAAAGATGTCAAGAGTAGTACTTCTTTAGGAACTTGCCGTTAATGGGCATCATGAACAAGTTCCCGTTTGATCGGACGAGGTGGTAAGCACCGTTTGAGTATACCGTCTCTATGATGAAAGGTCCCTCCCATTTAGGCTCAAAATTTCATGGTGTTTTGTGAGTCAACATCATCGGCCTCCTGACTGCCAGAACCAGGTCGCCTACTTGGAAAGTCCTCTACTTGACCTTCTTGTTGAAAGCCTGTGATATACGGGCTTGATAGAGTTCGATGCGCTGTTGAGCTAGGAGACGCTTTTCGTCAAGTGCCTCCAGTTTTCGCAGATGGTGACGTTGATTGTCTTCCTCTGTGAGTTGATTTGTGATGGCTACACGGAGTGAGGGTATCTGGATCTCGAGAGGCAGTACCGCTTCGCTCCCGTAGACCAAGAAGAATGGTGTATTGCCCGTCGGGGTCCGTACCGTTGTGCGGTAGGCCCACATGCATTCGTCGAGCTTTTTGTCTTAGTCATATTTGTTGGATGACACGACTTTTTTGAGTAGCCTGACGATAGTCTTGTTAAATGCCTCGGCCAATCCGTTTGCTGCCGGATTGTAGGCGGTCGATGCCACGTTCTGAATGCGATTTTTGTCACAGAATCTACTGAAAACATGGCTGATAAATTGTGGACCGTTATCGTGGATAATCCTCCGAGGTACCCCGAAGCGGTAGATGACATGGTGCTTAATGAAGCTGATCACCCTAGAGCTCTTCACTTCCGTCAGCGGAACTGCTTCTGCCCATTTGGAGAAGTAGTCGGTGATGGCTAGGATAAAGCGGTGTCCCCTCGATGAAGGAGGGGTGATAGGTCCTACAATGTCCATGCCCCAAGCTTCGAAGGGCCAAGAGGCGACCGTAGGATGTAGTGGTTTCGATGGTGTATGGATGAAGTCGGCATGAAGCTGACAAGCATGGCACTTTTTGGCATAGTCGACAGCGTCGGCTGCCATGGTTGGCCAGTAGTATCCCATGCGTCGCAGTCGATCCTGCAACTTAGGCCCAGGTTGATGAGCCCCGTAAGTTCTATCGTGCGCTTCTCGAAGGACTTCGGCTGCTTCTTCGTTGGACAGGCATCGAAGGAGAAGTCCATCGTAGGAGCGCCGGTACAGCATTTTAGTAGTTGTATCGTAGTAGAATCGAAGGGAACGCCTCCTGACTGAGACGGCTTCCTTCGGGTCTTCTGGGAGAATTCCATAGACAGCGAAGTCGATGAACGAGAACCTCCAGTCTCGAACATTAACACCAGCAGTTGTTGACATGGCATGGGCCATTTGTGAGCATAGGTTGTTTTTAGGACAGACCAAGTCTCGACCAACTACCGTGACGTAGTGCTGAGTCTCGAGGGGTGCTGCCAATGAGGCTGCGAGGCCGGCCAGAGCGTCAGCCTCCAGGTTTTGTAATCGAGGTACGTGTTCTATAAAGAACTTGGTGAAGGTTGAAGTAATGCTCAGTACAACTTCATGATAAGGAACCAGGTCTTCATGGCGAACTTTATATTGCCCTCTGATCTGGTTAACGATGAGTTTTGAGTCGTCGTAGGCTTCCAGATGATCCACCACCAGCTGTTGCGCCAGCTGGAGCCCCATGATGAGAGTGTTGTACTCGACAACATTGTTGGAGCACGGCTTCGAAAGGGAGTAAGCACGCTAGATGACCAGCTGATCGGGGGAGACTAAGACTACCCCCACTCCGGCGATAATTTGTCCTTTGGGGCCTGTTCTTGAAGCCCCATCAAAAAACATCCGCCAGACGGAGCTTTCTTCGGTGATATTTGATTCTTGGACCTCATCCGGGATGTCTTCATAGAGTCTGGAGGACTCTGGGATGGGGTGCGCGGCTAAAAAGTTGGCTAGAGCTTGACCCTTGACGGCTTTTTGTGGAACGAACACCATGTTGTACGGCGTCAACAGGATCGTCCATATAGCTAGCCAGGAGTTCAATGATTCTGGCTTCGTCATGAGAACCCTGAGTGGATTGACTCGGAAGATGACATGAATTGTCTGGCCCGAGACATAATGGCGAGTCTTCTGGATGGCGAACACCAAAGCCAGACACTCCTTTTCAACGGGGTTGTACCGGTGTTCGGCCCCGATCAGTATCCTACTGAGGTAGTAGATAGCTTGCTCATAGCCTGCATCACTGTTCTGAGCCAGCAGAGCACAGAGGGAATGATCCATGGCACGGACGTAGAGGAAAAACGGTTTGCCTGCGACGGATGCCACCAGGACTGGCGGGCTCGTCAAGTAAGCTTTGATATCGTCGAAAGCTTGCTGGCATTCTTCTGTCCAAACGTAGGAGACTCCCTTCTTCATGAGCTGGGTGAAGGGTTGACATTTTCCGGAGAGGTTTACTATAAACCTTCGAATGTATGCCATACGCCCCGGCAGGCCTCGAAGTTCTCGGAGGTTCTTCGGAGGGTCCATGTCAAGGATAGCCTTGGTCTTCTCGGGATCGACATGAATGCCTTTCGCCATAATAATAAAATCCAGGAATTTTCTGCTAGAAACCCCAAGGAAGGATTTAGCGGGGTTCATCTTGAGTTGATGCGCTCGCATGAGATCGAAGACTGTCTTCAGGTCTTGTAGGTGATCCCCTTTGAGATGGCTCTTGACTGCGATGTCATCAACATAGCATTCGACTGTTTTACGAAGATGTTGACGGAAGATGGTACTCATAGCTCGTTGGTATATAGCACCAGCATTCTTCAAGCCGAAGGGCATCACTGTGTAGCAGAAAACCCCCTTCGGTGTCCTGAATGACGTGTGTTTTGCGTCATCGAGGAATATCTTGATCTGATTGTAGCCCGAATATCCGTCCGTAAAAGACATGCGTTCGAAACCACATGTATTGTCGATCATCACGTCAGTGATTGGAAGCAGGAATTCGTCCTTCGGGCAAGCGGTGTTGAGGTCCCTGAAGTCGATGCAGACTCATATCTTCCCGTTCTTCTTGGGCCACCCAATCCGGGTGTTGTTCTTTACGGATAAACCCACTGGTCAGGAGTTTGTCTACCTTTTGATCGATAGCATTCATGATGTCAGGACGAAAATGTTGCTGTTGTTGCTTTATAGGCTTGGCATCAGGTAAGATGTTGAGCCTATGCATCACGATCTGAGGATCAAGTTCCGGCATGTCTTCATAGCTCCAGACGAAGACGTCGATATAATCTTTAGCCAATTGGACCAAAGATTACCGATCTTTTCCTTTTAGGCTTTTGCTGATGAAAATGGGTTTGGAAGAAGATCCATCCCCAAGGTTGATCTGCTCGACTTCGTCTTCGGTAGGGGGTTCGCGTAATTCAAAACAAGACTCCCACTGAGCTCCTAGGCGTTGAGCCCAAGGTTCTTCCTCGAAGAATTCTAGCGTTTGGTCTTCGCCTTCATCTTCTTGAGATTGTGTAGATGCCATGTTGGCTGATAGCACCTTCTTGAAGACTGAGCCGATACTGGTATCGGAATCCCAAGTTGATGCTTCGGACGAATGAGAATGTTCTACTTCTTCGGCCTTCGAACTCTCTGGAGTTGTCGACGACGTGACATAGCCTATCCCCCGTCGAGTTCGATGATAGTAATCCTGCGGCTTTCCTTTAGGTATTGGGAGCCGGAGAGGAAGACGTCGACCCTTGCCGTAGTTCAGGCCTTTGTTGCTTTTTAGGTCGTAACCCATCTTTTGGATGAGGTACTTTGCCTTGTCCGTGTAACGATAGAGTTGTATTCTGCCGGTATATGGTTCTTGCTCGAGTGGTGGGAGGTCTTGGTGACGCTCGACTTTGACAAAGATGCTGGATTCTTTGCCTCGATTTCGTGGCGGGACTACAAAACAGACCCCTTGGGACGGGACTACTCGATTTACATGATTGACGGTCGTTATTTGTGTTTGCAACGACCGTAGAGCGTTATCTAATGTATACATGGCATTCCAATATGGAAGACTAGAATAATTAAAAGACACTCTATTATTGATGAAACACGAGATTTTATTCCGCGGGATTACATTGTCCAGAGAGGGTGCATCTACATCAGCAGATATATATTCCCCTAGCTCTTCATCTGTGAGTACTGGGGTTGGATCGGGAGAGTCCACCGCAGCTTTGACCTTGGGGTCCGAGAGGGCTATGTGGGCCTTCTCCGGCAGCTTGGATGAGACGGATGATTGCGGAGGCTTGCCTTTAAGACGCACCTTCAGAGGTGCCTCAACTGTGCCTTCAGTGATTGGTGCCTTCCCTTATAGTTTTGCCACAAGGGGAGCCGATGTTTGAGGCGGCTTTTCCTTGAGCCGTATCTTCATGGGAGCTTCAGTAGGTGTTCTACCTAGAGAAGTTGGTGCTTTTCCAGGTAGCTTGATGGTCATGGGAGGCAGCATCTGAGGCGGTTTCCCTTTGAGTCAAATTTTCAAAGGAGCATCGGGAATCACCTCTGGCTCCATGTCCTGTTCTGCTGCCGTTTTTGCTTCATCGTCAGCAGCATTGGCTTTCCCTTCGTCTGGCGACTTATACAGGGTCGAATCAGTGAAGTAGGCTTCGACCCCCTTGAAAGGGTCAATGTCCGCGAACTCTATCCGGATGATGTCGTTGGTGGACACATACTTCATACATTGGTGGAGTGTAGATGGCACCACCATGTACTCATGCAGCCACGGACGGCCCAGTAGGAGGTTGTAGTTGACGTCAGCGTCTACGACATAGCAAGTAACCTCGGTTCGGAGGTTACCGATATGACATTTCAGCCATATTTTTTCCAGCGGCTCGCTTTTGCTAGCATTAAAGCCGCTGATTGTAGTATTGGAAGGCGCCAGACGGTACATTGGGATCCCCAGTGTTAAGAGTAGCGTCTTCGGGATGATGCTGAGGGAAGACCCTGGATCGATCTGAATCCGCTTCACCTTGACGGAATCGACATATCCTGTATAATACAGTGGTCTGTTGTGTCGGTTGTGCTTGAGCAGCATGTCTTGTTAGGTGAGAGTTATGTTGGAGATAACCTCATCCGCACAATGGCAGTACGCACATGTAGTCGGGAGATCTTCAGGCTGCTTGACCTGACTGATGAAGGACTCAGCATCCTTCAGAGCTTCACAGAGAGCTTCACGAGTGTCCTTGGAAAGACAAAGAAGCTCAAACAGAGATAGGCGGGCAGGAGTACTGTCAAGTTGTGCCAGTATGTCGAAGCTGTGATGCTTGGCTAGCCCCAAAGCATTTTCCCTTCGTAAAGGCTTGTCGAAACATGCCTCTACATGCTTCTGTTTATTGGCTGCTGGAGATTTGGATAGACCTCCTTCTTCGGCAGCAGGGGAAGTGCAGGGAGGGATCACCTCGACGGCAGCTTCGTCGGGTTGGATGTTCAGCTACGAACGAGTTTGTACAAGAAGAACCTCTTCTACGAAGGAAAATACCATGCAGCAAGACTTGATCTTCCTGTCCTTGGTTTTGGAGGCAGAGCGTACCTCTGGTTGAGTAACCTCAGAGACGAGATCGGGATGAACCCATAAGACCTCTCCCTGAGATGTGGTGAGTGGGATGAGTCCACTCACGTTGTCACGAGTAGGTGGTAGATTGACCACCTCCATTGTCGCCTTTGGGATAGAGATGATGCCATCTTGTGTTGTGGTTGGCGGCAAGGTGCCAAATTGGAGTGACACCAGGTTGGCCGAGACCGTTTTTTCCTCGTAGTCGACGGAGATAACATTCGCATTGATCATACGCTGGATGTAGTTCTTGAGGATGTAGCAGTCCTTAGTTGGATATCCGACAAACCGATGGCAGTAACAATACCTCGGATGGTCCACTTTTCCAACCTCGTCGGGACGCTTCGGGTCCGGCAACTTGATCTTGTCACCCTGCTTCAATATCTCGAAGAGTTGCAGGGTGTTTTCATCGTTGAAAGAATAAACCTTCTTTGGCCTTGGTGCAAGTGGAGGCTTCTGAGTGGGTGCTGATGCACCTTTGGAGGCATTGACAGTCAACTCCTGTTTCTCCTTCGTCTCTCGTCTAGGGTTGTTGGCTGCAGGCCGTTTTCCCTTGTCCTCAAAGGCAAAGAAACTGACTTCCAGAAGACGAGCATTGGACGCCTTCTTTTTAGCTGCCTCGGCCTCGATGATCAAGGAACTCCAGTCGGGAGGAGGAGTGGAGTTGAGCCAGAGTTTGATCGTCGGCAGCATGTTCATGCTGCAGGAGGAGAGGAGTGCATGTTCTGGCATACCCTGGGGCAGTCTGAAGCAGGCTTGTCGGAACCGTTCGATGAATGCTCGAACTATTTTCTTCTCCTTCTGACGCACCTCTATGAGGGACGCCATTGTCATGTCCTTCCCTCCATCGTAGAAACGATCGAGGAAGAGATGCGTCAAGTCGTCGAAGAAAGATATGGAGTTGTCGGAGAGACTGCAGTACCAGTCGTAAGCCACTCCTTTCAGTGTCCCGACAAATATGCTGGTGAGGAGCGCATCTTCCTTTGGAAGATGTCCCGTTTGAGACTGGAAGTACGTCAGATAGCGACGCGGAGAGTCCTTCCCGTCGTATGGCGTCAATGTCTGTGGTTTATACTTGGGAGGATAAACCACTTTGTTCTATTCGAGGGGATATGGTTGTGGGATCCCCATCTTCTGGCGCTCCTCCTGTCTGTTCTTGGACTCAAAGCGCTCGCGTAAGTCCCTGATCATCTCAACCACGTCTTCCGTGGAGCTGGGAGTCGGGGAAGGTGGTACAGCCTGGAGTTGAGCATTTGATGGCTCCGACGTCCGAGGGGCCTTGCGGCGATCTGTATCCAAGGATACCCGTTGAAGGGGTATACTTGATTCTCCATTGGCCCCTGGGTCAGGACCAGTAGACGGTGCCCTGGCCAAAGTTGACCGTATCTCGAACACCGCTTGAGTCAGTGTTTGCATAGAGACAGAAAGGATTTTGAGTCCTCCCTCCAAGGTATCCATGCGCTGGACAATGTCTGCTGGCGGCGCATCTGGCTCGACATCACCCCCAATCATGTATACTGTCATGACACGGCTGGAAGTGGATGGATCGGTTGAGGCTTCACTCTCGGCCTCACTCTCTTGTAGGGGAGTTGCCTCTTCTGGAGCTTCGTCCTGGCTACCCCCAGCTATGTCTTGGGGGATATCTTCGCCTTCAGGAAGGACGTGGCTAGCCTCATCTGTGCTCTGGAAAATGTCTTCATCTTCGGGAGGATCAACAAGGACTTGGCTACCCCCAGCTATGTTCTGGAGGACGTCTTCACCTTCAGAAGGCGGATCGACAAGGGCCTGACTACCCCCAGCTTCCTCCAAGATCTTCTTTCTTCTCCGAGTGCCTTCAAACACTCCAGAGGACGGGACAGTCCTCTTGGCTTTCCTTGGCTGGCTCTTGGATGAGGACACAGTCGAGGAGCTACCAGTCGCCTTCCGAATTAATAGGGAGTTGGAGACTACATTGCAGGAAGCAACCTATAGTTCTGGCTCCATTTCCGCTGACACCTTCTTCCCGAGGCGATGTTGGAGAGGTGTTGTTGATTGCAGCCGCTGGAACACCGACTGTCTTGGTGGTGGGACTGCTGTTTTACAACAACAGTTGATGATGACTACAGCACAGGTGTGTCCTGTGAAGGGCGTATTGTGCTTGTCAGTCGACTCTCCTGATCGGCGCTTGTGACTAATCATATTACGCAAATCATTGTGGGAGAGTGTCACCTTCGTATCCCCATCAGGCGCATGGCAAGGCCAAGCATCGGGGTGGTCAAGTGAATGCTACGCCCTCTGATCCAACGCAAAATATGCGCTCAGATCAGTAGTGGGGGAACAACATTTACAGTGACTTGAACGAACCTCAGACGCACAACCAATGGACGTGCGGGAGTTCAAGACCACAGGGTTTGCCTTGCTCGACTTGGTTGCGAACGCAGCAGATGCGCCCAAATGAGACAAGGACTTTGAAGGTCGGCTCGTTTCTGGCGCAGAAGCACCCGTGTCGACATTATACAGCTTACCATCAGCAGCGCGCATGATTGTGAGCGCATGCTTCTGGTTTGCAGCCGGCATAGCACGTTTGTTGCGCATGGCCCGTGCTGCCTTGGACTTCTTCATACCAGCCCGCTGGGGTGCATAGTACTCAGAATCCAAATTCTCTTCGCCACGACAGCGAGTGAGTCTGTCAAAGACAGAGGCCTTCTGTGGCGCATCAGAGGTGATGCACAGGGCATTAGCTGTGCCCTTGCTCCGTCAGCGCATCTTCCTTGTCTGAGAAGGAGATGGCTGGAGAATGTGGTCAGCACCATGTTTTTCCAAGAGATGCGCTGCACCGGTAGGCGCATCCTGGCTGCGGAGGTCTGTTTGCCATTAAAATCTTTTGATGTAATTTTAATACAAACAGAACAGTGTTACAATGTAGGACTTAGATGTAGTCCTAGGAGTACACTTTTGTTTAATTTGGGTCCCTTGTGCCGATGGAGCGAGTGGTAATACGTTGACTCCGTTGACGATCTGACGACGGTTTTCGGTTCTCTGAAGATCTGGGTTGCTCTAGGTGCAGGAGCTTACGGAGAGGAAGAAGACGTTGAGTGTCTGTATCTACCTCTCTCTATATGCTGCTGATGATTGCACGACGTCTCCGTCTGTGTGTCTGTGTATGTGTGTGTGAAAGAAGGAGATGATCCTTCTATTTATAGTCTGCATGCGGCTCATACGGTCCATGCGGCTCATGCGCCCATATGTGGGATGCGCCTATACGTGGAGACGCCACGTGGTGATTGCTGATGGAGGCTCATGGATGATGCGCTTTGATTAAGGAGTTGAATCCTTCATGCTGTTGTTGTGGGTGGCACGTAGCAAGGGAGAGGATCTTTCTGTTGCGGAGATCTCGGGTGATTAGCACCCCTTCATAGGCTGAATCAAGTCAAAGGACGCGTGTCGTCGGTCCATGGCTCGGAGATCTCGAATTTGGTGGGGAATGGTCTGGTGGGATGCGCCTGAGATTGGACGCATGAGAAGACTTTGGCTCGTAATCTTTAGGAGTCACGAACCATTCGGGGCGCATGGCTTTTTGAGGCGCATGCGAAGCTTCAGTAATGACTTTACTTCTGTCTTTAGGTTTTAGAGAAAAGTCTGAGGCGCATGGCTTTTGAGGCGCATGCAGAGATTTGGGCGCATTGCTGCGAAGGCGCATACGAGATGGTTGGGCGGCCACGTGGCTCGTAACCGCCGGAGGGGAGTAATGATGGTGCTGACGTTGGCGACGCTTCGTTTTCTGAATGTCAACTGTTCGGTCCTCGGGGGACGTGCTGCCAACTCTGTCAGACTTCAGCATTTAATGTTCTTTTGACAGGTGATGGGTTTGCTGAGTGGGCGCATCGATCGGCGTTCCACTAGGCGCATGGGGCCGCATGGGGGCGCATGCTTGTGAAGCGCTTGGTGCTGAGGGGCGCGTCTGTGTGATGCACGGTGTGACCGGCACATCCACTCCGCATGACACATCTTTTGGTACGACTGTTACGTTCTTCGAGTGCTTTAAATAGCCGTTTTTGACTCGGCTGAATTCGAAGCGTCAGGTTCATCACCATTAAATGCAAATTCATTGCACGGGATTCGGAGAGCCAGCCACTTGGCACGTGGGTTTGATTTGTCCGACCTATAAATAGTGGCATGGAGAGGGTTTGCTTCTCATTCTTTTACGTCTTTCCGAAATGAACTTGTTTACTCGAGCGCATTCTGTTGATGAGATGCTCCCGAGGGTGAAGATACGACGCATGATCTTCGTTGATGCACTTGAAGGTGACTGTTACATCCAAAAGTCGGAGTCGAGGGCTTCTGAGGCAGGCGAAAGGTGCCTGTTGCATCCAAAGATCGGGATGCTCGAGCCTCATCTCCGTTATGCTGGAAGAGCCGCAGATCTGAATTACGATGCTGCGGCTTTGGAGGCTCTTTCTTTGAAAGCTGCTCCTTTAGCCGCGGTTTCGATTGCGGTCTTCCTTGGTCTTTGGAGGCTCTTTCGAAGCCTCCCCTGGCCACAGGTTGATTTGCGGTGCTCTCCTCTTCCTTGGTTTGGGGAGCTCTTCCTCCAGCTAGAGGGTTGATTGCCACCATCGTTCTGCTCAATAAATGCTTCATTAGTTGAAGCATTTGATGGCGCATATGCTGACACTTCATGATGCGCCTGGGGGGCGCTGAAGGGTGGCACATAACTGAGCTGCTGAAGGGATGCACATAACTGAGGATGCACATAACTGAGCTGCTGAAGGGATGCGCCTGGCTGAGGGCGCATGGTGGTTGCTGCGCTTAGTTGTAGACTTAGGGTCTTTTCTTTGTAGACATCCTCTTTTGTACAGCCCTTTTTTAAGACATGTAATAGACTTTTATATGAAATAAAAATCTTTTTTTAATGTCTATATTTTTGCTTGCTGTGCCAAGTACTTCCTCTGAGCTTCCTGGCACATGTAATGTTTGGCGCATAGGATTTCTGGTCCTGAAATTCCATACTTCCACAAGGTCGTCAGCGAGAAGGGTGGACTGCATCGGCGCATCCCCTTCAGTGGTGGTACCAGGGGCCTCGACCTTGCGCACCCAGACTTGGCGAGTCTTCTTCGGCTTTTGCAGCCGCTTCGAAGGACTTGTGCTGCCTTCAGAGATGAACTCCTCATACGCCTGTTGATTGAGACGTACGACCAGCATCTTGTGGGAGGAGCCCACCTTCACGTCGTCGGATTGCGACACAACTTTCTCGGTGGAGGAGAAAGAGGTCCCCAGCAGAGTCGCCAGCTTGTTTGCCATTAAAATCTTTTTATTACAAATTTTAATTACAAACAGAACAGTGTTCCAATGTAGGACTTAGACGTAGTCCTAGGAGAACACTTTTGTTTATCTGGGTCCCTTGTGCAGTTGGAGCGAGTGGTAATGCGTTGACTCCGTTGACGATCTGACGACGGTTATCGGTTCTCTGAAGGTCTGAGTTGCTCTGGGTGCTGGAGCTCACGGAAAAGAAGAAGACGTTGAGTGTCTGTATCTGCCTCTTTGTGTGTGTGTTCGTAGGTTCGTGCCCTTTTGTCAGAAGAAAATGATTCCTCTATTTATAGTCTGCAGGCTGGCTGCTCATGCGTGCATATGTAGGATACGCCAGTTTGTGGGGATGCCACGTGGTGATTGCTGATGGAGGCGCATGGGCGGCACGCTCGGATTGAGGAGTTGAACTCTTCTCGTTACATTTATGGGCTACGGCAGAGCTGACACGTAGCAGTAGAGAAGATCTTTCGGTTGCTGAGATCTTGGGTGATTAGCACCCTTTTAACAGCTGAACTGAGTCAAAAAGACACGTGTCGCGTATCTGTAGCTCAAAGATCTCGGATTTGGTGGAGAGTAATCTGATAGGATGCGCCTAGGATTGGGCGCATGAGGAGACTTTTGCTTGTAACCTTTAGGAGTCACGAACCAGCCTGGGCATACAGCTTTTGAGGCGCATACGAGGCTTCAGTAGTGACTTTGACTTCTATCATTAGGGATCAGAGAAAAGTCTGAGGCGTATGGCTTTTGAGGCGCATGCAGAGATTTGGGCACATGGCTGCGGAGGCGCATACGAAATGGTTGGGCGGCCACGTGGCTTGTAACCGCCGGAGGGAAGTAATAATGATGCCGACGTCAGTGACGCTTCGTCTTCTGAAAAGATGTCAACTGTTCAGTCCTCGGGGACTGGCTGCTGTCGTGTCAGATTTCAGCATTTAATATTCTTTGACGGGTGATGGGCTGTTGAGTGGGCGCATCGATCTGTGTTCCACTGGGCACATGGGGACGCATGGGCGCATCCTTATAAGGCGCTTGGTGCTGATGGGTGCGTCTATATGATGCGCGGTCCGACCGGCGCATCCGTTTGCATGACACGTCTTTATTGGTCCGACGGTTACGTTCTTCGAGTGTTTTAAATAGCCGTTTTGACTTGGCTGAATTCGAAGCGTCAGGTTCATCACCATTAATGCAAATTCATTGTACGGGATTCGGAAAGCCCGCCACTTGGCGCATGGGTTTGATTTGCCCGGCCTATAAATAGTGGCAAGGAGAGAGTTTGCTTCTCGTTCTCTCATGTCCTCCCGAAATGAACTTGTTTGCTCGAGCAAATTCTGTTGACAAGATGTTCCCGAGGGTGAAGATGCGACGCATTGTCTTCATTTATGTACTTGAAGGTGACTGTTACATCTAAAAGTCGGAGTCGAGGGCTTCTGAGGCAGGCGGAAGGTGCCTGTTGCATCCAAAGATCGGGATGCTCGAGCCTCGTCTCTGTTATACTGGAAGAGCTGCAGATCAGAATGCCCCGACTTTGGAGGCTCTTTTCTCTGTCAGAGTGGGTGTTGCCCATTCTGGTTGTGTAAAGCCTCCTTTTGCCGTGGGTCAATTGCGGTGCTCTCCTCTTCCTTTGGGCTTTGGAGAGCTCTTCCTCCAGCTAGGGGGTTGATTGCCCACCCTCGTTCTGCTCAATAAATACTTCATTAGTCGAAGCATTTGATCGGGTTGAGGTAAGGCGCATATGATGAGACTTCATGATGCACATAACTGAGGCTCTTGAAGAGATGCGCCTGACTGAGACGCCGAAGAGATGCGCCTGACTGAGACGCTGAAGGACGGCACATAATTGAGCTGCTGAAGGGATGCACCTGGCTGAGATGCTGAAGTGATGCGCCAAACTGAGACGCTGAAGTGATGCGCTTGTTTGAGAACGTATGGCGAGATGCGCCCGTTTGAGAGCGCATGGTGGTTGCTGCGCCTGGCTGTAGACTTAGGGTCTTTTCTTTTTGTAGAAGTTCTCCTTTGTACAGCCTTTTTTAGACATGTAATAGACTTTTATATAAAATAAAAATCTTCTTTTAATGTCTAAGCTTTTGATGTTTGCTGTGCCAAGTACTTCATCTGAGCTTTCTGGCGCATGTAGTGTTAGGCGCATAGAATTTCTGGTTCTGAAATTCCATGCTTCTACAGTTCCCTGAGTTCAAAGAATGTTAGGTCTAAGCGATGGTTAGTCGCAATGTTAAGTTCGAGCGATGGTCAGTCGTCGAGAAAAAATATGACGTGACTGTAAGTCAGTCGCCGAGGCAACCCTGGTTTTAGGCTCTGCAAAAGAAGTAAAGTAAAGCAAATGAACTAAGTTGTGATGATTAGGCCATGCATTTACGTGAGTCTAGAAGAAGCCGTCGTAGGTGCGTGGTCATGGACAACTTGTCGACAAGGGCGATGGTTCTTCGGATCGGCAACCTTAGGCCAGGGATCGATCCGGCCTAGGAAGAACAGATTATAGCCGAGCTGGGTATGAAGAAACCGGTAGTTCGGTGACTTGCATCGGAGATCGCTACTTGCGGTACAAGGATCCCGTTTACCAGGCTATGTCCACGATGGCTAGTTAATGCCAGTGACCTTTCATATAGATAAGTTGGCATGCTGAGCGGCTATCCGCATGCACTGTGTCGGTTGAAACAAAGAGAATACAAGCACGACACGAGTTGTGTTGATAAGGTATGTGTGCCTGGTCTGCACCATGATTCAGGAGCCTAGGGTTTGGCTAAGTAAAGACCCGTACTTCAGCACGAGATGTGGCATCGAGTGTTAAGTCTTCGACATAGTGTTGCATAAGTAAGATTTGAGTCGTTGCGAGTTAAGTCGAGAAGGGCCGTAGGGCAAGTTTGGTTAAGTTATGTTGAGTTGCAGGGCACGACCTCAAAATGTGAGGCATGGTCGCGTTGTCACAACACAAGTATAGGCAAGACTGAGTGAGGAGGCACTGTCTCAGAGGTATTGAAGCACGAATCGAGTTCATGGCACGACCGAGTCGTTGCGTCCCAGAGTTTGGCACAAAAGACAAGTATGAGTCGGTGCGTTGACGTTGCAAGCACGAGAATGGTCTAGAGACACTGATAGGTCGAGTCTATGTCCTAAAACTGATTCTAAGGCAAGACTAGAAAGACAATACAAAGGGACTATGTTGCACAAAGTAAATTAATGTGTCAGTTTTGTATGGGTGGGCGAGGAGCTCACACCACCAATACAGTTAGGTACTGACACCCACACAGTTTTTATGTGCAGGCACAGGTAGAAGCTCGTGGTGCGGAGCTCGCTTGGATGCGTCGAGGCACGAAGTTCCTTGGCGATTCGAGACGTGCGATCGCATGGAGTCAGGACTTATACGGGACATAATGTATGGGCATCGCCTTCCGAAGCATCCGCTGGTTCAAGACATATATTGAAAGATGAAAGAGAGAGAGAGGTGAGCGACTTGTAATGTAAGATGAGTGAGCTTGAGTGATTGTAATCTTGGCCTTGTGCCACATTTGTTATCTTTGTTAAATATCAATAAAGAGCCTTTTTTGAATGACTTGTATTTTGTTCTAATTTTTTGCTGGCAAAATCAATGTCTCTGCTTGGGACTTCTGTGCGACGACCCCGTCGCAGCCGCTGTAATCGACCGTTATGGAATCCGCCTTGCACGAGCGCTGTCACGACCCACACCCGCTTTTCGGATACGAGACGTGTCCAAGCCAGCCTACGCCGCAGAATCGACGGTAGAACGCTGTCACGGCCATGATGCTCAAAATCACATAAATAACTTTATTGCTCATTCACATTTCTAAAAATTATTACAACATTTATTTTTAAAGAAGGTACAAAGTCTCACAATACTCAATTACAACAATTTAAGTTATCAAACTAGTTTCTAGGTTCGACCTGTGAGTACACCCATGTCTCCCAATGCTAAAGAATCCGCAATTAACCTGAAAAATGTTGATTTCTAGTCAGGAATGGAACAAGCACACAAACCGACGGCAATACGAAAATACAATAGAATTCACAAGACATGAAAATAACATATGTGAGATGAAAACTAGAAAGTAACTGATGTCATGGCAAGGGTGAAGAAAACTAGAAAACAAATAAAAGACAACTATCTATGTGTTTTGAAATATCTTGTTCGACATGTGAACGGCTAAGGGATAAATTCGGCACCCTGTACGTGTCATGTGCAGCTGCTATCAGTCAAGAATAGACGTTTTGGGGATGTTTCTGGGTAGTCCACATGTCTACTAAATATTTTCCCGCCCAGCTAGTACTCATGGAATCCAATCGCAAGCATGGTAATCATGTAAAAGACAGTCACAAAGTATAAACAAATCCATGATACTAATCTCCGTATGACAAGTGTGTCAAAAAGCAGCAAGACATATGTATAAACATGAAACATAAAAACTACTATGAATCGAAAAACAATCAGAAAGTACACTTGCCTGAGTTCCTTAGCTGAGGGTACGGTCTAGCACCGAGTCAAGTCCAAAGAACCTATTTTATAAAATTACTATGTTAGTAGATGAACTTAACAAAGAGTAGCACACATGTTGGTCCATGGGCTTCTAGGTCAATTCTACTCTATTTGATTTAAGAAAGGTTAATCCTTTATCTATAAAATGTGTATACATATTTATAACTTATTTTAGAAATTATTTACAATGTTTTGAAAACTAAATTATTATTAAGAAAATACTTTAGATTGATTATATGGAAAAATCTAGTAAATCATTTTTTACAAATCCTTAATTAAGAAAATATATGCTCATATACATGTAAATATTTATAACCTATTTAGAAAACATATATCATACCTAAAATATTTTAGGAAAGATAATTATCTAATATACATATATTTATACTATTTTTTGAAAGTACTGATAAATGTTAATATAGCTTTTTTTTGTCAACATATTACTCTATATATAAAATAAGGTAAAACCAATGAATAAAGCAACCACATGAAACCTGGTGTTACTTTTCTCAACATATTACTTAATATAGCTATTTTTGTCAACATATTTCTCTATATATAAAATAATAACAAGAATTATAAAACCCTGTGTTACTTTTCTCTACTGCTCTCTCGTTTATCAAGAGCAAAGCCAATGAATAAAGCAACATCACATCTATCCTTATTAAAACACAACATGAAGAGAGAGAGAGGGAGAAGCAAAAGAAAAGAAGAAGAATTGAAGAATGAGAAAGGAAGGTGAGCTCACCTGTCCTGGCAGCTCCGCGCGGGAGAGACGAGGGCACGGGGAGGATCGGCGCTCACCTGAAAGTCTAGGAGGTCCGGCTTGCTCGCGGGGAAGAGGCACCACGGAGGAGAGTCGTGCCCGTGATGGCACAGCTGAACGCGGATGGGCGCACGGAGGGCTCCGCACAGTTCACGGGGGTGCTAGCAGAGCGTGGAGGAGCAGGAAGTGGGCGAGGTCTCGCGGCCAACGGCGAGCGGTCATCCGTTGCGGACGCCAGAGGAAGCAGCGGCTCGGATCCGCTTCTCCACGCGGCTGCTCGCGGTGAGTTCGACGGAGCGGCCGTCGGGGCCTGATGGTGAAGGCTCTAGGGTCTGGTCGGGTTTCCCGGGAAGCGAAGAGAAAACGGCATGGCGCGTCGCGGCGGCTGGAGGATGGGATCTGGCGATGGAGGTAGGCGGCGTACGGGTTCATCGTGGGGTGGTCGTGCGGATGCGGTACGGGCGACGGTTCACCGCGCGCGGCTCCGACTGTACGGGGCGGGCTATACCGTGTGGCTCTGGCCATGGTGGTCAGGTCCAGTGCAAGGGCGGCGTACGACACAAGGAGGTCGGGGCGGCCTAGCACTCGCTGGATCTGGCGGACGGACGCCAGAGGTTCCCACGCAGCGGCGTTGACACCGACACGTGTGGTCGAGCGGATCCTCATCGAAGACGTAGGCGGCACGTGGGTTCAGCCGGGGAAGGCCGGTGGGCTACGGATGTGTGGTGTCCGATGGGGATGGGTCGGGATGGCGAGGATCCGGGCGGTCGTCACGACGGCTCGGTAAGAACTGCGGAGGAGGAGATCTGTCTTCAGATCTGGGCGACTCGGTCAAGATCGATGCCGAGGGGCGGCTTGGCACAGAGGAGAGGGATGCCGGCTTCGGCTAGGATCGGGGTGCTGTCTGGCTGGGACTCCGTCGGAAGAAGGTTAGATTAAGGCTTGGGTTCTCTTATGTATTTGGTAGTGTGTCGTGTCCGGATTATTTGGACACGGGGAAATTTGTATATTGTGATGTACTGGGTGGGAGGAGACGAGTATGTTGGACACAGACGACACGGGTCGAACATGGGCACATATTCTTGGATGTTGGCTGTGTGTATTGGTGGTGGTCGCGACAGGGATGGACAAAGGCGGACAATGGTGGTGATGGTACTGGCAATGGTGACGGTGGCGATGGTTTCTATGGTGGCGGTGTTTGGTGTTATGGCGTGGTAGATGAGAAAGTTATGAGGCAGAGGGCCTCCTTAAATAGAAGTTAGTAAGAAATCCAATCAGATAAGACTTTCCTTTAATTTAAAATCAAAAGATATCTAAAATCGATTTAATCTAGTCATAATCTGTTTAATAGATAATAGCAATAACTTAAAATGCAAATTCAAATACCAACTAATAATATTCTTTATTATCAAGACACCGTAAAGTATATTTTTATAAATCAAATTTTTATTTAAGGAAATACTTTGATAAAATCTTATTAAGGAATTATCTATTCTGTAATACCTATATGAATTTTATTAAAATAGCTATTAATAATTTTCATAATTTTAGAGAATAATTATTCAAATGGAAGCCCAAGATATTACAACCAAATATTAATCTAGATGATAGACTCAAGCCCAATAATAACCTTAAGCTGATACACAAGCAACCAAAAGATGTATATATAATATTTTTAAATCCATAACCCTTTACATGTATCAACCCAAAGTAATTGTTTAAAATATATTTTATTCAGAAATATTTTAGATATACATATATGTCACGACCCGATCCCAAATAATTGGGTCGAACCGGATCATGCCCAGCCTGCACCGTTGTTGAGACGGCGGCAGTAAGCTGTTCAGTAGCAGGTAACCATACAACAACACTATACTTGTTACAACTCAACATCGGAAAATTTAAAACTTTATTAAACTTTTACAATGAAATGAAAGATACAACTTAAACCATTTTCTACATACATCAAGAAGAAAAGAAAACTCTAGGCAAACAGCTCATCAGTCTCGAAATCCTCGTCTTCTAGTTGGGATCGCGAAACAAAGCCTCATCAGTGATACCTAAAATGTTGGGTCTCCAGTCAGGAGGGAGCAAAGTACAATTCATGCTAATTTCACAATTGTAATAATAATAGAAACATGCACTTTTAAACAGTTTTGAAATCAACAATTAAGCAGTTACAGTTTTAAAAGCAGTTACAGTTCTGTGATGTGAATAGGCAATGAAATATGACCGGCTTGGGCTTGTTACAGTAAGGGATATGGGATTTGTTACAGTAAAGTTACAGTATGGTCATACTCATTACACTATTCCTCCAGTCTCCAATAGTTACAGCAGTTACAGTCAGTGCTCGTGTTGCATCGTGGTTTAAACTTGCAATAAAACGATTACTAAATAATTGTAAACTAACACGTACGAAATGTACTTGCCTCAGGTTTGACTGGACTAGAAAGGTTGATACGTCGGGATGGAAGTTCAGACTCTTCCTCGAAATCCTACATTCGATAAGCTGTCTCAGAAACCAAGAATCGTCAATGCTAACTAAGCTAGTTGCAATCTCTAAACTGTTCCCTAGTCAATTTTAAATCTTTTAATTAGCTAACACAAGCAAAACGCGATTATTAGTGCGTTGATTTAATACGAGGGAAAAAGATCGTTTTAACTTTTGAATTCGGAAAACTCGTCGATGCCAGATTAATTATTAAAACTTTGTATTTTCATAGTATAAAAATATAAAGCTAATTTTTCTTATTTTAGTGAGAAATACGTGGTTTTTAATTATTAATAAACTTGTCAATTTTTAGATGAGAAAATATTAATTAATTTTATACGAAAATACTATTTAGTCAAATTAATCGTTAAATAGAAAAACTCGTAAAACCAGAAATGACAAGAAAATCTAAGCTATTACAGTTACAGACCACAGCCAGCTGGGCTTATGCCCATTACAATTTATTTACATAAATTAAAATAAGACAAACCGCCGTTAGTCCTAAACTGAAATATTAAATAAAATATAAACAGAAATAAATAATAAAAATAAAGATAAATAATAAGTCTCAGATATGGTCCAATCCTCAACTTGGCTAATGCCTCAACGTCCGGGCGGGGCCGATTTCGTTTGCACTTAGCCGGGTCCATTGACCGATACGGTCGTCACCCAAAAATCAAATATCGAATAAAATTCCGAAAATCATTTTAAATTCATTTTTAAAATAATCCAGGATTTACGAAAAAATCCGGCAGCATCTCCTCTGTTTTTTGTCACCCAAAAAACTGGGAATTGGCGCCGATAATTTCCTGCAAATTCCAAACCAGGGAAAAACCCGAATTTATATATATATAAAATCTACAACCAATCCACAGAATAATCGGGACGACCCAAAATAATTTCGGAAGTCCGATTCCAATTCCACAAATCACAGAACGCTACCAGAAAAATCCGGAAAGCTAAAACATACCAAAAATCAATTCCCGAAATATTCCGGGAATCCAAAATAATTCACAGGACCTTTCTGAAAGTCCCGGAAAATTACGACGTCGCTAAAACCGAATTCCCAAAGGGAATCGGGGACCATTTCTCATCATCGACTAAAATAAAATGAGCGGGATAGGGGGTTATACCTCGGATTGCTCGGCTAGAGCTCTCAGATGAATAATAGAAAGAATAGAGCTCCGAAACAGCGAATTAATCCCCGAAACAGCGCTGGTACAGCAGCGTCGTCGAAGAGCGCTAAAAAACGTCGAAGCTGGGGCACGGCCAGGGGGAACGCTGGAACAGCAGGGGAAAGCTCGGCCAAGTGGGCAGCCGCCACAGGGGATCGCCGGACTTGGGCGCGCGAGGGGGACGGGCGCGGGGTTCGCCGCGACAGGGGGCTGTCGGCGGGACAGCGGCTCGGTCGGCCGGGGAGCAGCCGATGGGGTGCGGTCGGCAGAGAGTGCCGGCGGGGAACACCGCACAAGGGGGCGCCGGCGGGTTCTGACCCGGAGGGGCCCGTGCAAGCTCGGCCGCGCAAGGGGGCGGCGCCGACGGGGCGGTTGGCCGAGGGTGGTCGGCCGAGGAGCTCGGCGGAGCTCGGCAGGGCGTCGGGTAGAGGGGCTGGCGCGGGTGGTGAGGGTTTGAAGAGAGGGGTTTGGAGTTGGTGAGAAGTAGGAAGAGAGGGGAGTTTATTCTCCTGAGAAGAAAAGAAGAGGGGTGGTTCTCTGTGAAGAAAGGAGTAGGGGAAGTGGGAGTAAATAAGGAGAAAGAGGAGAAGAAGAAGTCTGGTGGTTGGAGAAGAATGGGGGAATGGTGGTGAACGTGTGGAGAGTAGAAGGAGTTGATCCAATTAGTAGGGAAAGGTTATTGAATGAGTGTGCTGGTCCTACGGGACCAGCTAAACATATTTTCTTTTCTTTTTTCTTTTTTTATTAATTAAACATATCCATTAGCCCAAATCAGATTTTAGAAAAAGAGGGAAAGGATTGGGTTTGGCTCAGGCCTGGGTCTGGGTTCGGACTCGGGTCTGGGTCTGAATTCAAAAATCCATGTTGTTATTTTTTTTGAAATCATTTGCACTCAAAAATATATAATAATAATAATAATAATAATAATAATATTAGAAATACTAATATTTAATACAAAACACTAATATTAATAAATTACAAAATATGGGTTTCACAATCTTCCCTCCTTAGAAAATTCCGTCCTCGAAATTAAAAGGCAGGGTAGGAGAATCAAACAGGTACGGGTACTACACTCGTAACTCAGGTCCAACAATAAGAATTTTCAAGGCAGTCGTGGATGAGACGGTTTATGATATCATCCATGTAGAAAAATACAAAAGCGAACCAAAGTACACGAGGTTGATTAGATCATCATGCACCGGTCCTGATTAGACAATATATTAGTGGGTGCACCCAATAAAATACTGTCATGATCAAGCTTGATAAAGAGATAGCTTGCAAAACTAGGCTGACTTAGCAGCATCAGTCAAGTTTAGAACGAAAAGATAAGAAGTAGGAGTTTAAATGATGGCTCAAATTCTGATCTTCTTCTCACCTCTGACTACGCTTGCAACTGGTTTCTCTGGCACTGAAAGGTTGAGTCCAATCTTCAGCTCTGAATTATCCAATATGGGACTCGAATCCGGGATGTAGCGTCTGAGCTGGCTCAACTTTCCTGCTCTGCTAACACTGATCGTTCCTCTGGTAGGAGAAAATCTTCACAAAAGACGCTATCTCCTTCTTCAACTCCACTGATTGACGATGCTAACTTGGTAGTTGTTGTAAGGAAACTCTACCAATTTTAAATGATCTTCTCCAAGACCCTCCAATTTCCAAAACACAAGATCTAACATATCTTCAGGCGTCTGGATTATCTTCTTTGATTGTCCGCCGGTTTGTACTCCATAAATCCGGTATGGGTGCCTCTCGTACAATGCTGCCAACTTCTCGGTGAATAAACTAACCTTGAAGGGAATAAAGTATGCTGACTTAGTCAGTCGGTCCACTATATTCCAATTGGTGCCCTTTCCTCCTTAGAAACAAGGCAATCCTTACTCAAAGTTCATTGTTATATGCTTCTACTTCCACTCCGAATTGTCCAGCGGCTGCAACAAACTTGTTGTTCTCTTGCTAAATTCCTTATGTTGACAAATTCACATCTAATCCCATACCTGGAATTGTCCTTCTTCATTCCATAGCACCAATCAATAGAGGCATATTCCGATACATCTTATTAGCTCCTGAATATATGGAATACTGTGACTGGTGCATTTCTTTCATCAACTCGTTCCTCCGTTTGTCAGCCGATACGTAAAGTCTCGTACCATTCTTCAGAGTTCCGCTGCTGATCAATTTAGAAACCCTCAAGTGTTCCTGCCAACACTTGATCTCTAAACCTGCAAAGTACCTCGTTTTGAAACTACGTCCTCTTGATTTTGTCCATCAGCCTCGAACTTCATCAACACTGAATCAGCATCCAGCTCCGTCCTTCTATCTCCAGGTAGTATAACCTCCAATCCAAGCTTCTCGACATCTTCTAGTAGGTGCCACTCCTTGGTTAAGAACATCGCCACTGGGTATCGACTAAGTGTATCAGCGATCACATTAGCCCTACCCGGGTGGTATAGCGGGTCGATGTTGAAATCCTTCATCAGCTTCAGCCATCTTCTTTGTCTAACATTCAGCTCTTTCTGAGTGAAGACATATTTCAGACTTTTGTAGTCCATATATATTTTCACTCCCTTTCCATAAAAATCATGCTTCCATAGCTTCAAAGTAAAGATAATTGTAGCAAATTCCAAATTAGGTGTGGGATAATTCTTCTCATGAGTCTGTAGTTGCCTAGATGTGTAAGCAATTACTTTTTCATGTTGTTGAAGAACGCAACCCAGTCCTTTTCCAGAGGCATTACTGTAAATTGAGAAACCACCGGTTCCTGCGGGTAGCGCAAGGATTGGTGTAGTGGTAAGTCTCTTCTTCAGCTCCTCAATGCCGCCTAGCAATCTTTCGTCCAGATGAACTCTTCATTCTTCCAAGTGAGCTTCGTCATCGGCTCAGCAATCTTGGCGAAATCCTTCACGAACTTCTGATAGTAGCCAGCTAAGTTCAAGAAACTTTCGAATTGAACTTGGGGTATACCACTTTTCAACAGCAGCTATCTTCCATCGAAATTTCTTCTCTTGACAACATGGCCAAAAATCCACCTTGTCAAAGAAAATCCCCGTTCAGATAACTTACCATAAAACTTCTTTTTCTTCAAAGTTTCCAGAACTTTCCTCAGATGTTCTTCATGCTCTTCTTCAGTCTTCGAATATATCAGAATGTTATCTATGGAGAAGATAAACTGATTCAAATACTCATGAAAAACTCTGTTCATGAGATTCATGAACACAGCAGAAGTATTTGTCAGTCCAACGTCATGACCAAAGAAACTACCCATACTTGGTGTTTGAACGCCGTCTTGGAAATGTCCTCCTTCCTGACTTTGATCTGATGGTAGCCAGATCTAAGATCAATCTTCGAAAATACATTGGCTCTGCTCAATTGATCATATAGGTCATCGATCCGGGGCAAAGGGTACTTGTTCTTGATTGTTCAGCGCCCGGTAGTAGATGCACATCCGTACTGTTCCGTCCTTCTTGTGCACTAATAAGACTGACGCTCCCTAAGATGAAGTTCCATCCTGGGTAAATCCTAGAACTTTATTGATCCGGTCCTTCATCTCCTTGGCCTCCTTCAGGTTGACTCTGTAGCATCCCTTAAAAATAAGGGAGAGCCAGGAACTAGGTCAATAGTGAACTCTATGTCTAGGTCTGGGGTAATTCGGGAAGACTATCAGGGAAAACATCTACCATAAAGGTGTAACTAAGAATTTTATTCATGTGGAGAATTACAGCAAAAACTCTTATGATTGATCTAAGGACATACTGTTACAACTTCCAAAATTAGATAATGCTATTCAGCAGTCCTAGGTACTATTCTTCATGGTTCTGGCTCTTGCATGAGCAGTCTCCAACTGCTTCATCTTCTATGAACCTCGAGTATGCATCATGCCTTATTGTAGGAGGCAGGGTCTGCTGGATAGGAAGAGAGTCCCTAGGTTGTGGCCTAACAGGTGTTGCTGGGATAGGTATTCTGGTATAATGGAAAGATAAGGGGCAATCCTTTACCCGATGTTCAGCAGATCCACATACCAAATATTTCCCCAATCTCTTACGACAAATATTGGCTTGGTGACCAGGCCTTTTACAGTAGTCACAAACCAATAGCTTCTTACGATATAACTGCCGGATAGGGCTCAAAATGTCTTCTAGATTTCAGGGGTACCCCTCCTAGGGTGAGGTTCCGCTCCAACTTGGTTTAAGATAGCTAAGGCTACATCATTGACGTTCTTCATGTCTTCTCTCGTGATATTCATCTGTTCCTGCTGGGCTTCATCTTGAGCTTTCTGGGACTCCATGATTACTTGAAATAGGGCAACCATTTGGGGAGGTGTTGGCTGGTACTGGTGGAGCAACAGAAATGGATACTCCACCAAGGAAATGCAACTCATCTTGGGAAGAGGTAGGAATCACCAGTGTAGTGAAAACTTTACTGGATGCATTATGGGGACGGTCAATCAGCTGCGAGGGAATAAACCCTGGACTTGGTTGAGGAGATGGGGTATGATCCGAAGATGACACCTCATCGCCAGCAGGATTGGTCTTGTCAATGGTCATTCTCTGGATGGTTTAGGATGCAAACATAAGCAAGGTATCCTACCAGTCTATAATCAAACAAAAATATTTATTTATAATATATTTCGGTCCTATGTTGTGACAAATTGATGTTCTAGTGTTCTAATTATTTCTAAATATGTTTTCCTAAGTTGTTGTTCTGACCTGCATGGGCCACCACTAAAAACATGTCACGACCCGATCCCAAATAATTGGGTCGAACCGGATCATGCCCAGCCTGCACCGTTGTTGAGACGGCGGCAGTAAGCTGTTCAGTAGCAGGTAACCATACAACAACACTATACTTGTCACAACTCAACATCGGGAAATTTAAAACTTTATTAAACTTTTACAATGAAATGAAAGATACAACTTAAACCATTTTCTACATACATCAAGAAGAAAAGAAAACTCTAGGCAAACAGCTCATCAGTCTCGAAATCCTCGTCTTCTAGTTGGGATCGCGGAACAAAGCCTCATCAGTGATACCTAAAATGTTGGATCTCCAGTCAGGAGGGAGCAAAGTACAATTCATGCTAATTTGACAATTGAAATAATAATAGAAACATGCACTTTTAAACAGTTTTGAAATCAACAATTAAGCAGTTACAGTTTTAAAAACAGTTACAGTTCTGTGATGTGAATAGGCAATGAAATATGACCGGCTTGGGCTTGTTACAGTAAGGGATATGGGATTTGTTACAGTAAAGTTACAGTATGGTCATACTCATTACACTATTCCCCCAGTCCCCAATAGTTACAGTAGTTACAGTCAGTGCTCGTATTGCATCGTGGTTTAAACTTGCAATAAAATGATTACTAAATAATTGTAAACTAACACGAAATGTACTTTCCTCAGGTTTGACTGGACTAGAAAGGTTGATACGTCAGGATGGAAGTTCAGACTCTTCCTCGAAATCCTACATTCGATAAGCTGTCTCAGAAACCAAGAATCGTCAATGCTAACTAAGCTAGTTGCAATCTCTAAACTGTTCCCTAGTCAATTTTAAATCTTTTAATTAGCTAACACAAGCAAAACGCGATTATTAGTGCGTTGATTTAATACGAGGGAAAAAGATCGTTTTAACTTTTGAATTCGGAAAACTCGTCGATGCCAGATTAATTATTAAAACTTGGTATTTTCATAGTATAAAAATATAAAGCTAATTTTTCTTATTTTAGTGAGACGTGGTTTTTAATTATTAATAAACTTGTCAATTTTTAGATGAGAAAATATTAATTAATTTTATACGAAAATACTTTTTAGTCAAATTAATCGTTAAATAGAAAAACTCGTAAAACCAGAAATGACAAGAAAATCTAAGCTATTACAGTTACAGACCACAGCCAGCTGGGCTTATGTCCATTACAATTTATTTACATAAATTGAAATAAGACAAACCGCCGTTAGTCCTAAACTGAAATATTAAATAAAATATAAACAGAAATAAATAATAAAAATAAAGATAAATAATAAGTCTCAGATATGGTCCAATCCTCAACTTGGCTAATGCCTCAACGTCCGGGCGGGACCGGTTTCGTTTGTACTTAGCCGGGTCCATTGACCGATACGGTCGTCACCCAAAAATCAAATATCGAATAAAATTCCAAAAATTATTTTAAATTTATTTTTAAAATAATCCAGGATTTACGGAAAAATTCGGCAGCATCTCCTCTGTTTTTGGTCACCCCAAAAATTGGGAATTGGCGCCGATAATTTCCTGCAAATCCCAAACCAGGGAAAAACCCGAATTTATATATATATAAAATCCACAACCAATCCACAGAATAATCGGGACGATCCAAAATAATTTTGGAAGTCCGATTCCAATTCCACAAATCACAGAACGCTACCGGAAAAATCCGGAAAGCTAAAACATACCAAAAATCAATTCCCGAAATATTTCGGGAATCCAAAATAATTCACAGGACCTTTCTGAAAGTCCCGGAAAATTACGACGTCGCTAAAACCGAATTCCCAAAGGGAATCGGGGACCATTTCTCATCATCGACTAAAATAAAATGAGCGGGATAGGGGGTTATACCTCGGATTGCTCGGCTAGAGCTCTCAGATGAATAATAGAAAGAATAGAGCTCCGAAACAGCGAATTAATCCCCGAAACAGCGCTGGTACAGCAGCGTCGTCGAAGAGCGCTAAAAAATGCCGAAGCTAGGGCACGGCCAGGGGGAACGCTGGAACAACAGGGGAAAGCTCGGCCAAGTGGGCAGCGGCCACAGGGGGTCGCCGGACTTGGGCGCGCGAGGGGGACGGGCGCGGGGTTCGCCGCGACATGAGGCTGTCGGCGGGACAGCGGCTCGGTCGGCCGGGGAGCAGCCGACGGGGCGCGGTCGACAGAGAGTGCCGGCAGGGAACGCCGCGCAAGGGGGCGCCGGCGGGTTCTGACCCGAAGGGGGCCGTGCAAGCTCGGCCGCACAAGGGGGCGGCGCCGACGGGGCGGTTGGCCGAGGGTGGTCGGCCGAGGAGCTCGGCGGAGCTCGACAGGGCATCGGGTAGAGGGGCTGGCGCGGGTGGTGAGGGTTTGAAGAGAGGGGTTTGGAGTTGGTGAGGAGTAGGAAGAGAGGGGAGTTTATTCTCCTGAGAAGAAAAAAAGAGGGGTGGTTCTCTGTGAAGAAAGGAGTGGGGGAAGTGGGAGTAAATAAGGAGAAAGAGGAGAAGAAGAAGTCTGGTGGTTGGAGAAGAATGGGAGAATGGTGGTGAACGTGTGGAGAGTAGAAGGAGTTGACCCAATTAGTAGGGAAAGGTTATTGAATGAGTGTGCTGGTCCTACGGGACCAGCTAAACATATTTTCTTTTCTTTTTTCTTTTTTTTATTAATTAAACATATCCATTAGCCCAAATCAGATTTTAGAAAAAGAGGAAAAGGATTGGGTTTGGCTCAGGCCTGGGTCTGGGTTCGGACTCGGGTCTGGGTTCGGACTCGGATCTGGGTCTGAATTCAAAAATCCATGTTGTTATTTTTTTCTAAATCATTTGCACTCAAAAATATATAATAATAATAATAATAATATTAGAAATACTAATATTTAATACAAAACACTAATATTAATAAATTACAAAACATGGGTTTCACAATATATATACCAAACCAAATATAAAATAAAGTTTATGCACATTATTTAGAATCAAATTATAGGCCCAAAATACCAGAATGTTTATATGTATTCATATATAAATATTTAACCCAAACTAAAACCAGTAATGTTTTATACGACGTTCCATTAGTGATTTAACTCAAACCTTTTTACTGTACTACATAAATAAACCCGTTTATATATATCCCAAGTTTTAAGCCCAAATACTTAAAATCTCATTAAGAGAACCCAAAGGGAACCAAAATATAACACCCTTCAACTAAATACTTATACATAAAAACATATAAAGCCCAAATCAGTTTGAAATACTAGAAAATAACGTTAACACGTTTCGGAGGTTATTTCTCTCAAAACATTAAAAATGTAAAATAAAAGTAATTTTAAAATTTTTTTTGGGAAAGGGGTTACAAGCGCAATCTAGGCTCGTGCGGCATCACACCTTAGCGAGGACGATCGCTCCTACGGGAGCGGGGCGTGACATAATTGTATCAGAGTACGGCTTTACGTCCTTGGATTATCGATTGAATTCTTTAACTCCGTTGCTTCCGCAAGTTGATATCGTTGGTGCGCTCTCTCTCAAATGTCCCACGGGATGTCCATACAATAAGTCTATATAATTTGCAAAACGTAGGAGAACCATTTTTGACAAGAAACGAAAAGATGGTTCGCGTAAGCACGATTGGCTAAGTCGGGCTGCGCATATACACCAAAAGTTGTGTCGACCTTAGAAAAGTTGTATGTGGGATTAAAAATGTGTCGAGTAAGAGTGAGTTGAACTCGATTGATGTCATGCCCCAGAACCAGAATACTGGAGAGCGGAGGCAGACATAGCCAGCTACGTATAACGGAATGGAATCCACACCGCTATACGGTCACGGCTGTCTAGATATGTGAGGGTTTCACTACAATCCATCAGTCTCTTAAGGTCATAGATAGCCTATTGTCTCAATCTCAACCAACTAATAATAGTTACAAGATATCAGACCACCAAATACACAATAGTAAGGCGTCCCATACATTATATATTCGGAATGATCATGAAGCTAGTCGTTACAAAATGTGAGGACTAGCGAGAGTTCAGTCATACATGATCAACCCCCGGGACTTGTCAATCATGTTACAGCCCGTAGGCAGACAGTAAGTAAGTACAATCGAGCTAACACTTGCTCGTCGGCTAAACGCTTCAAAAGAATAATTTACAATATTACAGTGGAAGAACAAAAGAAACCCACTCGATGCCCTGGTTACGCCTGGTGACCACCATCGGACTGGAAAGCAGGGAGATCCTTTGGTGCTGCTCCGGTATCTGGCCATACAAAACCAGCTGGGTCAGACCCCAG
Source organism: Iris pallida (assembly GCA_029216955.1). NCBI lineage: Eukaryota > Viridiplantae > Streptophyta > Magnoliopsida > Asparagales > Iridaceae > Iris > Iris pallida. The sequence goes on along the minus strand of JANAVB010020198.1, from coordinate 7,568,962 downwards.
AAAGAGCAAGTGCCACAAAGGAGGCTTCACTTAAGAACTAAAACCAACAAATCATTAGTATCCAACATGTAAGAAAACAATAAGTAACACAGATTGAGGTTTGTACACTACCAATGCACTTGCCCCAATCAGAGAAAATAATTAAGAGAAGCATCATTGACATAAAAGAACTGAAGAATCGTGCTAAATAAATTATAGCTGGACAATATATGAAGGTACTATTCCGGAAGCCAGGTTACAATCCTTAAACCAAACAAGGACCGAGATTGTAACCCTTCGCCTGAACAGAACTTAGTCTCTGATCATTTATTGCTAAATATGCCATTCATTAAGGTGAAAAGGAGAGAGTACAATGACAAAAGTGACAATGAAGAGTGCAATATGCTAGAGTACAATCGTTATAGTAACAATCTGGAGTGGCAATCATTATAGTGACAATCTGGAGTGACAATCATTCAATCATTCTGGTACAATCTTACAATCAATCACTTCTAGACAATCCCATACTGGACTAGACTCCATCCAATCAATCACGACCAATCATTGCCTACGGCTTTCTACATTAACTAACTAGGGTTATCACAATCCTAGTTACTAGCAAGATACAATGAGATGCTCCAAGTAGTCACAGGCCCTGCAGCTATCCAGGTTATCCAGGCAATCATTATAGTGACAATCTAGAGAGTACAATACATTAGAGTGACAATAGAGTTTAATCATTTAAGTGACAATGGTGGGTGCCCCACATGACAGTGGGCTGGAAATGTGCCCTACTCGTCGGCAGGCTTCAAGTCCAAACATTTGCGGCCGGAATAACAGGATCGCCTGTAACTGGGGAATATCTCTTCATGTCTAATGAATTATACTAGTCATTAACCTTAGTCCATTTCAGTAGGTACTCCTGACCGTGGTACTCAGGAGTCCCCTCCTAGACATGATGCAAGACAGGACTGGATTATTTGCACAAGCACAATCGCCCACGGTGTCCAGGTTACTTATACAAGTCAGGTCATGTCAGGTAGCCGTCGCAACAGCTTATCAAGAAAAATTATGTCAGGTTTACTTGTCAGGAGTGCGCCACGACGGGCCACTATCATGTTATGCTAGTTCCTTGTCATACCATGTCATGTACAATAGTCATTCCAAACATATTAAGTAAAATCAAGTTCATGACAAAAGGCGTAAAGATATAAAATGGGCGTAAAAATATACAATAAGGGGTAATTGTGTACTCAAGTTATACTGAAGTTATAATATAACATTAATAACCGAATACAAATAATAAGACAAAGCTCAGGAAAGACTCCATGCGGCTCAGGAATCCGAGTCCATGCGGCTCAGGGAATGAGCAGGGTCCTATGCGGTTCAGGGAGTCCTAGCCTTATGCGGCTGAAGGGGGAATCGGGCTTATGCGGCTGAGACAGCACATCTCATACGGCTCAGGGTGACAGGTCTCATGCGGCTCAGAGAACGAGCCTCATGCGGCTGGGTCCAAGCAAGGGTCATGCGGCTCAGGAATGTGGTGCTTATGCGGCCAGCTGGAGATGTGTCATATGCGGCCGGGAGAGACTAGTCCTTATGCGGCTGGGAACGAGTAGTCCCATGCGACTCAGGAAATGAAGGAACTTATACGGCTGGAAACTCAGAAGTCCATGCGGTCAAGATAACATGGACTCATGCGGCTCAGTCTGAGCAAGGCTATGCGGCTAGATCCGAGTCAAGTCTCATACGGCTGGAAAAGACTTGCCGCATGATTGTTCATGCGGTCAAGTACTCAAGAAGTCTTATGCGGCTGGGGAATTCCATGCTGCCAGTAGAACTCGCCGCATAGAGTTATGCGGCTGAGTCCATGCGGCCAGAACTGTCGCATGAAGGCTCATGCGGCTCGGAATGACTTGCCGCATGAAGTGTCATGCGGTCAAGTCTAGCACTGTTCTTCTTCTCCAAGCTTTCTGAGAAGAAAAACGCCAAGAATCCATGCTTCCGAGCTCCATGAAACCTTCATCCGGAATCCAAATCCGAACTTCCTTAGGTCAAAATGGGGTAGAACAAAATGCTCTATAACATGGAACCATCAAAACTTAAAAATAACAATGCTAAATAGATCAAAACCCAAGAACTTCAAAAATAAAATAAACTTGAATCTACAAGAATCTAGCCATAGAAATAGAAAATGCCAAGTACTAAAGAGTGTTAGAATGCTGCAAGTAAGAAAATAGAACAATAAAAATTCGGGTTCCTCCATGAAGCAAGATGCACTTGCCTAGCTCTCTCTCTCTCTTGGTAGGTGCAGGAGTTAATGGTGGAGAAGAAGAAGATATTAATGAAGAGAGAGAAGGAGAAATGGTAATAAATACTATGGGTGGTGGTAGGTAGGGGGTTCACCCCTTGGTTCTTGATGAACCAAGACAACCAAGCCTAGCCGAACCAAACCAACCCCAGGAATAAACCAAGCCAAGATAAACCAAGGTGAACCAAGTCAAGGCCAATAAACTCTTCTTTAGCAATTTAAACCAATGAATCATGAAATAAACCAAGCCTCACTAATCCAAAATAAACCAATGAACCATTAAAACTATTTAAACTATCAATGCCAATAAAACCAAGCCAGTGCAAAATAAACCAAGATAACTAATCATGACTAAATAAAATATGGGTCCAAAACACGTATACGTACACTAAATACGTATCACGAATTTGGGACACTATAATTGAGTAAAGTGAGATGACTATCTATAGGGGTGCTATCGAGCGACGATAACGTCGGTGCGATATAGATGAGCGTGCTTGGAATTCGAGGAATGGTTCGAACAAAAAATTTGAAAAAGTCGATTTTGATTCAAATGATAGTTTGAGGATTTGTCGAATGACTTCATCCCTGAGCGGTGTATGTGATAGCTTCAGGGATGTCAATTGATTGAGGATGCGGGGTGCCAATGAGTCTATCATCGAGCGTCGCACGTACGTAAAGCCTTAGATTGAGTATTGTTGATTAAGTTGTTGTAGTCTTGAGAATTGATAAGTTGATTCGAACAAAAGTTAGAAATGACGAGCACGGGATTGAGATTGCGCAAGTATGAAATGTTGAAATGATAGAGTAGGCAAATCAAATCAAGAAAAAGTTAAGGTGTAGCGAACGGATGACTTGGTAAAGAAAATCGATAGGTGGATTGTATAGAAAAAGTTAGCACGATGGAAAGATAGCGTGCATGAAAATATTGAATTTTGAAGTTACGCAAATGACACTAAGGATTGGAATGAATGTTGCTCGATGATTTGAGTTAGCAAGGAATGATGCAAATTGAAGAAATACGTTGGTCGATGACTTAAGATAGACGGATGAACAATACGTGAATTTGGTTTGAGAAAATTGATGATGTAAATGAATCGAGGGATAATGATCGAACTTGATCTTGAATGCTGGTGAGATTATCCAGTCGGACGATAGCATCAGTCGCACGACTCAGAATTTATCGCAAATGAAGATCGTCAGGTTACGTATGTCGTCGATGGTATTGAGGCGTATCAAAGATCGATATGCGATAACTCGGGGGTACTCGGATCCGAGAAATGACGATCGTGCAAGTGTTATCGTTCTGATGGATGCTATACTTAGGAGGATGAAAATGATCATGTCTTGATGGTTGCGCTGATAACCACAACGCCGAAGATATTGTCTTGCGTGAGCGACTCCAGTCTCGTACATGCGTCACGTCGGATTTGGGACGATCGTTCCGCATGAGTGCTGACATGGTGATTCATGTCGCGGGAATAATCGAACTCGAAAAATCAGAACGTGGTGGATTGCTTCGACTTGTGGTTTGAAGTGAAGTTGAATTCGAGGATTGTAAAAGTATAAAATACTAAACCTTCATAAATAAATATCTAAAAATATCCAAAAAATGTTAAAGTATAAAATAGGTAAATAATATATATATATATATATATATATATATATATATATATATATATATATATATATTAGCTATCTAGAGGCCATATGACCTTAGTTTGGTCATCGATCACCTATAGGCTTAGACATGACTCCCAATGATCATAAAATTAATCATAATTAAAATAAAATTAAAGAAAAATTTAAAAAAAAATTAGGAAGTGGGCTTACAAATCTACCCACCTTAGAAAATTTTCGTCATCGAAATTTCAAAGGATACGACTAGGCACGACTAAGAATATAATCAAGAAGATGATACGACTAATCAAAATAAGCTAGGTATAACCGTGGAGAGAACTGAAATCTAAGATAAGATTTGGTGGGCACGATAAATTATAGTCAAACGGTCTAGTCATGACCAAATATGTTTAAGAACGATCAAAAGTCAAATTTGTTTCAGCACGATCAACTTATTTAACCCAAATCTTTTAGGCATGATTATCAAATCTATATCCGATTATGTATCTAGTGGAATGAAAATAGGTTTAAGTGATACGGATATAAAAGGATCAGAAAGAAAGGTTCAAGAAAGGATAAGGACTAAATCAAATTTTAAGTGGGTGCATAAAATTTCGATCCATGAAATCAATGGTCATATGCCAAAAATGATGTAGTCTCTATAATACTCAAAAATTATATGTATACGTGAAGTCACTTTACCGAAAATTTATGCCCCGCAAGTGTACATCTGGCTGCAGTAAACCCTTGGTATCGTGACTCAAATAATGTAGTACTGGGCTACCCGTGCCTCATGTCAAGCACGCCGGACATCCACGATGCCCGAGAACTCATTAAGATGTCAAAGCCATCCTCCCACAAGACTTGCTCTATATAAAGAACAAATAGTAGACCACAGTGGTTCCGAGTATGTATCCCATACAATCCAAAAGGGCTACCCACTGTACCTGATATTTTTCCAGTCAATCGTCCTCCCTTGAACCAAAAACTAGATGCCTAGTAGATTTCTTTTTGAACTAATAACATAAAACTTTAAGGTATAATATGCAGAGACACAATATCAGAGGCCTGTCATGCCTATTTTCTTGTCGAATCCTTGATCAGTTGGCGCTTGAGGCCATTGTGAACGGATCCGTCAGATTCTCCTGACTCCGAACATTAACCACTGTAATGAACCACGCTGATTGCGCTCATTTAGCATTCATGTCCCCTTGTCGCACAGTCCTTTTTCTTATCATAGAAGAGATCATCTAATGCCATTGCTGTAGCCACATGGTTGTCGTAATACATCAACATCACCAAGATTTATACACCAACTACATCAAGATCATGTTTGGTTGTCACAATACATCAACATCATCCAGATTTGTGCACCAACTACATGAAGATTTGTCACGCCCCAGTTCCAAAAATACAGAAACGAGCCACGTGGCAAGGCCAGCAAGTACCACTCCCAAGGTTATCCCAATTTAATAGAACCCTTAGAGTAGCACCTAAGCTGTAAAGTACAGTATTATAACATAAATGCCCAAGAAAATCATAAGTAACTGATCACTACACAATTATATATCTCAATCCAAGAACAGAAAATATAAAGAGGGAAATAATGAAAACTAGTCCGCAGCCCAATAGTCATATTTGCCGAGTAGGCTCAAAGAGATACTATGAGTCTACAAAAGTAACATAATACAATACGGTGAAGAGTCTTGCGGAAACAATCCCGCTAATGCAATACTGAAAGAAAGAAAAACTGGAAGATAACTAGATCTGACAACAGACTAAACTAGATAATGAAGTCATATCAGGAAGAGCTCTACCAATGGAACAAGCTACTCTGCTGGATAAACCTCTTCTTCTACAAAAGGTCCCACTCCTGCATCAACTCTGGATCCGTAGACCTCCGGATAATCTTCGTCTAAATCTGGAGAGAAAACCAAGTCCTCGGAGGGACGCAACAAGTTACATAATATACAGGCCAATGTACGACAGTAAATAAGAAAAGATAAGTAAGACAAGACTGCAAATGGGTGAATCTAACAACCAACTAGTATGAAATGCAATTAAGAAACATCACTCGAACATACGGGCTGTCACGGTGTAATCCGGAGTTCTGATACAGAACTCCGGTAACTATGAAAATCCGCAGTTCCGATAAGGAACTGTGGTAACTATGAAATATCCGCAGCTCTAGTAATGAGGCAGCGGTAACTCTGTGGGAAAGTAGCCCATGCGCACGGTGTATGTTTCTCTCCGCCCATGTGACTTCATGAATCGTATCAACGAGTCGCTCTGTCTGACCTCTAGCTAGGACAACGAGTCATAAATAGAATAGTAACAGTGCATGCATATCAATGCCATCGTCCTAGAATCAACTCGAATCTCCGTACATCAAGATGTAAACAAGTACGAAAATCCGCCAATAATGTAGTGTCACATGAACATGTCCTAGGGTCAGAGTGTAACCCGCAACGAATTGTTGTGGCACCGCAAATGTGAATGTCTAGGTTCGATATCCGATGGCGCTAACGGCCATCGGCACCCGAATGTGATTCGGACGCGAAGTACCGAACGCGGCCCTAGGTGTAGCAATAACAAAATCAAGCAGTTTATTTATAAGACGAAAATATAGTAAGCTGAAGTACAAGATTGTCAAGATACACTTGCCTGGTTCTAGCAACTGATGAGAAGAAGCCGGCCTCACGTCCAAATCCGAAGAGTCCAAGGTGACAAAAGGACCTAGAGAATATTAATTTACAACTAATTAATGATCCATTTACACACGACAAGGTTTATAAATTTATACTCATCAACTAACCCTAACTGCTAAGTAAATTTCTCTTCTACTATTATTATTTATTAAATATTTACCAATTATCTTAAGTTGATTTAAAATGAGAACATAATAAATATATCCCATAAAAAAAGAAACAACACCCAAGCCTAGGTTTGAACCTAGGACCACCCATATAATCAACAATTGACCCAACCAATCTAGCTGGGGCTCACATGTGCAAGAAGTTGGCAGCAAATGGCTATGTTTTGCTGCAAAGTAGAGGAAATTATGTGGGAACAAAATAAAAAGAAAAACCCCAACTGCCAATAAGCCTAAGATTCGAACCACAATCCTATCACTTATTATCCCCTCTACCAGCTAGCTGAGCTATAGCTTACGGTTGTTCGTATCAGGCTTATGATAAAAATATTCTCTTCACCTTCTAATTAGAAATTAGCACAACACTTGAACAATATTCCCATTGTCACATGAGCCAAGGTTTGTTTCCCTCCCACCATGCATTTAGCAGAAACCTAAACATCAGTGTATACAATATTAGTAAGAGTATTATATAATCACTGAGATGGATAATCACCATGCACACTATATCTGTTGGTGTTTTTGCCTTTGGACTAGAAAAGATAGTCCCACATCGGCTACACCAAATGGTGAGTATCTCAATATAATGCATTGCTTGTGTTGAGGTGTGCACATGAGGTGTAGTGGGGCACAAGTTTGTGCCATGTGGAAGTATTTCTCTAGAAGGAAAAAGGATTAAATCCAACAAGGATGAAAGTTAATTTTTGTTGTGCGGACTCGGACTCGGACACGGACTCCAGGATGTCTCGTACATGCACGGGAGTGTTCGGGGGGTAGGCGTGGACTAGCACACTTCTATGCTGATTGTGGGATGATCTAAAATATCAAACTCTATTTTTGAGTATTGGTATTTTAGTCCCACATCGGATAGGAGAAGAGGTGAAGTCTCAACTCCACTCTATAAATAGAGCCCCTTGGCCTCCTTTGAAAGATGCACCAAGAAGAGAAAAAAGGGAGTCTGTAAAGTCCAGGAAGCCCGTTCAAGTCTCAAATATTGACTTACGAGCGTTCCAGAAGTTCTCCTGAACTTGCTGGTTCCTGGGAGCTTATCCGTACTGCGGGTATAGCTTTGAGCGCCGGTGTTCTACACCCCAGCGAGATCCGTTCTTCTTCTTCCTCCCTCTTTCTGTTGCCTTCGAGAATCTGAGACTCAACTGTTGTTGATCATCTCTTGTTGCCTTCGAGAATACCGTCGCTTCTCTTTAGAAGTAATACGGTTCGGTTGCCTTCGAGAATACCGTCGCTTCTCTTTAGAAGTTATACGGTTCTGTTGCCTTCGAGAAACATTACGAAATAATCTTTTTAGATTCTCGTAATACAACATCACCTTCTTTAGGGTGTTGTTGCCAGAAACATTGTCTTTATAATTGTTTCTGAACTCGTGTTTTTTCCATCGATTGTTCGTCAAGGGACTAACAATACATGTCGCGCCAGTGTCTATCCAGAAGTCCAAGTCCCATGTGACTTGCTTCAACTGTGGCAAGAAGGGTCACTATAAAAGTGAATGCAAGTCCAAGCCCAAAGAGCAAGGTGAGCCTAACAAGGTTTCTTTGGTTACTAATCAGGTTGCCATGATAGCACGTATTGAGATACTCACCATTTGGTGTAGCCGATGTGGGACTATCTTTTCTAGTCCAAAGGCAAAAACACCAACAATCCCCCACATATCTCAATATATAGGTCTCACGAATTCTCATCATTCTGCAAAGAACATGGAATCATCAACGAGACGACGGCTCCGTATTCTCCACAATCCAACGGAGTAGCAGAAAGGAAGAACAGAACGTTGACAGAGATGATGAACTCTATGCTGTTGACTGCGGGTCTCCCAAAGTGTTACTGGGGAGAAGCTGCACTAACGGCAACGTTCATTCTGAACAGAGTGCCATATGCAACTTTCGACATAACTCCTCATGAACTCTGGTTCAAAGTCAGACCTAACTTGAATGTCATTCGAGTGTGGGGGTGTCTGGCTTATGTGAAGCTCCCGGATCTAAAGATTCAGAAGCTGGGGACAAGGACTACTAAGGCGATCTTCTTGGGGTATGCCGAGAAGAGTGATGCTCGGAGATTCCTTGATATCGAGTCAAATCATATCATCGAATCTCGCGATGCTGAATTTTTTGAAGAAAAGTTTGCAAGGCACAAGAACATTGTTCTTGCGGACATTCCGGAGAATAATGAGGGTGCGAAGCAGACAGAGGTCTTTATCAAACCAGCAGTCCAAGATGGAGCTGTTGTCGAGGAGACACCAGCTGAACCAGAACTCGCTGAGCCATCAACTAAGCGAGCAAGGAGGCCGAAAGACTTCGGAGATGACTTCGTCACCTATCATGTGGAAGCAGATCCGCTTACCTATGATGAGGCGATGAAGACCAGAGATGCTATATTCTGGAAGGAGGCGATTGACAACGAGATTGACTCAATCACCTCCAATAACACATGGGTATTGGTCGACCTACCAGAAGGAGCAAGACCCATCGGATGCAAATGGATCTTCAAGAAGAAGATGAAAGCAGATGGAACCATTGACAAGTTCAAGGCCAGGCTAGTGGCCAAGGGGTTTGCTCAGAAGCAGGGGATCGACTACTTTGACACTTATGCTCCAGTAGCTCGGATGATAACTATCAGATTGTTAATTGCTTTAGCAGCAATACACAAGCTGGTGATACATCAGATGGATGTGAAAACGGCATTCCTTAATGGCGAGCTGACCGAAGAGATCTATATGCAACAACCAGAAGGTTTTGTCGTCAGAGGTCTGGAAGACAAAGTCTGCAAGTTGATGAAGTCTCTGTATGGTTTGAAGCAAGCTCCCAAAATGTGGCATGAGAAGTTTGACAAGGTGATAAGGTCAAATGGCTACAGGGTCAGTGAAACAGACAAGTGTGTCTATACGAAGTTTGCTGACGGAAGAGGAGTAATCGTTTGTCTATACGTGGACGACATGCTAATCCTAGGTACGGATTTAAGCTGCGTCACAGAGACAAAGAAATTCCTCTCGACCAAGTTCAGTATGAAGGACTTGGGGGATGCCGACGTAATCTTGGGGCTCAAGATCATCCGAACAGGCACTGGAATAGCGCTGTCACAGTCTCATTACATTGAGAAGATGCTCACTCGCTACGGGTATCAAGATCTTCCTATTATTGATACACCGTACAGGAGTGATCTGAAACTGGAGCCAAATTCGAAGGAGAGCGTCAGGCAGTTGGAGTACGCTAGCGTCATCGGAAGTTTGATGTACGCTACTACTGCCACAAGGCCTGACATAGCCTTTGCAGTGGGAATGCTGAGTCGATTTACGAGCAATCCAGGCGTAAAGCATTGGAAAGCTGTGAAGCGTGTTATGAGATATCTCAAGAAAACTCAGACATATGCACTATACTACAGCGGAGATCCGTCAGTAGTGGAAGGCTTCAGTGATGCTAGCTGGTGTTCAGAGGTGGAGAGCGAATATTCCACAGGTGGATATATGTTCGCCATGGGTGGAGCTGCTATATCGTGGAAGTCGAAGAAGCAGACTATGTTATCTCGCTCCTCCATGGAATCTGAATTCTTTGCATTAGACGCTGCTGCAGATGAAGCAGAGTGGCTTCGGGAGCTCATGTATGACCTTCCAATGGTTGGGGCTCAGATACCGGCGATTCCGATATACTGTGACAACCAGGCGGCAGCAGCGGTGGCATCAAATGAACTCTTCAACGGGAAGAAGAGGACTGTGCGGTTGAAGCACAGAGCAGTGAACGATCTCATCAAAAGGGACGTCATTGCAGTGATCGATGTTCGGAGTCAGGAAAACCTGGCGGATCCGTTCACGAAGGGTCTCAAGCGTCAGCTGGTCGATGACACAGCAAGGAAGATGGGCTTGAAGACTTTCTGATATTGTGTCATTGTAATCCTACCATAAAATTTTATGTTATTGGTTCAAAGAGAAATCTACTAGACATTTAATTTTTGGTTCAAAGGAGGATCATTGACTAGAATAATATCAGTTAACAGTGGGTACTTGTTCTGCGGAACATGGAAGGGTTACGGACCCATAACCACTGTTGTCTACTATGTATTTTCTGCGGAAAATTGATCCTGTGGGAAGGTTGGCTTAAACGCCTTAATGAGTTCTCAGGCAGAGTGAATGCCTGGTGTGCTTTACAGGAAGCACGGTAGAGCAGCACTACAAGGAGTGAAACTCCATGCTACAGTGGGGTGACTCCACCATGAGGTTCCCAGGTAGGGATAATGCCTCGGCTTTGCAAGCTAAGTCACAGCGGAGTAGCACCGCAAATAGGCAGGTAGCCTAATGCTGTATGATAATCGTAATAAAGAGAGGTAGACAGCACTACAAAGAGGACGATGTCCTCATGTTACAGTGGCATGACACCACGAAGAGGTACCAGGTAGGGTAAAGCCTCGGCTTCGCAAGCCATGTCATAGCGGCGTAACACCGCACGGAAGCGCAAGGCTTCATGCTGGGTAGTTTGGCACTACAAAGGGGCTTGTGACCTCATGCTACAGTAGTATGACACTACGATGAGGTACCCAGGTGGGGTAAAGCCTCGGCTTTGTCAGCCATGTCATAGCGGCGTAGCACCGCAAAGAAGCACAATGCTTCATGCCAATGACTCTTTATAAAGAACTCACCTATAGTGTATGGAAAGAGATATCAGGCCGTCTCTTGAGGGTAAGCTTGTAGACGCCCAAAATTATACACTGAAACCAGGCTGGCACAAGGCCTTCAATGTGCAGCCAGAAGCACAGTTGATGTCATTATGTGAGTAGGAAGAATTGCAGTTATGGTGCAGAATTCAAGGCTTAGTCCATTCTTGTATCATGCTGTTATTTAACCTATGCGGGAAGATTCAAGTCGTAGCGACATCTCTCCTAATGCATGATGGACAATCACTGTGGGGAACGCTCAACCCATATATTGAGATATGTGGGGGATTATTGGTATTTTTGCCTTTGGACTAGAAAAGATAGTCCCACATCGGCTACACCAAATGGTGAGTATCTCAATATAATGCATTGCTTGTGTTGAGGTGTGCACATGAGGTGTAGTGGGGCACAAGTTTGTGCCATGTGGAAGTATTTCTCTAGAAGAAAAAAGGATTAAATCCAACAAGGATGAAAGTTAATTTTTGTTGTGCGGACTCGGACTCGGACACGGACTCCAGGATGTCTCGTGCATGCACGGGAGTGTTCGGGGGGTAGGCGTGGACTAGCACACTTCTATGCTGATTGTGGGATGATCTAAAATATCAAACTCTATTTTTGAGTATTGGTATTTTAGTCCCACATCGGATAGGAGAAGAGGTGAAGTCTCAACTCCACTCTATAAATAGAGCCCCTTGGCCTCCTTTGAAAGATGCACCAAGAAGAGAAAAAAGGGAGTCTGTAAAGTCCAGGAAGCCCGTTCAAGTCTCAAATATTGACTTACGAGCGTTCCAGAAGTTCTCCTAAACTTGCTGGTTCCTGGGAGCTTATCCGTACTGCGGGTATAGCTTTGAGCGCCGGTGTTCTACACCCCAGCGAGATCCGTTCTTCTTCTTCCTCCCTCTTTCTGTTGCCTTCGAGAATCTGAGACTCAACTGTTGTTGATCATCTCTTGTTGCCTTCGAGAATACCGTCGCTTCTCTTTAGAAGTAATACGGTTCGGTTGCCTTCGAGAATACCGTCGCTTCTCTTTAGAAGTTATACGGTTCTGTTGCCTTCGAGAAACATTACGAAATAATCTTTTTAGATTCTCGTAATACAACATCACCTTCTTTAGGGTGTTGTTGCCAGAAACATTGTCTTTACAATTGTTTCTGAACTCGTGTTTTTTCCATCGATTGTTCGTCAAGGGACTAACAATATCCTCTTATGCAACAGTAAGTGAAATTAATGCAAAGGAGGCTAAGCACAAAAGGAATGTTTCCTGCAGTCCTTCCTCATCTAAACACCTCAAAACAGAGCCATATTACACAAGGATTCCTCTTCATTAACATCATAAAAATATATAGTTTGTCATGTCTCTTCCTATGAACACTCATGACATCAACTAGGCACTCCTAGCTTCCAAACCCTCACAACATGCTTCATCCTTCCCACAACGACTCCTCCTTCTCATCTTCTTGAACACAACAAAAAAATACTTCCTATCCCTCCTCTTCATATGCATATTCCCACATGTACTTGGTCCATATTCAACACAGATGAACTATCTCAATGTAACAGTGAAGAACATCTAAGCATAAAGATATACACGTACCATTTCACTATATGGTGCACACTATACTACTATCACTTATTACGAGGAAGGTGTGATTCCCAGGAGAATAACATGGGTCGAATTCGTAGGGAACTCACCTAGGTTGGTTGAAGCCTGCATGGAAACCCTTCGAGCTCGGGTCCGTCGTGTCGGGAGGTCGTGTCGAACGATGGTAAGAGGACGAAGTCCGGCCTGGTTGCGAGGAGGGAGCTGACGCCGGTTGCACTCCAGTTGCGGTCGCCCCTTCGGTTGACGTGGACCGGGAAGGCTCCACTCTTCAGTACATTGCCGAGCGATTTAAGGTCTCGATCGACGACGACATTCAGGAATGAAGAAGAAGTTGTCGAGAGGTTAACAATGGTGGCGGTTAGGTTAGTTTTGGGAAGAGATGAGAGAATATGCAGTTATATAGAGAAAGGAGGGGTGGATTTGAATGGTCGGATTAGATCGCGCTCAGCTGGCCTGCTGTCGACTGCAAGGACAGGTCTGCAGTGGCCTTCTTTTTGTAGAGAAGAAGAACAGTGCAAGCAACCTCAACGGTTGGACTGGGTCGGGTTGGGTGCTGGCCTCTACGTTGGGGAGTATTGGTTCGAAATAAATAGGCTAAAGCTGACTGAAATTATAATGGTTAGGCACTTTAGCCGGTTGGCCGGTTGGGCCAAGGAAATGTAGCCATTTGGTTATGGACCAAGGGTCTGCTACATTTCAGTACCCTAAGCCTAAAGTAAAATACATAAGGTTATATATAAGGATGTATATATTTATACAAAGTTCTAAATGAAAAAACAATGCTACATTCACTACCATCTAAGTATTACCACAATACCTATTAATAGAATAAATATATTTAAAAATTAAACTATTAGTATCAAGATTATCTAGACTAACTATAAGTATATGTCAAATTACTTGTAAGGTAATTTTAAACATTAATTGGCATCAATTAAGTGCTAACAAAATATATATAATTATACTTAAAATAAGGAGGCTCACAAGATCATTCCTGAATTCCCGAAGCTGTATTGCTTCATTTGCAGCAGCTGATAGTGTATATAACTCAGATTCCGTAATGACAGAAAGGTCTGCTTCTTCGACTTCATCGATACAGCAGTAACACCCATGGATCTACTTCTTCGACTTTCATGATATAGTATAACCACTCATGGAGAAAATGTAACCTCTCCGCTCCCTTCTTATGAGTACTTGATGACATTACTGAAGCGTCCTACCACTGCCGGGTAACTGCCGTAGTGCATCATTCTGAGTCCTTGAGAGATATCCGATCACTCTCTTCAACTTTCCAAAAATTAACATCTGAATTGCTAGTGAACTGACTCGGCATGCATACAACAAAAGCTATGTCAGCCTGGTGGTACTTTCAACCAACATCAAACTCCTGATGATGCTCGAGTACACCAACTGTCAGACCCTGCTTCCTGAATTATGGCTTCAGTATTTGATCACACCTTTGAGGAGTATCAATCACTAGAAGATCCTGATATCGTAGCATGTGATCATCTTTCCATGTAGTGGACTTGTGATAGAGCCAGCCCAGCTAACGTTCGAATTATATAAATCTGCATAATAACATCTGCATCTCCATTGTCCTTCACATTAAACTTGGACCAGAGGCATATCTTTGTTCTAATGACACATTCTACATCCGTGAACATGATTAGTATCTCGTCCACGTAGAGACAAATGATGATACCTATATTACCAGCGAACTTCGTGTAAGCACACATACCACTTTCGTTGATCCTGTAGCCATTTGACCTGTTGACTAGGTCAAACTTCTTATGCCACAGATTGGGAGCTTGCATATGGCCATACATTAATTCCACCAACTTGCAGACTTTGTCTTCATACTCTTGAACGACAAATCCATCTGACAATTTCATGAGAATCTCTTTTGTCATATCCCTATACAGAAGAACTGTCTTGACATCTATCTGATGAAGAATCAGCTTAATGAATAGACACTACTAAAATCTGTCAATTCAGCGACGCGTGAAGACGTCGCTAAAAAGGAAAATTACGTCGCTAATTACTATTAGCGACGTCATTAGCGACGTTTTCAAGTAGTCGGGATTAACCTAGTCGCTAAACAAGGAAACGTCGCCATACGTCGCTATTGCGACGAGCTTTAGCGACGTGTCAACGTCGCTAATATAGCGACTGCCAGCGACATAAAACGTCATAATATACCGACGTAAACTAGCGACGTTGAGCGACTCTCTCTTGCATCGATGCTGACCTGGCATGAAAGCGATATGGCGACGTTCTGCGACTTTCCTACGTCGCTACGTTACCGACGTTTACCGACGATCAGCGACGATTTTACTTACAGTTAGCGACGTAATTAGCGACGTTTCTTTCGTCGCTGACCGTCGGTAATCGTCGCTGAACGTCGCTAATATTAAAAAAAAATACAGCATTTGCAACATTCCCTGCAGCATTTCCTGCAGCATTTACAGCATTTGTTACAGCAACAACGATGTGTATCACGAACACAGTATCAAACAACACAGATACACACAATCACGAACACGTTTGAAACACAATCTCATCAATCAACACAGATATATGAAAATTTGTAACAACAATGTCCAACATAATGGTCCACAACTTAACTGCCAAGTATGGGAAGGAATGGCTCAGAACACAACCCAAAATTCATTCTAGCATACATTAGTGTGAATCATCTAGGTTCTGTACATATGGTGTAGTATATGTTCTTATCGTATGTAGTATCTGAAGAATGTAACAGAATCAAGATGAACTCACATAATGTAATACTAAGACGTCATCTACTACTATATAAGATATAGTGATAGGTTGTCGTATCATCATTGCCGAAGTCGGAGAACAGTCAACTTTATCTACGGCTACATAGTTTCTGCCTCGCCAGTCGAATGGCTGCAGGGACTATGTCCTGATCACCATGTCGTACCGTAGATTAATGCAAATAGAGCTGGAGCCAAAATACAGAAACCAAAATATGATATCCACCTCAAGTGTAGAGTCGGAGGAGATCTTTTCCACCCTCTCCCTCCCTCACGCAATCAACGTCACAACTTTTCCACCTCAAGTTCTGATCAAGTATTTTCCTTCTCCTCTCCTCCACCATGGCTCTGAACCTATCTGCTCCTCCCTACTTCCCTTCTTCTTATTTGACTCTCTCAGCCACATATGATATCCAGCTCAAGTGTAGAGTCAGAGGAGAAGAAGTGGACATGAAGAGGAGGGGGAAGCAGCACAGCCGGCGGCATGACCCGGAGGAAGTACAGAGGTTTTCTTCAACATACGTAGGAGAACTATAAGGATATATCTTTTCACAATATATCACCTTGTCAAAGACCCTTAATGTGACAACCATGTTACCGGGGTGTCGAAAAACTAACATGTCATAATTTTATAAGCCGTGTGTTTTGACATAATCCTCCAACCGGATTTCAGTTCTATGTAATAATGCAAGATTACGACATATAAGGAAAGAGTTGGAAGGATTGTGTAAAAATACATGGCTTAAAAAATTATGACATGTTAGTCTTCCGACACCGCGGTAACATGGTTGTCACATTAAGGGTCTTTGGCAAGATGACATATTGTGAAAAGATATATCCTTATAGTTCTCCTACGTATGTTGAAGAAAACCTCTGTACTTTCTCCGGGTCATGCCGCCGGCTGTGCTGCTTCCCCTCCTCTTCCTGTCCAATTCTTCTCCTCCGACTCTACACTTGAGCTGGATATCATATGTGCCTGAGAGAGTCAAATAAGAAGAATGGAAGTAGGGAGGAGCAGATGGGTCCAAAGCCATGGTGGAGAAGGCAAAACTGAATCAGCATTGTCTTCCGGATCGTCCTCATCAAGGCAAAACGGGCTGCTCAACGTGCCCAGCTTCTTCAACTTCTCGCTGGCTGTAGAGTCGAAATGGGAACGGGTCCTCTTTGCCGGCCCGGAGCTCTGACTCGCACTCGTGGCCGCGCTACCGATTTTCTCTCCTCCTCTGACGCGGGTCATAAGAGAAGAAATTTCGTACCTCTTCTTCACATAAACATCATTGCCGCCTTGTACTCGAGCCTAGCCTCCTCGTCTGTGATGCTATCCAACTTCTCGGAGTCATCGGAGAAGGAGTCGAATGAGTCGGCGGTGATAGCAGATGATTGCAAGACAGGGAGCGAAAAGACAGGCGAAGAAGAGGACGATACGAGTCGAACGGGAGATTCGAGTGACAATGTAGGCACCGAGAAGTCGGATAGCATCACAGACGAGGAGGCTCGAGTACAAGACGGCAATGATGTTTATGTGAAGAAGAGGTACGAAATTTCTTTTCTTATGACCCGCGTCAGAGGAGGAGAGGAAACCAGTAGCGCGGCGACGAGTGCGAGTCAGAGCTCCGGGCCGACAAAGAGGACCCGTTCCCATTTCGACTCTGCAGCCAACGAGAAGTTGAAGAAGCTGGGCACGCTGAGCAGCCCGTTATGCCTTGATGAGGACGATCCGGAAGACAATGCTGATTCAGTTTTGCCTTCCTTGGATGGTATTGATTCTGATAGGTTGTCGTATCATCATTGTCAAGGGATGAGGGTCGGAGGACAGTCAACTTTATCTACGGCTACATAGTTTCTGCCTCGCCAGTCGAATGGCTGCAGGGACTATGTCCTGATCTCCATGTCGTACCGTAGATTAATG
Organism: Iris pallida; assembly: GCA_029216955.1. NCBI lineage: Eukaryota > Viridiplantae > Streptophyta > Magnoliopsida > Asparagales > Iridaceae > Iris > Iris pallida. The sequence goes on along the minus strand of JANAVB010020198.1, from coordinate 7,551,235 downwards.
CAAATGGAGCTGGAGCCAAAATACAGAAACCAAAATACAAAATACAGAAACCAAAATACAAAATACAGAAACTAAAATACAAAATACAGAAACCAAAATACAAAATACAGAAACCAAAATACAAAATATAGAATCCAAAATAGGACCCTCTGTGAGAACGGATGGCTCAGAACACAACCCAACCGGAGAGGATACTCTGAGAGATCCATCTGAGAGGGACGTATATTCTGAGAGATCACCTTTACAAGAATTATATCATTAGTGGGATCGAGTGTTGGAGGAGATATTATCAAAGTATACGTCCTACTCAGATGGGTCTCTCACCGTTACTATTTTTTTCTGACAGCATGGTGGATGTGCTCCGTCCACAGATTCTTGCTCCGAGCCAAAACTTTGTCCCGGAGCTCAAGTGGACATCCTTGGTGTAGAGATCGAGTGAGAGGTTCCTGACAGCAAGGTGGTCTCCTTTGTTAAAGTTTCCGTGCTCGTCCCACAACCAATGTGGGATGAGCACGGATACTTTAACAAAGGAGGCCTCCATGCTGTCAGGAACCTCTCACTCGAGCTCTATACCAAAGATGTCCACTTGAGCTCCGGGACAAAGTTTTGGCTCGGAGCAAGAATCTGTGGACGGAGCACATCCACCATGCTGTCAGGAAAAATTAGTAACGGTGAGAGACCCATCTTAGTAGGACGTATACTTTGATAATATCTCCTCCAACACTCGATCCCACTACTGATATAATTCTTGTAAAGGTGATCTCTGAGAGTATACGTCCCTCTCAGATGGATCTCTCAGATTATCCTCTTCGGTTGGGTTGTCGTATCATCATTGCCGAGGGATGAGGGTCGGAGGACAGTCGACTTTATCTACGGATACATAGTTTCTGCCTCGCCAGTCGAATGGCTGCAGGGACTATGTCCTGATCACCATGTCGTAGTCCAATATAATCTAGAGATTTATATAGTACTAATTCATATATATAGTCCAATACAAATAGTCTAATACAAAAATAACCCAATACAAATAGTCCAATACAAATAAGTACTAATAGCTAATGAGAACCACGCTGCTCACGCAAACGCTCAGTGATACGTTCACGCAACCACCTCGAAAAAGCGAGATTTTTGGCGCGAGGAGAGCTGTCGTCCATTGCAAGGATTGCATGAAGAATCCTCTCGGTCTCACTAGCTACCGGTGCTGGATGAATAGAACTCCCGGTCTCACTAGCAACCGGTGCCACTTCCTCCTTAACTGTAGGAGGAGCCACCTCAGCATTCATTGTTTCCCTCAAACGACGTGCCGCTCATCGGGTCATGGGTGCCATCTGGTAAGCAAGCTAATATAATTGTAACATAAGCAAGCTAACTAAAGGAACCATCATGTAATTTGAGTACATTTTCGAAAGCAGATAAAGTATAATAAATTTGATTTTTTGCCAAGCAGCAGAACGGATGGCTCAGAACACAACCCTAAAATTCATTCTAGCATACTTTAGTATGAATCATCTATGTTCTGTACATATGGTGTAGTATATGTTCTTATCGTATGTAGTATCTGAAGAATGTAACAGAATCAAGATGAACTCACATAATGTAATACTAAGATGTCATCTACTACTATATAAGATATAGTGATAGGTTGTCGTATCATCATTGCCGAAGTCGGAGGACAGTCAACTTTATCTACGACTACATAGTTTCTGCCTCGCCAGTCGAATGGCTGTTGGGACTATGTCCTGATCACGATGTCATACCGTAGATTTAGGATTTAAAATATGGTATTGAACAGAAAGTCTAATTATCCCATATTTCAGTAATGTCTGTGAGCTAAATCATACTCAACTGTCGAGAATACTTAGGAGAAAACTCATTCACAGGATTAGTATATCCATCCTTCGTGACATAGCTGAAATTTTATAGGGTTCGATAATAATTATTAGTCAATTTATTCATCATTTCAAAATCCTGAAAATGCCTAAAAAAACTTCCAGTATCAGTAAATAGGGCTTGAACCCTAAATTAGAATTCGAATCCACCCAAAACATCAAATTGACAGTTGATATGCCCAAAAAATAAGATTTTTCAGTATATTGGTGTCACACTGTGAATCTCGTGTCCACACAGTGGGACACGACGTGTCCAAACCAACAAAATAGGTGTCACATGAACTAGAAGCGAGTCCACGCTCTCGTGTCCCCCGCAACGAGTCCACTGTCAGTCTCGTGTCCCCCGCAGCGAGTCCACGCTTTCGTGGACATCAAATTGACAGTTGATATGCCCAAAAAAAATGAGATTTTGCAGTATATAGGTGTCACACTGTGAATCTCGTGTCCACACAGTGGGACACGACGTGTCCAAACCAACAAAATAGGTGTCACACGAACTAGAAGCGAGTCTACGCTCTCGTGTCCCCCGTAACGAGTCCACTGTCAGTCTCGTGTCCACCGCAGCGAGTCCACGCTCTCGTGGACATCAAATTGACAGTTGATATACCCAAAAAAATGAGATTTTTCAGTATATAGGTGTCACACTGTGAATCTCGTGTCCACACAGTAGGACACGACGTGTCCAAACCAACAAAATAGGTGTCACACGAACTAGAAGCGAGTCCACGCTCTCGTGTCCCCCGCAACGAGTCCACTGTCAGTCTCGTGTCCCCCGCAGCGAGTCCACGCTCTCGTGGACATCAAATTGACAGTTGATATGCCCAAAAAAATGAGATTTTTCAGTATATAGGTGTCACACTGTGAATCTCGTGTCCACACAGTGGGACACGATGTGTCTAAACCAACAAAATAGGTGTCACACGAACTAAAAGCGAGTCCACGCTCTCGTGTCTCCCGCAACGAGTCCACTGTCAGTCTCGTGTCCCCCGCAGCGAGTCCACGCTCTCGTGGACACGAACTAGAAGCGAGAGAGAGAGAGCTAGAAGACGAGGAGAAACTGGGAAGGAGCTACCAGAGGAAGGAGGAGGAGGAGAAGGAGGAGAAGGAGGAGCTACCTGAGGAAGGAGGAGGAGGAGAAGGAGGAGGCCGGAGGAGGGAGATCGTCGGAGGAGCGCCGCGGAGGAGGAGGGAAATCGCCGGAGGAGCGTCGCGGAGAGGAGCGCGCCCAAATTTGGGGAAGAAAATTTGTGAAATGATCGAAATGGAAACCCTCGCTGGCTATATAAAACGTTTAGCGACGTCCGCATAGGACGTCGCTAAACGTCGCTGATATATAATAAATAGCGACGCAACTTAAAATGCGTCGCGAAACGTCGCTATATCAGCGACGCGTACCGACGAACTTGCGACGCACTACCCCATTGAACAAAATGAAGACGCTAGACGTCGCTATTAGTCGCTGTTGGCGACAAACAGCGACGTCTTTTGTTGACGTCGCTAAAACCCCAAACATTAGCGACGAAATTTCACGGAGTCGCTAAATACGTTGCTGATTTGACTTATTTTGGTAGTGAGAAGTCCTGGCCATCATCATCCTGTAAGTTGACACCTTAACTGCTGGAGCATATGTGTCAATATCATCGATATATAGTTCTGAGCAAACCCCTCTAGCTACCAGCATAGCCTCGAATTTATGAACGGTTCCTTCGGCCCTCCTACGTCTCCGTCTTCTTAAAGATTTAATGTTTTAGCTCCTTCAGTCAGATTAACAAACACCTAATTGAATTGGATGTTTTGGAGTCAATCTCATCATTGACTCACTCTTTCCAGAAGATCGTATCTCTGTTTTTCATCGTCTTATCAGCCTTCATGTGATGGATGATAAAGTCATCTCCGAAATCTTTCGGTCTTCTCACTCACTTTTGTTAGCAGCTCAACGAATACTGGTTCAAGCGTTGTCACGTAAGGACAAACTTCTCCTGGACTATTCCTTCTTTGGAAGTACTTGCTTTTTTGGCACCAGCATTGTTCTCCAAAACATCAGCAAGAATGATATTATATCCATGTCACGCCCCAGAACCAGAATACTGGAGAGCGGGGGCAGACATAGCCAGCTACGTATAACGGAATGGAATCCACACCGCTATACGGTCACGGCTGTCTAGATATGTGAGGATTTCACTACAATCCATCAGTCTCTTAAGGTCATAAAATAGCCTATTGTCTCAATCTCAACCAACTAATAATAGTTACAAGATGGCAGACCACCAAATACACAATAGTAAGGCGTCCCATACATTATATATTCGGAATGATCATGAAGCTAGTCGTTACAAAATGTGAGGACTAGCAAGAGTTCAGTCATACATGATCAACCCCCGGGGCTTGTCAATCATGTTACAGCCCGTAGGCAGACAGTAAGTAAGTACAATCGAGCTAACACTTGCTCGTCGGCTAAACGCCTCAAAAGAATAATTTACAATATTACAGTGGGAGAACAAAAGAAACCCACTCGATGCCCTGGTTACGCCTGGTGACCACCATCGGGCTGAAAAGCAGGAAGATCCTTTGGTGCTGCTCCGATATCTGGCCATACAAAATCAGCTGGGTCAGACCCCAGAAAGAGCAAGTGCCACAAAGGAGGCTTCACTTAAGAACTAAAAACCAACAAATCATTAGCATTCAACATGTAAGAAAATAATAAGTAACACAGATTGAGGTTTGTGCACTACCAATGCACTTATCCCAATCAGAGAAAATAATTAAGTGAGGCATCATTGACATAAAAGAACTGGAGAATCATGCTAAATAAAATATAGCTGGATAATATATGAAGAGAAAACGAAGGTACTATTCCGGAAGCCAGGTTACAATCCTTAAACCAAACAAGGACCGAGATTGTAACCCTTCACCTGAACAGAACTTAGTCTCTGATCATTTATTGCTAAAGGTGACAATCGTTAAGGTAAAAAGGAGAGAGTACAATGATAAAAGTGACAATGAAGAGTGCAATACACTAGAGTGACAATAGAGTACAATCGTTATAATAACAATCTGGAGTGACAATCATTATAATGACAATCTGGAGTGACAATCATTATAGTGACAATCTGGAGTGACAATCATTATAGTGACAATCTGGAGTGACAATCATTCAATCATTCTGGTACAGTCTTTCTATCAATCACTTCTAGATAATACTATACTGGACTAGACCCATCCAAGCAATCACGGCCAATCATTGCCTACGGCTTTCTACATTAACTAACTAGGGTTATCACAATCCTAGTTACTAGCAAGATGCAATGAGATGCTCCAAGTAGTCACAGGCCCTGCAGCTATCCAGGTTATCCAGGCAATCATTGTAGTGACAATTTAGAGAGTACAATGTATTAGAGTGACAATAGAGTTCAATCATTTAAGGTGACAATCAAGAGTGCCCCACATGACAGTGGGCTGGAAATGTGCCCTACTCGTCGGCAGGCTACAAGTCCAAACATTTGCGGCCGGGATAACGGGATCGCCTGTAACTGGAGAACATCTCTTCATGTCTAATGAATTATACTAGTCATTAACCTTAGTCCATTTCAGTAGGTACTCCTGACCGTGGTACTCAGGAGTCCCCTCCTAGACATGATGCAAGACAGGACTGGATTATTTGTACAAGCACAATCGCCCACGGTGTCCAGGTTACTTATACAAGTCATGTCATGTCAGGTAGCCGTCGTAACAGCTATTCGAGATAATCATGTCAGGTTATCATGTCAAGTGTACTAGTCAGGAGTGCGCCACGACGGGCCACTATCAGGTCATGCCAGGTTACTTGTCAGGAGTGCACCACTACGGTTCACTGTCGGGTCGTACTCCATTATCAATTTCAAATATATCAAATGAATTCATGATTTTCAAGTTCAGGACAAAAGGCGTAAGGATATAAAATGGACGTAAAAAAATATACAATAAGGAGTTACAAAACATGGGCAATAATGATAAATAATAGTACCCCAGGGCTATTGGAAAGTCATACAGCTCAGGCATATGCGGCAGGAAAGGAGGGGGCACATGCGGCTCAAATAGGAGCCCATGCGGCACAGGAGAGAGGTGAGCATATGCGGCTAGGTTTAATCGGGGTCATGCGGCCCGGACTCAGAAGCCCATGCGGCCAGATCTGGGGGGGTTCTCATGCGGCTCGAGGATCAGGGCCTATGCGGCTCGGGGATCCAGACAGTCCTGCGGCTGAGAGGACTCGAGTCCTTATGCGACAGCAAGTGACTGGGGTCTATGCGGCTAGGAGAGCAATGCCTCTGCGGCACAACTGAGTTGAGCCCCATGCGGCCAGGGTAGTAGGACTCATGCGGCCGGACGGACGGAGTCCCATGCGGCTCGCGGAACTAGCGGGCCTTATGCGGCTCGAGAGAGTTCAGAACTTATGCGGCTGGAAATTGAGCGAGTTATGCGGCTAAGTGAGTCCGACTCTCATGCGGCTCAAGAACTTCCTGTCATGCGGCTGGATAGAACACTTGCCGCATGAATATTCATGCGGTCAAGTCAAGCACTGTTTATCTTCTCCAAAATTTCAGAGAAGAAGAACACCATGAGAGCCAAGTCCTCAAGCTCCATAACTCCATCATCCGGAGCCTAAATCCGAACTTCCATAGGTCAAAATGGGGTAGAACGAAATTCTCTACAACATGGAACCATCAAAACTCAGAAATAACAAGATTAAGTAGATAAAAACCCAAGAAATTTCAAAAATAAAATAAACTTAGATCTACAAGAATCTAGCCATAGAAAGTGAAAATGCCAAGTTCTAAAGTGCTTTAGAATGTAGTAAAGAAGAGAATGAAGTAATAAAATTGGAGTTCCTTCATGAAGCAAGATGCACTTGCCTAGACCTCTCTCTCCTCTCTCTGGTAGGTAAGGAAGTAAATGAGGAAGAAGAAGATGAGTAATGAAGAGAGAGAAAGAAGAAATGGCAATAAATATCAAAGGTGGTGGTAGGTAGGGGGTTCATCCATGGTTCATGATGAACCAAAATAATCCCAACCGAACCAAGCCAACCCGGGCCAAGAATAAACCAAGCCAAGCCATGAAGAAAACTAAACAAGGAATCATGCAATACAGAATAAAATACGTACACGTATTCCAGAAATACGTAATACGAACCACAGGCATTACAAGCCCCTAGCAATCTTCAAAGAATTTTGTGTCACGAGACTCAATGATATGAACGAATCAAAGGTTGAGATAGCTCTGAGCGTAGCTTTTAATAGCTTATCCCAGTTCGTCCCTAGCGTCTGAATCTTGACATTCGAAAGTTTCACGTACACTAGACACCCCCCACACTTGAATGATACTCGAGTCAGGTCTACCCTTGAACCAGTTTTAATGATAATAAATGTCAGACATACGAATAATACTTTATTCAGCAGTAAACGTAGTCGTACATGCAATCCATCCCAAAAGCATATCGGAAGATCCGTAGTGTAGATATCAGCATCTCTGACAGTATTCTGATATTCCACTCTGAAACTCGTTAGATTAGAGATACTACAGAGTAGTTGTTTCATAGTCAATTTTATGTTTTAGCAGAATAATGTGAATCCAAGAAAACGATATTATCCGTCTTGATCAATCTTGAGTAAATATAAAAAGATTACAGAGCAGCCGTTTAATAGCCAATTCTATATTCGTAGCATACTGATACGAATCTAAGAAAATAACACTCTGTCTCAATCACTTCTGAGTCTCTTGAGTTGTCGACCGGCTAGACGTTCAACTTTAAACATGAAGTTTCTGAACTTCTCGAACGTTTCATCCTTCATCTTGAGAAGACATACGAACGTGTACTTCAAGAAATATTCCAATCCGGCCTCTGTGTATAATTGATAAAAGTCACAAATATCTGAGTGTACCAATTCCAGAAGATCTGTACTTTGGTTCAATCGCCTGAGCAGCTCCCTGACAATCTTTGTCCCTGCACAGACTTTATATCCCTCCACCTCCTTACCTCGACATTATGGTGATAAGGCCTAGACTGCACATCTTGAGACTATTATTGCATAGCACAACTCTCAGTCCATTCTTTCACAACTCGATGAGAATACTTTATTGACATCAGCAGAAGTTCGAACATCCCTTAAGTACTGAACACCTATCCGAAGCATATTCCTAGCTAAGAAATCAAGTACGAATGTCCACCTTCAAGTCTATATCGGACAACAGACTTCTGAGATCAGGACTTCGAAAATCTCTGATACATGCTACTCGCACTCCAATATCCTTGTTGGTGGTCCAGAACTACTGTCTGATCCTCATATTTTCTGCTAGATATATGTTCGCCATCGTGACCTTCATCATAGCAAGGCTCATCCTAGGTGAACAGTTTCTTCTAGAGCATACGTGTCCAGATGCACAACTGCTCGTCCACTAGTCAGCTACCACGCTAGATAACTCAACCTGTGCAATAATAGCAACCAAGTTAAGTAATCTAAACAACCAAATTTAGCCATACCTTGCTATTTTGGTTAGAAAAAGGATTTGCCATCCTTCTTCAAATAGTCCTCCATCTAACGGAGTAACAGATCCACTTAGGCTTGGGCAAAGATAAAGCAGACTTCATTATGCACTGTTACTGTTTGGAGCAATTGAAGAGATATACACTGAGATATGCAAGATCTCACGTGCATATGCTGACCTCGCATAAGAAGTCACGCGCATATTACATCATGCGCATAAGAAATCATGCGCATAAGCCACCATGCGCATAAAACATCATGCATATATATCACCATGTACATATGCCTGCGGGGAGCATTAGTCACCATGCGCCTCTGGTACAAACCACACCATGCGCCTCTTGCACCATGTGGTGAGACCGTCATGCGTCTCAGGCACTATGCGCAGAGGCCGTCATGCGCAGAGTCTGCTAGGAGCATAAAGCGTTATGAGCCAGATCTGTTAGGCGCATAAATCTGAGCTACAACTGCCTTGGACATCTTCCAGGCGACAACTTTCATACGATCAATTTTTCATCCAATTTGCTACTTGAACACACCGAGTGTCTACTACACACCAGCATCAGTCTTGGGTAGGTGCCCAAACACACTCCAACACTTTGATGAAGGACTTCATCCTCATCAAATGCTAGAAGTGTAGTCCGCCAATCTTCTCAAGTTCGTTAAAACTCATAATGAGAAGGCTTGCACGGAAGTTCTACATCTTCTCGGATCTTGCTTTGAGATTGTTAGTCCTGAGGAGTACCAAGATGAGAATTTAGGTCAGGAACAACAGGGTTTCATGCAAACTTTTTAGTATGCCCTTTGTTTAAACCTTATGAAGAAGTTTAGGGTTCCATGCAAGAAACTTGCTCTCCGAACTTCATGATCCCAACCGAAGTATGAAAAACCCAAAAATAAGTGCACAAAGAATAAAACTCGTTCTTCCTTGCAAATGTAGTTGCAATTGAGATAGAATGTTCACAACAGAAGAGGAAGGAGAAGAAATAAACAAAAACGTTCTTTATGTTCGCCGACGCTACAATGAGAGAACAAAATTAAGAGAAAATACACAAAAGTAAATCTTCTTGCTAGGGTGAACATGTCACCGATGCTCAAAGCAAGATTCGTCCTATAGACGATATGCTCCCAGGACCAACAAGTTCACCAAAAAACTTCTGGAACGCTCCTGTCACTCTTGGACAACTTGGAAACTCGAAAGTGCGCAAACTGCTCATAGGTGCATAGACCCTCCTAGAATGGATTTGTCGCCCTCACTTTCTTTTTCTTCCATTTTTCCAACTCTCTTCAAATGAGAGGAGTTGAGCTCCATTATGCGCGCATAGACATGTTCATGCGCGCATACGCGTTGTCCGACCAAATTCCACTAAATTCGCGTTACAGTCCTATGCGTCGACACAACAGCAAGCCGCACGCTGACAACACCGCCCACGCCGAAAGCAGTGACAGGCCGGACAATGCCGAAAGCAGCCGCTGAGCCGGCCTAGCCGCATAGCGCATGGCCGCTTATGTATCTGGACGCAATAATCGAATGCCATCAAAGCGCCACTTTGCGCCCTTCGCCCGCGTCTGAGTCGCTTAGCTCCTATGGTTTTCCATAGTGAGTAACAAAACAAAGGCTTGTTCTTTGTGATTTACACTTAAACCTTTAGGAAAATCAACTCACTGGGCCATCTCACCCCATGTACATATACCAACACAAGCATAGCTATTATATTGTGATATACACCATAGTGGTTTTTCAACGTGGGACTAAAAGTTTCTAAAATCAAGTGAAAACACCAACAAAAAGTTATATGTACAGGAAAGAGAACATAGTTGGAATACCCATTTTGAGGACCGCTCCCTTTGCATTCACGTTCAACTTGTTTGTAAAGCGCAAAGACGTATGAATCATTCATACACGCATGTACCACGGAGTCCAAGTCCATCTCTGTACTTTCATGAGACGCCGGTTGCATTGTGGTAACACTTGTTAGGGAGATGGAGTGGACATGGTGGGTTCAAATGTCGACTGACTTGGGGACAAACTTAATTAAAATGAGAGGGAACTCCTCGTGCCAGGAACCGTCACTAGTAACATAACCAGATAGTGATGGAAGGATGAAGGATAGGAATTTGAATTGTCAAATATCTTTTGTAAAAAGCAGTCACGTTCACGTGTAAGTACCAAAAAAAAAAAAAAAAAATCTACTATCTTGTTTAAAAATAGATAAAAATCTAAATTATATTTAAATATTTTAAATATAACTAAATTATGATTGGTTACAGATACGTTTTTAAAAATTTTGATGTCTTTAGTTAGGTAATATTATGTACTTAATTTAAATATAATTTAAATATTAAATATATTTTAGAATTTATTATATGTTTATATTATAAGAATTTTTATAAATTTTTTCTTTTAACTACGTGAGTACAGATGTAGTGGTTAGAAAAAAATTTATTGATTAATAGAAAATATACATACAGTTCAACTACGTGAGTATACATTACGCAGTAGTTAAATTTTTTATTATAATTAATTAATAGAAGAGAGACATACAGCTTTGACTACTTATTTTTGAGTCGTTTCCAATAAGTAATATAGTAGTAGAGTTTATTATTATTTTCGATAGACTAAACACATTATTGAGATGACACATATAGCTGAATCTAAGAAGAAAAAAAACTTACGCAGCGAATCAAAAAAGTTTGGTATGTACCGATATGGAGCATGCAAAGTTGCAAACTAAGCAAAGGTATGAAGCTGCCAGTAACAGCAATTGGACAGGAACATGCACAACTTAAAAATAGATATAACTGCAATGAACAAGCATATCATTGTTCAAATTGAGGACATCAGTCACTGCCACAAACCAACAAACCAGGTACACTGCTAATCTGTTAATTTTCCTCGTCAATTTAAATGGCAGCAATACCACAGTTTTTTTCAAGTACGAGCCATCAGTAATGGGCATGAACAACACATCTTCATTTTCTTTATTCATATGAACATGTCAATAAAATAAAGTCAAAAGTCACATCCACGCTGGCAATGTATAACCTACATTGTACCCAACTCATGTCATACAAGAGACCAACCACCACATTGTGTACAAAAGCCCCAGCTTTCTATGAAAAAATAAGCCAATGACAAGTGGGCCGGGTCAAGAAGACGGTACAGAAGACGAGAATAAACAATAGACAACAAACTTCTCAAGCAGTCGGCCACTACATCTGTATACATCCCCTGCTCCCAAATCTCCCCATGTACTAAAACTACAATGGACACGAAGGGGACGATGACCTATATCCTACTTCAGGAATTGACCACAAAAATAGATAAACAGAAAGGAGTTGCCTTCGATATATGGCAAGATCACGATTCTTTCCTCCTCGATACGAACAGATTACACCGTAACAACAAAGCCGATAACAGTGACACCTCACAGCTGCTGCCTTCCTTCTGTATTTTAATCTAGATGCCATAATCCTCTATTTTCTGGATTAGTTCCTGGCACCCACTTCATAGTGGGCTCTGAAACTCGCTAGTTGTAGATTTTCACAGGTTTCTCAAATGTGTGCCGATTCTGCAAGTAGTGATTAGTCGTGAAATGATTCGCTTAATGAATGCTCCATAAACATTTTAGAAGGTCAAAGGCCTAATATATACTAGGCAACTACTGAAGGCTGGGAAACGATTCTTTTTTTCTTCTCATTTTGTAGGGCAAGTAAGTAATTAAATACACTGGCTGAATAAGTTACCTGATTGGCGGTGTGAAGCCTTTTCGGAGCAGTGTCCGAGTGCTCCAATCCGAGGTATTGCTCCCAAGCTCCATAAACATCTCTTCTCTGAAAAGATACAGAAGGGAAAGTAGTGATGAACACCAACTCATGGAAGAGGATAAAACGAAAAGTAACAAAAAGAAGGTGCCCCATACCTGAAACCGGCTAGATACAATGTCGGAGTCCTGAAGATATTCTGGCCGACCAAGTGACAGAAATGCAAACTTCCACTGACAACAAGAACATCAATATGGAATACACAATTCGCAAAATTTAATAGGGTAAGAAGTTTCATTTTGATAGTTAATATAGACAGACGGACAAAATGTACACGCAAGGAAACACATTTTACAGTGTCGATTTGCCTCGGACAAAATGGAACTTAAAATTAATTCCGAATATGCAAACATTCTATAAACTATATCATTACCTCCTCTCCGAGTACACATTACAAATTTCAAAAACCAGTTCTCCAAACACAAATTTGGACCTTAACCCTACTTACGATATATGCAGGATGCTGATGCGTAGTTTTGTATTCATGGAAGAGTCTGTTGATTCTCGCCGTAGAAAGAGTTAATTGGGATAGATTCATTGATACGAGTAAGTACATATTCATAGGAGAGTCAACCTCATTATTGGTTCTACCCAATGTGGGACTAAAGCACAAAGACTAATAGGCTAATACTTAACACCCTCCCTCAAGCTAGAGCATAGATGTCAATCATGTCCGACTTGTTACAAATAAACTGAACATGAGTGCCCAAAAGAGACTTTATAAAGATATCTGCTATCTGATTGCCGATTCTCACGTGGTGAAATGTTGTCGCCCATTTTTGGTATTCATCACGGACGAAGTGGATGCCGATCTCAATGTGTTTCGTCCTTTCATGAAATACATGATTGGTAACAATATGGATAGCTGACTGATAATTACACTACATATATGTTGCTTCCGATCCTGCTTCTTTTTCCAGCTCCTTTAGAAGATGATGCAGATATAACCCATCGGTGGTGCCATGAGCAATAGCTCGGTATTCCGCTTCTGAACTCGATCGTGAGACCATACTCTGCTTCTTGCTCTTCCACGAAACTAAGTTCCCGCCAATAAATACCGAATAGCCAGATGTAGACCGTAGGCCTGTCAATGGTAGACCGAAAATCCGTATCTGATCCGTATTCGAACCGAAAATATCTGAAATTTCGGATACGGATACGGATATCATATCGGATATTTATCGAATATCGGATGCGAATACGGTAAGTGTCATATCCGGACCAATAATATCTGAACCGATAATATTTAAATTATTTAACAAATTTAAAATATATTCAATGTATGCATGGGACTATTGGTTATGTGCTTGTGTGGAGAATTTTTTGGTACAAATATATTCAATGCATGCATGGAATTCTGCTGCTTATGATATTTCAATGTGAAAATCTGCACATATATCTGACAAAATCTGCTGTTCCAATGTGGAAATCTGCTGCTTCTGATATTTCAATGTGGAAATATGTTGTTTCTAGACAAAATCTATCGTTTCAATGTAGAAATCTGTTGTTTCTTGACAAAATCTGCTGGTTCTGATATTTTTCTTCCCTTCTTAAATATTTTTTAGTAATCTTATTGGTTCGGATATTATCTGATATCCGTTAAAATTATCGTAACGGATACGGTAACCAAAACTTCTATCCGATCGGATCTCGGATATATCCGATAGGTAATGGTTCGGATATGGTAATGCCAATATCCGACCAATAAGCTACCATTGACAGGCCTAGTAGACCGTCTATCTGTAAGACTTGCACCTAAGTCAGCCTCTGTAAAACACTCGAGACGAGTATGCCCCTGATTCTCATCCGAATTTCTTTTCCCGGATTTTAATCTAGATAGCACAAGATCCTAAGAACTGTTTGCCAATACGGAACACGTGGAGAAGCCATAAATCTACTCACAACACTTCATCTAAGGAAATGTCTGGACGAGTCATGGCTGCCAGGTAGTTGAGTTTTTCAACCAGCCGACGATACTGATCGGGATTGGTCATCAATATCCCCCACATCGGAGAGTAAATTTATCCCTTGATCCATGGGTGAGATCGTGCCCTTAATTTGCATCATTCCTGCTTCAGTTAGAATGTCAAGCAAACACTTCCTCTGAGACATTAAAATGTCTTACTTACCCTACTTTAATGTTTTGTCGACTCACCCAAAAATATTTTCAGCCCTGTAATACTCTAACTGTTGTCCCCCGTAATCATAATGTAATCAACATAAACATCAAGTAGTATCCATCCAACTAATGTCTGTCGGTAAAATACTGAATGATCCTTCTTGGATTGGCACATGCATCTAAGGACAAGAGCACTCGCACAAAAGTCATCCTGGCAACTCAAGAGAAAGTCTCAAAGTAATCCACATCACAAGTCTGAGAATATCCTTTAGCCACAAGGCGAGCATTCAGGCAATCAAGGGTGTCATCCGATTTCATCTTGATAGTGAACACTCATTTGCAACCTACTGCCTTCTAATTGGAAGGCAAATCCATCAAGCCCCATGTATGGTTCTCCCGTAGCGCCCGCGTCTCCTCCATAGCGACACACAAACCAGGATGTTGGAGGCCCTCCTCGGCAGATTGTAGAATCTGAATCCCATAGTAGCCACCAAGGACTGAGTGCGACTTACGAGCCCTTTGCAGTTATCAATATATAAAGGATGGTTACGACATGCACAACGGGAACGAGTCGTTAAATTAGCCGGTGGTGAATCTGTGGACTCTGATGACGACACCTGCTCTACAGTGTTGAGTGAGTCTGTTAATGCCAGTTCTGACGGAGCTACGGAGCTGGTGTTTGCGGACCTTCTAACGGTGAGACTGGCTGGGTAGGAGAGGGCACCCATACGAGCGGCCACTGCGTTTGAACCAGATACAAAAGAAAGTTATCATCTAGGTAAATTTTCAGAATATATTCTTTAGTTGGAGAGCGGAACCCAGTCTCAACACAGGTAACATCTAGAAACATAATATATCTCTTCAAGGTTGAAGAAAAACAATACCCCAAAAAAATACATTTCAGTGCCTTTGGGTCCAATTTAGAAAGAGTAGATCGAGTATCTCGAACGTAACACAAGCGCCCAAAAAACTTTGAGAGGTAGAGGAAATGACATACGATTGAGATATAATCTAGAAATAAAAGTAGTGCTATTGAAAACAACAGATGACATACAATTGATCAGATAGTAAGCTGTAAGAACAACATCCGACCAAAATTTTCTGGTAGTACAGACATGAAACATAAGAGCACGAGTTATTTTCAAGCGGTGATGGTCCTTATGTTCGGTCATACCATTTTGCAGTGGAGTGTAAGGACAGAAAGTTTGGTGGATATCCCATGTCTAGACAGGTGGGAGGTGAACTCACGAGACACATACTCACGACCATTATCGTTCCGAAGACATTTAACAGAAACACCAAATTGGATTTTTATTCCAGTATAAAAATTGTACCAAATATTAAATAGTTCGGAACGATTTTTCAATTAAGTAGTAGACAAAAGTGACTCGTGAGTAATTATCAACAAATGAAACAAAATACTTGAACCCCATCATAGATTCAATAGGGCATGGACCACATACATCATAATGCACTAAATCAAAAGGACCTTAGCCGGACTACAGGACTCACAATGAAAAGGAACTCTAAAATCTAATGATGGACATATTTTTTGGAGAGCTTGGATAGATGGGTGACATAATCAGCAATGCAATTCAAACGGGTTAAGTGACAAATCGACACATGCAACAAACGAATTCCCTTCAAACAAATACAAGCCTCCACCCACATGTCCCTTACCGATAGTATTTCTAGTCTTCAGGTCCTGAAAAATACAACCATCAAAAAAGAACGTTACCGAGCAGTGAAAGTCACGTGTAATCCGACTAATTGATAATAAATTGAATGAGTTTTCGAGTGTATGTAAAACTGAAGTGAGTGGCAGACAGGGAGAAAGATGGGTACTTCATTTTCCACGAACTTCCAAGAAACTGTCAATCGCAACAATGTCACATGACCCACAAAAATACAATTATGCAACATACCTGCATCGTCTGTCATGTGAACAGACGCACCCGAGTAAATCATCCATTGCTTTGACCTTACCACACACGCCGCTGAGTATCCGGCAGTGGATCCAGATGTGGAGGCTCCTCCACGTCGTTGAGCTTGGAATTCAACGAATTTTGTATAGGTCTCTACAGTCATCTGCATGGAATACTCTTCATCATCATGAGCATCCGATGCAACATTGGCAGTAGAAGCTTGGGGGTATTGCCACTGAAAATGTTCAGGTTGACCACAATTGAAACATGTGCATAGTCGTCCTCCATTACCTCACCCACCATCACGGCTAGCATTTCGGCCTCCACGTCTACCACAACGACAGCTACGAAATCGACCACGAGCAGCACCCAAGACAAATCGATCAGCATGTGCATCACTCGTATCAGTCCCAACTACTTTCGCTATCCGTAGGATACAAAAGTGGATTTCCATCAGCGATGGAACCTCGGCCCCAGCAATAATCGGAAACCGTGCATAGTCAGCATCAGGACGAAGTGAGACGAGATACACCATGACATAGAACTAGTGAGGTTGAGTCATAGCCTCATTGCTATCTGTCGTCAAAGGTAACACACGATCAACATCATCAGTTAGCGCCTTAAAGACACGAAAGTGGTCATTATGTGACTTGTCTCCTTGATCAGCTCGACAGACGCCAACAATAGAGTCATAGATTTGAGACAAATCGTGGTTGTCATCAAATGCAATCTTTAGGACCTCTTAAAGCTCTTTTACCGAATCTGTATTCTGAACCATATCCTCGACTGATGGTTCCATCGAATTCATCAACTATGTAAACAGTCTGCTATCATCAGTCTCTCATTGCTCAAATGTGAGATCATTCTCCGTTGGAGGGTTGTCAGTGATATGTTTGGACAACTGATTCCTCGAAACATATTTTCGACCTTCTTGCGCCACGTGAGTAGCTATCCGAGCCATCCAGCCTCCGATCGACAAGTCGAATCGAAAAAATCGTTGTACCAGTGACCGGTGTCCCCACCTTTGTGTTTCCGACACTGGCGCTACCAGCACTGCTATTCACCATAGTATTCGACATCTTTCATCCTCTCGATTCGACTATCGTTTGATCGTCACGAACCGATATTCACATCAATCTCGCTAATGCACGATGTTCACAACAATGTTGCCAATACTTGCTCGCGCATTCGTAGCAGAGATCGAAGGCGGATCACATAAGCCATGACAGAAATTCACACAAAACTAGTTTGTTCTCTTAGATCCTTGTGAATACCAGGTCAGGAACAGAAGTTCACAAACAATCGAGTTTGCTCTATGTTAACTCCTAATGTCATTGTCGAGATTCAGAGGTTTACACAAACGATCATAGGCGCGGCTGGGGAGGCTGTCATGAGGGGGCTAGGGTGCGAGCAGGGGCTGGAGGGGGTTGTCAGCCGAGGGGAGGGATCGTACGGGGGCTGTGGTGGGCTGGGGTCGGGCGGGCGGTGGTGGGCCGGGGTCGGCTGTGAAGGCGCAGCTGGGGAGTTCGGGAGGGTGTCTGGCGTGAGTAGGCGGCTGTTGGGGTTGTGCGGGGCTGTGGTTGGCCGGGATCAGACGAGCGGTCGGCTAAGGGCGGTGGTAGGCTGGGGGCAGGAGCGGGCGGTGGTGACGCTAGGGAAGTAGCCGGCGGTAGGGACGAGGAAAAAAGAAGAGCGAGAGAGAGAGAGAGAGAGAAGAGGTGGCTAGGGTTAGAGATTTGGCTATGATACCATGTATAAAGAGTTAATTGGGATAGATTCACTGATATGAGTGAGTACATATTTATAGGAGAGAGTCAGCCTCTCATTATTGGTTCTATCCGATGGGGGACTAAAGTCCATAGACTAATAGACTAATACTTAAACACTTGCTAACGAAATGAGCTCCACACTAACACACCACACTTTCAATTTGACTGTAATAGGTTGAGAAACAAAACCTCAACTTTTGCAATGTGTATTGTTCACATAGGGGTAAACATTTGAGAATGAGGCTAGAATTTCTGATAAAAACATTTTCAGATGATAACCAAAAATGACAGAACTGATACTTTAGGGGCGATACCAGGCTTCCCAACATCCAGAACTCTAAGACCTAGGTTTAACAACTAATGCAAGAAATGGCAGGAACAAACGTCAAAATGGACACCTCCAATGCATCCTTTTATGACTACATTACTAAGAAAAACCAATATAAAAAGCATTCTTAGAAGAAAAGGATTTTACTTAGGTGATAGTCGCAATTCCTTCATTTTCGAGTAAACATTGATAACTTCCAAAAGAAAAGTGGAACGATTAGGCATGCATGTCCTAGGAGAGCACATTGGGTTTGTAGAAAACGATAAAAGGACACTGTTGGCACCATAATAGCTCATAAACGCATGTTTTTGGACCTTGGCAAGTGGGCGATGGATGGAATTTTTGTGAAAGATATATGTATATACCTTTGAGAAATCCTCATCTGAAACTTGCAATTTCTTTTGAATACGTGATTTCACCTCAGCTAAAGTCTCACCTTCACGGATAACCAAGAAGAAAGGTTCTCCAAAATTCTGAACCTGCTGTAGAAATGAAAAGTAATAGCTTAGGTGAGATCATAAAATCCGAAGGCAGAAGCACGACAAATCAAAATAGGTAAAAGGATGAGCAATTAATATTATACCATGGAAAATGGCATAAACTACAAACCCTGACATACAATGTAAAACAAACAGTATTGGGTATAAGAGGGAGCAAAAGAAGAATTGGTATAACAAAGAATATACTTTCACATGTTGCTTATGTACACCACCATAAGAAAGGTTAAACAGTATCCAAGATGTAGCCTTAAAATTAGCCAGGTGCAAATCACTGATGTCCACTGCAAAATATGATCTTGAGAAATATATCGAAACACCGTACACTGGATACACTTATTTTCTTATCTTAGGGCATTAAGTTTTAACTTTTAACAAATAAAATTGTTTTACTTTACTATAGTGCTCTACTAAACTGGGCTGAAAGATAAGTTTCTGATGAGCATACCAATTGGTTTTGATTCGGATCTTTTGTGAAGTGATAAACATGAATCAACCGATCATTAGGACCAATATTTTTCTCTTCCTCTGGAATCTGCAACAATGTAGAAGCTTAAACTGTTTAAAACACAGTTGACTTATACCTAGTGTCATCTAGAAAGTAACTTTCTTTTGAGATGAGTGCATGTTATTCAAGATCATCTGTTCTATGAAAATCCAACAGGAAAAAGAGAAACATAACAGTAAACCTGGAAAAAGTGAAAACTTACCTCCTCTGCACGCAACGTCCAGTACTGATCATTTATATTCTCTATTTTCTCTATAGATGGGAAGATCTGCAATATAAGACTGGTCAGCAAGAGGCTTAACAAGACTAATCTAAAGTCTCAACATGTCAGAAATTATTTTCAAAAAATCATAGCTAAACCATGACCAACCTAGGTAAAATTCATGTCTTTTTGAAAGAATTCTACTTAGTATGCACACACAAACATGCACCCCAAGCCACACACACAAGCACATGAGCATTTCTTGGTGCACAAGCACATGCAAAATTACAAACATGAAAAAGAGAAAATTTGCAGGCATGTGTGATCTCACTGAACACCAAATCTTGCTTTGACATGTGTGAAGACATTGTAAACATAAAGTAAAGAGAAAAAAAATAGGTGGTAGCAAGTAGTAGTTTGTTGTATCTTTGTGAGAGAATAACTCAATGTATTAATTACCAAGTAACACTATTATACCTTATGTGTGAATTTTAGTTTTGCCTTTAATGGCTGAATTTGAAAGGAGCCAGAATTAAATAAGCCATCCATTAAGTCCTCATCTAAAGTGTAGGTTCACTAGTCTAAGATCAGGTGAGGAATCAATTGGAGCATATCAATTTCATGATAACCTAAGTCCAATGTGAATCCATTGAATAAACTATTTCATTAAAGGCAAAACCCAAATCGAAACTTATTCAGACCCATCTACCAAAAAGATATGGACCTGCCTGGACCCATTACCATATGTGCGACAAGACCAGACAAGTAAGGATAGGTAAAGAGCAGTGAGCTACAGAAACCAAGTCTGATGGAAATGAGGCAGACTGGGGTTTCTTGACCAAAATTTGAAGAACAGTTTACTTAGTACTCCATATAAACAATCATACACAAAGTACTTGGTAGGCAGCAGGTCATCCTATAACAGAATGCAGGAATGAAATCCTACAACCACCACAAAAGTTCTTGCTAGAATCATATATAGAAGTAGAACAGTGACGGAGTCTAAAGTAAGAAGAGCCTAACAAAAGACTGAAATAAGAAATATGTTGGGTGATCATTTCAATGTGAGATTATGCCAAATGGCACCAATTTAAAGTTGGCAAAACAAACAAAGATAACTCAACTTGGTGGTTGAATCTGATTTTCGTTCACTTTTTCTACAGGATCTAAGCACAAAGGTTAGTATAATAATACAAAATCTGTTAAACTAAAGATTATTTGTGGATTCTAATGTCTGGAAGAGAGAGGCTAGGGTGGAGAAGAGACCAAGAAATAAATGGTGGAAGTTGAAAGAGAACTTAATAAATTGAAGGATAAAAGGATAAAGGAAGATAGGACATAGAAGCGGATTCTAATGTTATGTGGTACAATATGGCAAGTTGTATCAAGAAAGTAGTAAGAGAGATTCTAGGAGTGTCAAAAGCTAATGGTTAGACATCGAAAGAAAGTTGCAGGTGGAACGAGGAAGTTCAAAAAGTTATTAAGGAAAAAAGAATAGCCTATAAAGCTTTGCAAAAAGCGTAAAAGTGGAAAACTTTGAGAGAGATAAAGTAGCAAAAAAGTAAGCTAAGAAAGCAATTAGTGAAGCCAAATGTAAGGCCTATGATTATTTATATAGGAGGTTGGAAACTAAGAAGGAAGAAAAAGATATTTATATGCTTGCTAAGAGTAGAGAAAAGAGCTGAAATTTAGGTAATATTTAGTATATCAAGAGCGACAACCAAAAAATACTAATAACAGAATTATATTGAGAGGTGGAGTTATTTTCACAAGGTATTTCTCATGAGAGCAACCTAGAAAAGCTTAGTTTGGATTTAGAATTAGCTACCGAGTCATACTAGTATTGTCATAAAATTAATTTTTTGAAATTAAGGATGCTTTAAAGAAAATAGAAAATAGAAAAGTCGTAAGACCGGATGATATTCCTATTGAGATTTGAAAATGTTTAGGGAGGAAAGGATTGATGTGGCTTACTTTATTATTCGACAAACTCCTAAGGACTAGGAAGATAACAGATGAATAGAGAAGCAATATTATAGTACCCATAACAAAACAAGGGAGAGCTACAAAGTTGTAACAACTATCGAGAAATTAAGTTTATGAGTCATACATGAAACTATAGAAGAGAGTAATTAAACAAAGATAAAGAAAAGAGACTACAATTTCAAAGAATAGTTTGGTTTTATGGCAGGAGATATGCTATGAAAGACATTTACTTACTAAGAAGATTTATGAAAAGATTTAGAGAAAAAAAAAAGAGAAAAAGATTTACAACTTCTTAGGGTCATTTACTTGCTAAGAAGATTATTTATTACTATGAAAATCATTTACTTAGTAGACTGTAGGCGGTCGCTATCTGTACCGTTTTTACCGTTGACGGTGGAGTAGGCGCCGCGGAGGTTTGGCAGCATAGGAGGAGGTGAGAAGCGGGCGAATAGCGGAGCAATACCTAACTAGATGTTTTGGTAAAACAATTTTACAAGCATTATGGACCTATGGTTCACTTTTACAAGACTGAAAGTTCACAAATCTTTGTTCTTCAACTTAGTTATGTATCAAACACGCTTAAAATATGCATAGTATGCAAAAAAAAAGAGTAAAAAAGTAGTAAAAGTGCCCAAAATGTATTAATGGCCTAGACGGTAGACTGACCCTCTCCGCCGCGCACCCGCCTCCACCGTTTAGAACCTTGGTTTCTAGTAGTTATATTGAGATTATTTTATATTGAGATTATTAAGTATATGTATGATAAAGTTATGACAACTATGGAACTATTGGATGAAATAGTAACTCGTTCTCTATTACCAAGGATCAACTTCGAGTACTTACTTTTTGTGATAGTTATGGATGAAATTATTAGGCATATCCAGGAGGAAGTTCCATGATGTATGATGTTTGTTAATATATTATGTTTGTTGATGTGAGTAGAGAATGTTTAGATGCTAAAATAGAAGTATAGAGAGAGACTTTGGAATCTAAGAAATTTAGGATCAGTAGAATGAAAGATAAAGAGTATATGAAATATGATTTTAACCCGAAATCCATAAGAAATGAGGGAGGAGCCCATATAGATGGTCAAGAGATACCTAAGAGTGGTAGTTTTCGATATTTAGGGTCAATCATTCATCACGATGGAGAGATTGAGAAGGATGTAATGTATAGAATTAAAACATGATGGCTGAAATGAAGGAGCGCCTGGAGAATTGTGTGATCATAAGAGAGATCTTTGAAGGTGAAAGAAATTTTTTTACAAAACATCTATAAGACCAGCCATGCTTTATGAATCAGAGTGTTGGACGATTAAGAAAGAA
Organism: Iris pallida; assembly: GCA_029216955.1. Classification (NCBI taxonomy): domain Eukaryota; kingdom Viridiplantae; phylum Streptophyta; class Magnoliopsida; order Asparagales; family Iridaceae; genus Iris; species Iris pallida. The sequence goes on along the minus strand of JANAVB010020198.1, from coordinate 7,528,344 downwards.
CATGTCCAGAAAGTTAGTGTAGCTGAAATGATATTGCTATGATGGATGAGTGACAATACATTAAATGATAGGATAAGAAATGAGTATATCAGTGAAAAGTTAGAGATGATACCAATTGAGAACAATATAAAAAAAAATTGACTTGAATGGTTTAGATACGTGCAACGCAAACGAATAGAAGCTCCCAAAAGGAGGAGCTATCATATAGTAGTTAATGGAGCCGTTAGGAGTAGACGTAGACCTAGACTAACATGATTTGAGTGTTAAAGAAGGATATGGACTTTGTTAGAATTACATAATATGGCCCTTAAGAGAGCCGATCAAAAGAAGATGGTTCAATCAGCCGACTCCAAAAATTCGAGATAAAGGCATTTTTGTTGTTGTAAAGATGGTCAGTCACACTTCTTTATTACTCTTAAATTGTGAAATGACCAAGATTACCAACACCTGAACTAAATATACATCATGAATACACGCATAGAATATTGTAGCAGACAGAAGAATGATAATTAAGTGCAAAACTGTCTAGTGTGGTGCTACAGGTAAAGAAATTATGTTTGGAAAGAGTTTTCAACCACCAATTTATATCTACATTCACCATCGTAATGGAATAGGAGCAACAATGGAAGAAATAGACCTGGCAATGGAGGCAGACGCCTTTGCATACAGAGATTGATTTTCAGGACAAGTGAGCACTAGTTAACAAAGCTGCTTTCATGTACATAGAACAAGATGCGTAGCTGTTGCAACTTTTTGCTAGTCTAAGGGTAAAGCTTTAACAATGGGTCAAAAAATCGGCCGATTCCAATACATATTGGCCGTATGGCTCGGATTTGAGCATATTCGATCTGAAACTGCAGATAGTTATCTGTATTAGCTGAATAATGAGCATATCAACCATATATTGGCCTGTACTGGACAAACATTGATCCAATATTTCCGGATATCTACCGATATATGGCTGATAAGAGCTGATATATAGCAGAAACAATATAATACAGAACAAACTTTGTCCCAAATGGCTGACAAATTTTTTTGTAAAACCAGACCGATACCCGGTAAATGGAAGGGGGCATGTGCAGATACGGACCAAAGTTTGACCAAAATTTGGTTATACTTGAGGCTAAAATCTGGTCAAAACTTGCAAATACATACTGATACATTGCCAGTATAAAGCAAAAAGACAATATAATGCTGATACAAACAAAATTTTGGTCTAGATTTGCAAAACAGATTGAAATTGGTCAACTTGCAAAAATGGGTCAAGACAAGCCAATTTTGGCCTAAATTGGCAAGAACAAGCTAAAATTAGGTCAAAACTTGCAAATACATACTTAACATTGCCAGTATAAAGCAAAAAGACAATATAATGCTGATACAAACAAAATTTGGGTCTATATTTGCAAAACAGATTGAAAATGGTCAACTAGCAAAAATGGGTCAAGACAAGCCAATTTTGGCCTAAATTGGCAAGAACAAGCTAAAATTAGGTCAAAACTTGCAAAAACAGAGTGTAGCTACGAGAAGAGAAGACCATGGCATAAAACCTATGCGGCCAGTTAACAGGTAGGTAGATAGACCTACCTTTTGTTCATGCAGTTTAATCTCCTCGTGCAACCAAGGAGCACAAATGCCAACGCTATTATGGTAAAAGTTTAGAAGTGTGTACACTTCACATAAGGGGATTTCTTTTGGCAACAAAATTTTCATACTCTAATTCATATAGTTCAAAAGTTCTCAACATATGTGACCGCTTTAGTTGTGCATGTGCGTCTACAGATTATAACATGATTAAACGTTCATGTATTTAACAAAAAGTTAAAACATGTGCGATTACTAAATAATCAGGGATCAGCCAGCTGCTGCTCTCCATTTTTAATTTTATCCTTCACAGGATCGTTTCTTTGATTTTAATATGAAAGAAAGACCCACATATTCTCCAGAGGTCGTTTGTTATCTAAAATATGCATCAAATTATAAATAAGGCACTGCAAATATAAAGTATTGTCTACAGATCTCAATAGAATTATTGCATATTCAACACGAACTGAACTGTGGTTTAAAGAGATTTCAATCTTTACATATTATTAGTTAAATGATGGTATTATGAAAGTTTAAGTAAAGATTGTCCCTTAGTCGGTTGGTACGGATTCTACTACTGACCTGTGTTCTAGAGTGATTTGAATCTTGTATATTATTTGTTAAACGATGGTATTATGAAAGTTTTAGGTAAATATTATCCATTAGTCAGTTATTACAGACCTGTGTTCTAAACATATACTATTATTAATGATCTGTGTTCTAAAGAGACTTCAATCTTGTATATTATAGTTAAATGATGGTATTATGATAGTTGCAAGTAAAGGTTGTCCATTCGTCTATTATTACAGATGCTATCAGTTATTAAACTCATAATAAACTTGCTTCCTAAGTAAGTCCACTTACAACTTCCAATAGACAATTTATAGATAATCAATATAGAACTGGACATAGGCATACATATGCAGAATTCTCCCATGAGTGTCTTCAAGAAACATCCAAAAGGAAAAAAAATACCTTATAAATCTTGTGATAGAAGACCTCAAGCAACCGCAGTTCAGCATGAGGGTGAGATAGCTCTACCTATTTCGAAACAAAGGCACCAAAAGTTACTCTATTTTACTTGCTAGTTAAATCATCATATAACATGCAATTATCAAGTAATCACTTGTTAAATTCAATCATAGACAAGTTTTAAAACTAATTTTATAGCTACCAAAATAAAAAATTGAAGTCGTTAGAATAAAAGAAGCAGAACAAATCATGCAGAACTACAAACGGTTACCTTCGTCTTCAAGTCATTAATCACATCGCCTACAGTGCTGTTCTTGGGTAGTCTGATGCTGTGAATTACGACCTGATCAGAAATACTGTAGTTATGTGACAGGAGTATAAATACATATATATTTAGTAAATCATCATGACAAGCCATGATGAGAGAACTGACCTCATCCTTTGTAGCATGGTGGAATGCAACCTTAAGGGTTTTCAAACATTGCAGTTCAGGCAAAGGAATGTCCAATACTTCATAATACAGTATATCAGAAGTCTGGACACAGAAAGACATCAGATTCCATTATTTATCATATTAAAACATATTTGTGTAAGAAGGATCGATTCTAGCATTGAACTTTTATGTAGGATGTCACCAACCTGGTTATAATGGACCAGCATGTCAGACAGATGCTCAACACCCCGATATTTCATGGGTTGGGGTTTAGGTTGCTGAGAATAGCAGTTGTGAGATGTCAAACGGATTTTTGATGGATCATCCAAACCAATTTGCCTAGCTACTCTTTCCACGACATCATCGTAGGTGAAAAGCTTTGACCTTCAGAGAAAGAAGAAACATTTAAGGAAAAAGTCTGATAGCATGTCGCAGGAGCACTTCAAATCTGAAAACCCAACTATATGACACTAGCAATAATGTTCGGGTTAAGCTTACAGTTCCAAACAAAAATCCTCCTCCTTTGGCTTCTCCAATGACCGAAAATGGACCACCTGTGGGATCGTGTAGTGAAACAATCATATAGAATAAAACTCCGCATGCATCAAGCCAATTAAACTGACAAATGAGGTAGAAACAAACAAATTTAAGGACATCCATAAGAATAAAGGACTTTCTCACGATAGTTTGGTTTCAATATGGAAGAATAAGTGAAATCTATTTGGTTCCTACAATTGTGGAGTTCTAAACCAGGATTCTTCAGGATACTTCCTTACAGAAGAAGTCAAAAGCATCTAATGAAAATCAATAGCCATAAAATTTTTAAAAAGATATGGAGTTGACTTTAGAATCTCAACCAAGCCCGTTGACATGCTCCATATAACATGTTGGTATTGGTCTCTTACACTGAGCAATTTTTGCATTTTTGTTTAGCATGCACGCATCCTAATATTGTTAATGGACATGCCAAAATTCATATAAACAAACTTAGATGTATTATATGATTATTTGCATCTGAATGCAAACTCTTCCATAAATAACCACTGAAACTATGCACTGAGCAGATAACCTCCCTTCATTATTAGGTCTATACTGTGTTCATCTTACCAAATAAAAATCATCCGATAGGCTCATCTATTTCTAAATAAGATGCTGTTACTTCCCATCTCTTAGCAGCAAAGTAGCCACACATAGTATATAAAGTAAAGCAGGTATCCCGAGAAACTTTTTCCAGTTCCTGCATTACATTCACGCTCCACCACACATATTATTTCTTTATTACCCCCAGGCACACGGCCACAATCAAGTGCACACTGCCATTTCATTTCATCTGCATCTATCATCTCATGTCGGCATCTATTTGTCTCATTCTTATAGCTATTTTGTCAGTTTATTTCGAATGGGAGTTAATATGATTAGCTAGTTCCTTCATAGCTATATACTAATCAAAGTTAAAAGAAGCAGAAAAATGAAATGAAGATTGAATGAAAATTGCGACTACTCCGGTCTAGCATGAAAAATTGACATGATTAGTCATTTATTTCATAGTTTACAATATGTGCTGGTCATCTCACTGCGCCATCTAAAATGTAAAATGACATGTTTCAGAGAGAGAGAAAAAGAAAACCTCTTGACATTGCCTATCTGATAGTGCAAATCAACATTTCTAAACAATTGCAAAGGAGTAACTTAAAGCCAATGAAAAAAAAAAACTTAAAAACTGTTATCCGAAGACACAAACAAGGTGTGTGACTATGTTTTGCAGCAAAATAAACTTAAATCACAAATATCTTTGTGCACACTATGTGTTCTAAAGAGCTGCAAATACTGTTTGGCAAGTTACAGCACATTTCAGAGAAAAAGAACATAAATTGCATATATTTACAAAAATATAGTAGTCTAAGTGGGATCTCAGCATAAACAAAGTACAATAATATTGATACCTGCCGGCTGTGAACATATTCCAAAAACGAAGGAACATCTGAGTATCGGTATTGATCTTCACTATCTGGAGCAGGAGATTTTTGATAGCAAATGATGTCACCATCTTCAAGCTGGCTCAATCGAAAAGTAAGCTTCTTCTCAATGTGTTCGCACATAACATTTGGTTCAAATTTTATTTCCTGAACAGAAAAGCAGACAAAGAAAGGAAACTTAGATAATAGTAGAAGCTACAATAACAACAAATCCTTAATCCCAAACATTTAGGGTAGACTTTTTGAATCATATTGTTTCATTTAGAAATACATAGTAGCTATAAATAGAAAATTGAGTGTAAATTAGGAAAGGAATACAAGAATAGACATTTATGTGCACTATCCTTGCCAATACATATGAAATAAATGCATACGTTAGGTTGAAGACCAACCTCATAAAGGTCAATTTCTTCATTTGGAGGAAATCCAGCCATTTCATTTAGTTTTGGCAGTATCTCTAATGGTCTCCCTAGAGCCTTAACAAAGAGCCTTCCCACATACCTAAATTCAAATTAAAACAGAGAAGTGCCGATTATATTGGATTTTAGCAAAACAATGAATGCAGTCACTATAAGGACATAAATTAAAATTACCGAAGCTCCTCCTTCTCAGGGTCATAAAGTTTGAAGAAAAGCAGTATGTCTTCCTTGGTCTTATCTGGTGGAGAAATAGGGATTCGGTCCTACAATGTCAACATTGTGTATCAATAATAAAACACAAGTTAAATGTCTAGTAGATAAGTCTCTTTGTACCATGTCACAGATAAACACAAAGGTAACAGAGAATATTGTAAGAAGAAAAGTAAACAAAGAGGTCTATGCAAGAAAAGAAAAATAACAATTACCGGTCCAAGTTCAACTTCCAAGAACAGCTTGAGTTCAGCATTGTGCAACTTATTGGTTACCTCTCTTAACTGTCCAACCTACACAAGAACAGATAATGACAATAAAATTTGTTTCAACTCTAAAAGGAAGTGTGATATATATATATATATATATATATATATATATATATATATATATATATAGAGAGAGAGAGAGAGAGAGAGAGAGAGAGAGAGTTGAAACAATTTATTATCTGTTATATATATATATATATATATATATATATATATATATATATATATATATATATATAACAGATAATGACAATAAAAATTGTTTCAACTCTAAAAGGAAGATATATATATATAACATAAAATAGATGGTTTAGGTGCGAAATCAAATTATGGAAGTGCTAGAGCATAAAAAGGCAATAACAACATTGGTATGGTATAAAAGACATGAAGAACACAATCATCTCTCACATACACAGGGGTGTAGTTAAGCCTCATCTGAAGTTTTATCAGTTGAGGCATTGCAAATTGTCAGCGGCTTTACAGATACTGTGACACGATATGACATAGTCACATCATCATCATCATCATCCAAGCATTCTCCCATCATAATGGGGTCGGCTATGGAGTATAAGAAAGCTCCATGCAAGATTTAACAAAGTTTTATGACCCGTTGTCGACCAAACGTCAGCCCTCTATTTTGGTACCGATTGCCTAGCCAAAGTAGCTATGATCATAACAGGGTTATGCAATAAACCTATGCAGTCAGTTGGCAGGTAGTTGAACTACCTTTTTATTGCAGTCTAATCTCATTCAACCAAGGAGCCTTCTCCAAGTTCCCCTAAACTATAAAGAGTCTAGACGAAGAGGTATAAGATAATACAATTTGCTATAGGAATCTCTATAACAATTTACGCCAACGAGTGAAGGAATGGCAATATCATGACTACATAGTCACATAATATAGATACGAAATGTCAATTTTGATAGCTAGGAAACAAACATGTACTAAAATGATGTATACATAACATATTTACCTTACTTTATTTGTTTAAAGTACAAGAACAACAAAAGCATTTTCCTAAAATTTGGGTCGATTGTTTGAATTATTTTGTTTCGTTTTACTCCATTAAGGACCTCGACCACTGTAACACAAACAATTTGTCAAGGCCTACCTCTAGTCCTAATGGCTCCTTTAAATATCTTATTGAAGGCAACTCTAGAGGGGGTGAATAGAGTGCAGCAGTAATATCCAAATAAACCAAAGTAAATTATCAACTAAAAAAATCAGCAAGTATAGGAAAGTAATCAAAGCTAAGAACTCACAAACGCAAACACCGCAATGTATAATGGTGTCTTTCGTAGAAGGCAATCAAGTTCCAGAGACTCTTGTCCGGTATTGATCCACTATTTGTGAAATAGCAGTACACCACGAGCTTTGATCCGAAGTGCTCGCCGACTTATTACAACCACGTACTTTGATCCGAATGGCTCGTCGACTTCAAACACTTAAATGGAAGTAACTTGAAAGCAATATTGTAAAAAGCGCTAGGCGGAGTCGGTGCGCCGGAGGGCCGACTAGCGCCTAGGACGCCTAGACGGCGCCTAGGCGCCGATTTTTTTTTTTTATAATATATATGTATATATATGTGGGGGGGTGGGGGGGAGGAGAGAGAGCAGAAGCAGCAGCAGATGCAGCACTGAGCACTCCCCTCTCCCTTCCGCTCCTCCTCCTCCCCTCCCCTCCCCTCCCCTCCTCCCCTCCCACCACCTCTCCTCTCCTCCTCCTCTCCTCCTCCGCTCCCCTCTCCTCCTCCCCTCCCACCACCACCACCACCACCGCCACCGCCACCACCAACAGAAGCAGCCGCAGCCGCCACCACCACCAGCAGCAGCCGCCGCCACCACCGGCGACTACGACGACGACGACGACGGCGACGACCACGGCGGCGACGACGACGGCGACGACCACGGCGGCGACGACGACGGCGGCGGCAGGTAAGTATATATTTTTTTTTGAATTTTTAAAAAAAATTGGCCGCCTAAGGGCCGCCTGGGGACCGCCTAGACCCGATTTTGACCGCCTAGCGCCGATTTTGACCGCCACCGATTTTTCTGGCCGATTTTAGCATAATCGGTTCGTTGGGGCTCCGCCTAGCGCCTAGGCGTCCGAGTTGGACGATTTTTAGAACACTGCTTGAAAGCCAAGCTTTATAACTCTAGCAGACTTCTAACTGGAACCACGTTGGCACTAGAAGGCTGGAGAGTTGTTCTTTGGAAATGGGAAGATTGAATAGCTCAGAATAGGCAGTGAAAGAGTGAGTGATTGAGTGAACAACAATGGGGGATTCAATGTCTATTTATAGTTTTTAAAATTATGCTCTGAGGACCGAATTCGACCAGAACTCGATTACCCTAACGTTCAAAAATATGAACGTTGGAGACCAGTTCGTCAGGAAGAACGGACAAAACTAAAACTGGGTCAAAGGGACCGAATTTGGCCCAAGTTCGGCCTGAGTTCGAGAACAACTTGGGTTTGGTCAGGTTGATTTTTGTGGACTAGGATTTGGTTTAGGCAGGGATTTGCATTTCCTAGTGCCAACACGTCCCAATATACGATTGATCCTAATAAAAGAAACAAGAAATACATAAATAAAATAAAAAAATACAATGACGACCAAAATGTCAATTCCTGAGTTGAACCCATCGAGCTTGCGTTTAATCTTTATGCTTCATGTGCTGCATTTATTGGCTACTTTGTACTAAGTCATATCGAGACGTGGTTGGTCGAATATCAAAATTAGGCTGGATTAACTTGTTGGGACAACAATCTCCCCCATTTTGATATTTAACAAACCATGACCGATACCCAAAGTAAACAAATTTATGTACGTTATCATAGCTTGTAGCTTCATTTGTGAGTATCGATTGTTCTACCCCTTTGACAAAGCATTAAAAAAGTTATGGCTCTCCCGTAATTTAAAGAGACATTTAAAACATAAGAGTAAGAAAACAATATCCACAAATAATCAATATCCATAAGAGTTACCACATGATAGACATAAAATAGATAGGGTCATAGAGTTTGAACATTTGAACCATAAAATGTCATAGAACCATATAATGCCACATAAAAGAAAAAGAAAAAGAAAGCATAAAGATGCAACATAGAGGACGATATTTATTACAAACCATAAAGAGTACTAAGTCGCAATAAGCGTAATGCTAAATATGAGAAATCCACTACTAAAACAAAACAACTGCCAAATAAAAGGATAACTACATAACATCAAATCAGCTACAGCAACACTAAGAACTCCAAGCCTGGAACCACCAAGAGGGTTAGTCCTCGTCATCAGTGTCCTGAGCAGCAGTAGCAGGGCGAGGATCACCATGACCATAGTAAACTGAAGCAGGGTTCAGATGTCGCATAGAAAAAGGGTCATCAATGTGAAATCCACTACTAGGGTTGTTGAGCGGACTATACTGCAAGTCGTGAAGAGAGTTGGCGATAGCAGCAGATCGAATCGATGAATGATAGTCGATGATGCGAAGCTGGTCGAGCATTCTGGCTTGAATAGAGTCTAAGGTGATAGGTGGTGGAGGAGGTGTAGCAACAGCAAAGTTTGATGAACTAGAATCAGAAGATTGCTCTTGAGGAGCAGGGGTCACAGTCCTACAAGCTTTCCTCAAGTATGAAGGAGCAGGATCGGAAGGACAGTCCTTAAATGGAACAAAAAAGTGTGAAAAGATCGTCGAAAAATACATAACATACAGTAGGTTACGCCTCTGTATTCCGAGCATCAATTATAGAGTTAATCATGGTCTGTAGCAAGTTGAATGGTATCTGTAATACAGATTGTAAAGACAGTAAATCATGTCAAAGGTAACCTCGTCCGAACCGTCAGTTTTTTGCAAAATAGTATTGAACACTATTCTACGAAGTTCATAGAAATAGAGGTTCATATGCCTTGCCCAAAACAGACCGACAGGACAAGGATTAGGCTCACATCAAATTCAAGAAAGTGTCTACGAATTTGAACAAAATCATAGAGGCATAGTCCTTGAGAAATATCTTTGTTCTGTAAGAAAATAGAGAAATGATAGGGCTTCCTGGAAACACCATCCTTTCAGAAAATCGGTGAACCATTCAACCGACATTTCAAGGGTACGAGAGGGAACCATCAAAATAACCTCTTTAAGCTTTGGTGGACTGAAGATGGGTGTAGGGTTCTCTTCTGGAGGACGATTAGAAGAGGAAGCATCATCTCCCCTTCTCTTCTTTCTACCACCCTTATTGAACAATCTAGAAGCCATGGAAAGAAAAAGAGAACAAAACTATAAGTTATACCTTGATTGGAAGAGTAACAGTTGAAGAGAATCACAAGATCAACCCAAAACTCAATACCAAAACCAAGGTTCAAAGTATCGGCCGATATCGATACGTATCAATATCGGATCGGTTTTGACCAAGTCCGATTTTATATTGACAAAATATCAGTATCGGACGATCCAGAGGACAAATTAATGTATCAGCCGATACGTATCCGATATGGACCGATACAAGCCGTTAAAAACAATTTTCTTCAAAAAAAAACGAATAACTCAAAAGAAAAAAAATGAATCGAGCCAAGCAAGAGATTCGAATTATAAAAATTCAATCATCAAATCCAGATAAAAAGCATCAATAATTGAAATATGAGAAAAACATCTTTATAAACTGGATGAAAATTTCCTGCGGTGGCTCTCGCGGCGGCGAGCACGGGTGTGCGACTATGGTAGTTGAGTCAGGGATCACGATGGTGTGCGGCTATGTGGGACGAAGTCTAGGAGGTTGGGGCTGAGTAGGTTCTGGAGTGGAAGTTTGGTGGAGCTCAGGGAAATAGAGAACTGTGTTTGAGAGTCTCTTCTCAGTTGAAAGTTGTGAGAGAAATGTGAAAGAGCGCCTCTTCATCTCTTCTCATGAGTTTTCTTCTTCTTCTTCTCATGAGTTGTTTTTGGGCAACGGAGTGAGAGAGAGAGGACTTTTTATTAGGTTGGGGGGGGGGGAATGGAGAGTTATCTTTGGGGCTGTGTTGTTGAATGTGCTGTTGAACATAGGAAATAGAGAAAGAGTGGATGAACCTGGGGAAGAGAGAGAGAGAGAGAGAGAGAGAGAGAGACATTATTTAGATTAGTCTTTTGTTTGTTTGTTTATGAGGGATATAGGGGAATGAGTAACGGAAACAGGGAAATTTTTTTCCTAAGGAGGAATATTTTTTTTCCTAAGGAGGAATATTTTTTTCCTTCTGTCTTCACGTGGGTTTTTTTAAAATTCAGGAGAAACATTTTTTTGAATCTCTTGCTCACATGGGGAAGAGACATTATTTTTTCTCCACAAGAAAGGAGGAACATACTTAGTTTTTTTTTTAGCAAGAATATTTTTTTATATACACAAAATTGTTGATATAAATTTGCTGCCATTGTACTAATTTTATATATATATATATATATACAATTGTTAATCTTATATCAACGATTTATATTCTATTATATTTTAAAATGCAACAATCATTCTTGTCATTGTATTAATTTTGATGTCCACTTTACATGGTTATATCTTTCTGTTTTTACACATTTATGCATGGTTACTATGTTAACTTTGTCATTTTGACAAACCCCCCCCCCCCCCCCCCCATCCCCGTGTTAGCATTCACCTTTACTATTGATCATCTTTTACTTCTATATAACTATGTTGGAGTAACTTTAAAATGTTTATATATTAATCATCTTTTAATACTACATTTGCATAATTGAAGGATTCAGGCATCGAATGATTCCAGTAATTCAAAAAAAAAAAAAAGTTACAAGTTCCAATACAGCAAAAGACATGAAAAATTGCAGAAATATCCGGTCATTAAATCCAGCAAAAAGATACATCAATAACTGAATTCAAACATATAAACATCGAATGGATGTTTCTCTGTAACGTTTTTTGTTAGTGTAAGTAACGTTTTTATAAGTAAATTGTATGTAACATTTTTTATTATTTTATGTAGCATTTTTTTATAAATGTAACACTAATGTATGTAACATTTTTCATAAGTGTATATATAAACTATTTTTTTCTAAATTTTTACTAATTTATTAATAATTATCTAATATTGTCGATACTGCCAATACCGATACTTATAGAAAATGTCTGATACCGACACTTTGAACCTTGACCAAAACCTAAGAGAGATCTTGAGGAAGAAGATGGGAAAACTAGGGTTTTAGAGGGTTTTGGAGGAGGATGGAGGCTGTTGTGTTCGGCTGGAAAGAGATGGAAAAGAGAATAGAACCAAAATTAAGTTTTAAGTTATGAAAATCGGGTTTAGTCCGTTACTGTTCTGGTTACCCAGGGCATCGAATTCAGCCTGAATTCGGTCCCTAGGTTTCAAGATCATATTCTATAGGTTTTGTACTAGATTAATAGCTTAAATGGCTTTTGCAATTGGACCTTAACAAATCTTTAGTTTATAAAGTGTTGATCAACTTTGGTTAGCTGTATGGGCCGAATTCCACCTAGCGGCGGTCCGAAAATACTTAAATAAGGTGTCGCTTAGGACTATTTACACCCTTTTGACAGAAGAACCCTTTCGGGTTGTACCCGAACTAATTTCTACTTTAAAACTTAGACTTAAAAAGATTTGTGCAATATTACTAAACATTTTCCTTAGCAACTAGACTACAATGACTCTAAGTTCAGCCAATTTTGACCAGAATTCTATATCCTCATACCACATCGGAATCCAGAATCCTAATTCTTGACGAATAAAATTGAATCGGTCCTCGACCAGTGATTTAGTAAAGATATTTGCTAATTGATGTCCAGTGTCAATAAAATGCAAACATATATCTCCGTGTAACTGATGATCACGTAAGAAGTGATGTCTGATCTCAATGTGCTTAGTGCGTGACATATGGGGTTCTTTGTGAGATTAACAGTGCTAGTGTTGTCACAATAAATAGGAATATTTTTAAGAACCAACTGATAGTCATCTAAGGTTTGTTTCATCCACAAATTTTGTGCACAACAACGACATGCAGCTATATACATAGCTTCTGTAGTTTAAAGGGCAACAAAATTTTAATTTTTACTAAACCAAGAGACTAAAACTTTTTCCAGAAAATTACAAGTGTCATTGGTGCTTTTATGGCCAACCTTGCATCCCGCAAAATCAGCATCCGAATAACCAATAAGGTCAAAGGACGTAGTTTTCGGATACCAAGGTCCCACCGTTAAAGTCCCTTTAACGTATCAAAAGATACGCTTAACGGCACAGATATGTGATTCTTTGGAATTAACTTGAAATCTAGCACATAGGCAAGCACTAAACATTAACGACACACATATGAGTTATTTTTTTTAGTAATTTTGGAATTGAGTGAAATAGTAGTCAAAAGTTTTGATTGGTTTACCTGGGATACATAAGTTTTCTTTTACATGCTTTTATAACCTTACTATACTTTTACATTGGTCTTTTTCATTCATTTTTTTTTTTTGCCGAATTGACTAAAAAAGAGACCCCAATGTCGATATCGGTCAGTATTGACTCAGTCGGTATCGGATCGGGACATGCCAAACCGTATCGATATCGGCCGTATCGGAATGGGCAAACTATGATATCTAGCAAGTCATATAAACCAAATCCTGACATGGACGTATGAGTAATAACTAATCAGCATGTAACGAGAATTACAGAAACAAACAATGAATATGGCAATGATATGTTATTGTCGAATCACATCCCTTTTAAAAGATGGAAAAATTGCAGCAACTACAAAAAGTTGTACTCACAGATTGAGTTTCATCTTGAGGACTCAATGGCTTATTGGGACGGTATGTATGATTTTGTCGTTTGGCCCATAGCCAAAACCGCTGAAATTGCACAGGGACACCTAATTCTTTGGCCACCTCCTCCTGTGAACCACTCTAAAGTTAGGTATTGAAATATATTTTTTTCGTTTTGACAGCCCAGATGGAACAACAATAGCACACAAATATAGACTAATAAAGTTATAATTTGGGAAGTATAAATATTTGAGGATTAGGTTGCAAACAGCCAATCAACAATAATACTACATTAGGTGCTTATGCAAGGCAGCAATATAAAAGGAATTGTTACTTGCAAAGAAGAAACAAACCCAAAAATATCTAATAAATGCCTAGTCCTTCAGACATTCCGAAAGTACAACAAGGCATGTGCCCTTTGAGGCTTGCACTTAAGTTCATCTTTATGAATCAAATGCAGAATTTACTGCCTTCCTGAAAGTGTGATGATACCTCCAAATATGGATGCAATTGCCACATGTAGATCCAATAAAAATTGTGGAACTTGGTAGCTGGTGTTAGTCCCAGTTGGCACTTGAATAAGAAATCTTTGAAGACACTGTTGCCCTTGTCAAGAGAATCATATAACACATTAAATAACCTTGTTGGGACTTCATAATTGGAAATATTATGCTTAGACACAGGTTTTATTTTTCTGCACTCTCATAAATTCAAAGTCATCCGTCTTAGATCTGACTTGTGTTTAAAATGAGTGCTTTTCCTAAACAAGATGCACAAAAGTGGTCCAAAGTACACACCCTAAGCCTTGAAGAGCAATAAAATTTTCATTGGTTTTAACAACTAACTACTAAAGGTAATGATTCATTTTGAGGAGAAACTAGGACTTCCTCACATTGTGTCTCATTCTTGGGGTCAACCTGCAATTGGCACTCCCATGAATGCACAACTTAAGGTTAATTCCTTTAGCTCTCTGACTCCTGCTGCCCTCTTCCAAATATCCAAGAAAAGAAAAGAAAGATCAAATCAACTCAAGACAAACAATTTCCTCACATGCTAATGAAGTTCACTATGAAGTATCCTTTTTCCTATTGCCATGCAATACATTGGCATTTGGTAAGCATCCTAAAAAAAAAGGATAAAGCTAGCACGGATACCAAATACATAATGAAATAGTTAACAATGATGACAAAAGTCACAAAACCACCGAAGTTGCATTGGTATCAACAGTACACCAACAATCAGTGCCTGGAACTTCCTGAAGTTTGGCACTGGGTACGTTACCTTGAAAAGGTGGAAAGGCATCTGCTTCTGAATACGAAAGCTTCTAACTTTGTCGTGGTCTACTAGATCAAAATATATCTCTCTTCCAATCTGTCCAGCCAAATCCGCATCACAAGCTAGCTGGACACAGAATTATGTATACAATAAGATCAGAGATTAACATATAACACTTAGAGATAACCCAGAGCCTAAGTAACTCATATGAAGACCTTTATGATAGTGTAAAGGTGAGCCTCAGCTTTCTCCTTCTTCTTGAGCTCCTTCTCTTCTTGTTCTTTGCTTAGTCTTATCTGAACATATTTATTGTCTGAGCCTTTTCATACTATCAATAGTTTAAGTTGTGAACAGCTGTCTTACCCTAAGGTGTTCAGCAATGTCCTTCTCATCCACGTTACAGATTATCTTATCCTTGTCACTCTCACGAATGTACACAAGCATGTAAGCATTCGAATACTTTGTAAACTTAAATGGAGTGTTATTGTAGCCAGGGTTAGTCTGAGGCAACTGTTGCACACAAGAAGAAAGAGGGTTAGAAGGTTACTAACAGTATTAGAACAAATATAAAGTTTCAACCTCTTCCTCTCCACCATACTGCTCTTCTGATGCCCTCTTCACATCTTCCTTTGTCACACGCTCATCATCAAACTTGTACCTGCAAAAAGAAGCATCCCAAATGAAGGATTTTTGCACATATAACGAAAAATAACAACATAACATGCTCTTGATCATTTAAAATGTCATATTACACGTCAAAAATATCGAACATGTCAAATCTACTTGAACGTAACATCACTACAACCTAGATATTCTTTATGTTGTTTTATTCTTGTTCTCTGTCTGCAATCATCGGTGACAACCACCACCATTGGTTATTCCATAACAAAAGAATCCTTTTTCTTTTTCTTTTTCTCTCAACTCTTTCTCTCCCTTCACAACATGACATATGGCACAAGTAGCATGAACTTTGAGAAGGATGAGTAGAGATGAATAGCCTCTAAAAAATTTGTTATTATCTTTGAGGGTAGACGAGTAGATCTCTCTATGATGCAGTTTAAACCATTGCATAAATGCATGCGTAACCTTTGTGCAATAAAATGTAAGATCATTGGCAAAAAACATGTTACCTTTGAACAATAAGATTTTAAGTTTGTTTATAAGATTAGATAGGATTAGTTAGTTCACTTTTGACATCATCATTTAGGGGCTCCTTGGTTGGTGCAAATGCAACTGTTGCAGCATTTACACCAATTTCAATGTTTGTTTAGTGTAAATGGTAGGGGTGCATTAGAAGCATGATTATCCGATTCGGATCATGATCCGAATCCGATTACGAGAGGATATGGACCAATTATCTTTTGATCTTGTAAGATCAAAATTCAGATTTAATTTAGAGAAATTTTGACTTGCTCTCCACTTTATTTACCCCAATTTAAGGTGCACCCCACAGTTTTGCAAAAATGTAA
Source organism: Iris pallida (assembly GCA_029216955.1). Classification (NCBI taxonomy): domain Eukaryota; kingdom Viridiplantae; phylum Streptophyta; class Magnoliopsida; order Asparagales; family Iridaceae; genus Iris; species Iris pallida. The sequence continues at coordinate 7,511,987 of JANAVB010020198.1, read as the reverse complement.
GAGTCCCCCCACTTTGGACGAAAACTGTGTAGGACTAGTAGTCAACTGCTTTGGCCCAAAAATTTGGACGAAATTACCCTTCCCTCATTGTCTTCTTCCTCTCCCCCTCCCACCCTCCCCGCCGCCGCCACTGCACCCCCCCCCCCCCCGCCGCTGCCCCCATCCCCCCCTCCCATCCCCGCCGCTGCCCCCTTTCCCTTCCCAAACCCCCCCGGGCCGCTGCCCCCCTCACCGTCCCCCCCCCCAATCCCCGCCGCTGCCCCCTCCCCGGCCGCTGCCCCCTTCCTATCGCCGCTGCCACCCCCCCTCCCCGTCGTCATTGCCCACCCCCCTCATCGTCCTCCTCTGGCAGCGACGACGTGGAAGGGGGGGTGACAGCGACGATGGAGAGGGTGGGGCAGCTGCCGGGGGTGGGGGGCAGTAGCGGTGGGGAGGGGGAGGGGGATAGCACACACACAGGGAAGGGTATTTTTGTCAAATTTTTTGGGTCAAAGCGGTTGACCGCTAGTCCTAGACGGTTTCCGTCCAAAGTTGGGGGACACTTACATTTTTTGCAAAACTATGGGATGCACCTTAAATTGGGATAAATAAAGTGGGGGGCAAGTCAAATTTTTTTTTTAATTTATCAGTATTCGTATTCGCTTTGTCCGTATCTCTTACTAACTATATCCGGTCCAAATCTTGATACATTATTCCCAAATATGGTTATTGATTTTCATATCCGAATAATATCTATATTCGTATCCGTATTTATTCTTTAATAGAAAACAAATATGGATATAGTTCAAGCCGAATTCCGAACATCCCAATCTCACCAATTTGTTTCCCGAATACTGAACTTGTGACAATGGGTGTATTTATGTTGCTGCAGGGGGTTCCGAGAACGTATAGCTCCAATGTGATTATGTTGCTACAACCGGTGTGGGATCATCTATCCTTGAAGTGATTTTGTTGCTACTCATCGGTGTGATATCGTCTGTTGCTACAACCTGTGTGATATTACCTATCCTTGAAGTGATCTGCTACATCTGTTGTAGCAACGGGTGTGATATCGTCTATTTTAGCGAGTGTGATATCGTATTTTATCGAGTTATTCAGTGAAGATGTTATTCAAAGCGATCGTCCATAATTATTTTCCCTCATAGTAAGTTTGTGATCTTGATGTCTTGTTATCGTAGTCATCATTTGGAGTTCGTGATGGCTCATCCAAAAAGAAATATATATTACATATGATATGATATGATCGTCCACCAGATTTTGACAAGGACATCAACTTATACGAGGGGAGATTGATGCATGATAGAAGTCATTATAGGTTTGCTTTGATTTTAGGATTAGTTTAATTTTTTTAATTGGGATTTGGTTCAAATTTCAATTTGAATTAAGATTTGTACTTGAATTTGAATTTAAATATGAAACTAAATTTAAATTTAGCATTTACCTTTATTTGAAATTTCTCTTCATCTATACGACTATTTAATTTGACTAATATTTTGGTTGTTTATATCGCTCTCAGATATAAGCCTACTGATATAGATGTTGGCGACATGTCCAACATGTCGTCCAACATATTGGTTTTGATTAGCAAACAACCCAAATCACAAACAAAAATCGTTCATATTGTTTCGGGTAATAAAAGTGGCCAATATATCGGCCTAAATCCGATATGTCCGCTCATACGAGAAAGTTAAGTATCGACCGATTATTTATCCAAATTGGTTTATATTGTTGACTGGAGTTTTCAAAGACCCTACCTGCTATCCTAATGAGTCAAATAAAATCCCAAATCTTTCTCCCAGACATGTGGGCAAGTTAATCTTGAAAAAATAAAAAAATAAAAAAATCCTAAATCTTTTATGATTGATACTCACCTTTAAAACATCCGAGAAAAAAACCCTAATAAATATGATGCATGCTAAGCACAAAAAAGCCAAAGACGAGAAAAAGGCAACTTCCGTGCCCAAAGCCAAAGCTAAGGGACAATCTTTTGTGCCCAAGGCCAAGGACAAACCTTTTGTGCGTAAGGCCAAAGCTGGGGACAGATCTTCTTCTCCTATAGCTAAGGGGAAGGGTCAGTCCTCTCGATCCAAGCTAAAACCAAGAAACAATGTCTTAACCATGGTAACCAAAGGTGCCCTTCGCCTTTGTAACCCATTGCGGTAGAACCTCAGCATTGGCATAGAAGAGTTCATTATCGTTCTCTCGTACCACCTAGGGGTAAGAGGAAGCACCATGTCGTACCACCAGTTGAGAGACTTATGCTAGTACAGCCTCAGTCTTTGACCTTGTGAATACCACCATATGTTGTCTGTCCTAATGTGTTACCTTCACCAATGCACCAAAGATGTGATGTTCAACCTCTGCCGGTGTATCTTCCTCTTGCTCCTACGAGAGGACCCGTTTATCCTCATTCCCTATCACCCTCTCCTCCAACCCATCAAACCGGGGAGAGGGGACCCACCATGTAGGTGTTGCCCCCCTATCCCCCATCGAGTCTATCCAGTCAATGGGGGTGCCACGTGCAACACCCCCCCTCCCCACCTACCCACACACCCACACACAGAAGCACACACATGAGGCCGGTCAGTGGATGCCATATGTTGTGGATCCCGAGGGCAAACACGAATTTTCCACAAATGCACTCATTTCTTATGCTATCTTTCAACACATAGTCACTCATCCATCTTAGCATTCGGATTTCACCTGTGCATATTTTATAGACATTTTAATTGCCCAACACTATTCCATAAAATATGGTTGGTCTTATAGTTGTTTTATCATAGAAATATTTCCAACTTTAAGGTATCTTACTATCATAAAACCCTTGAGAAGCACTACTCCATTTCAACTATACTATATTTTTGTGAAGAACATCCTTCTAACTATAGATGATTAATCCTAAATAGTGAAACTATCACAGTTAGGTATCTTTTATCCATCTAAATGGACTCAGAATTCCTTTGACAATCATTTCTTTTTTACTATTGGTTCACACACTACAAACCACATTCACTTTTTTTAACCTACTAATTTTAAAACCTTAGGTTACAATGTTCTGAATAAGATCTAGCCATCGAGGATCATGAACCACAGAGAGCGTTGGATTAGTTTCAGAGTAATATTATTTTTACTTTTATTCGAGTCTGAATACCATTAAGGATCTGACATCTGATGTTTAGAACCTTGCTAATATCATCAGATTAATGGAAAATGTATGCACCTCTTGGAAAATTATGGATCTGACATCTGATGTTCACTAGCATTTCAATGATAACCTTAAAAAATATAGCTTGCAGTTACAATAACTAGCTGCGTGACTGGCAGGAAGCTCACAATAAACTTAGAGAAGGTTCCAAGGCAGTAGCAAATAGTATCTACATACCACCGATCAGAGAGAGTTGGGCGAATATAAGCATAGTAATGTCCACCATGCACCCCACCACTATGAACAAGAACACTGCATCAGAAGTGAACAAAAGAGTCAAACTATAGATGGTAAAAACATCACAATTGCAAGATGTAACACAACCAAAATTCTCAAAACCATAAAGTTCACGGCTGGAAACAATTGGTATTCCAGAAGGAATCCTTGCTTCACAACAAGTGATGTCGTTAACTACTGTAGGTTTTAATTATTAACGAAAATGTGATAAAAGCTTCCATTTCTCTGCAAATTGCAAAAGAACAGATACGGGCATATATGAACTCGTCAGTCAGAACTAACATGAGAATTCAAATGATAATGAATCCATATATATATATATATATATATATATATAACCCAAATAATAATATATCTCCCGATGGGTAAACTTGGCGATCGGTCTCCCGATGGAGGCGCTGACCTAGGGCTTGGCCATGGGCCGCCCCCACGACCGCCGGACCCCCTGGCCGGCGGGAGGCGAGCCCTGGGCAAGCAGAGCGGCCCCCCTCCCGGCGCTGTGGGGGGGGGGGGTCAGGCGGACCCCCCCACGCGCGCGCGTGCAGCAGTTCACCCCCCGGCGGCTGGAGCAGGGGCGGAATCACAGGGGGGGCCGGGCGGACCCCCCGGTGGTGTCGACGACCCCCCCAGGCGGAGGGGGGGGGGCGGGCTCTATGGGGAAGGGGTCGGACCCCACGGGAAAGGAGTCGAGTGCATTGGATCCAAACTTCGTATTCGGAGCGGGGTCCGGATCCCTGGGGAGTCAGTCGGAGGGAGGAGGATGGACGACGGTTACGCGCCGTCGGGTGGCGAAGACCGGGAGGAAGACGAGTGGCGGACAGGGTCAGGTTCGGGATCGCCATCCCGAAATTCGTCAGAACGGGACGGGGTCTCGGCCCAGCCGGGGTTCTGGGGTGTCTGTTGGACGATCGATGGGTTGGCGGCCGAAGGCGACCGCGGCGGCTAAGGGAAAGAGTAAGGTAGTGGATCTAGATGTTCAGGGTCCTGGGACTTCCCGCCCGGTGATTGCCCAAAGGCCTATTGGGGCGCCCCCTCGGCCTGCTGGACGGTCCTGGGCCGAGATCTGCAAACCGGTGGGACCGAAATCCCCCACATCGATGGAGTACGTCCAGCCGATCAAGGTTGGAAGGGGTTACCGGACGATGTTTCCCGCGGAGGAGATCCAGCAGGTGACAGCTTACTGGGAAAATACTCTCGTCCTGTATGTCTTGGACAACAAGCCTTTCTACGGACAGATCCGGGGCTATGCAGCGCGAGTCTGGAAGCCTAAGGGGAGTATGGAGTTCTATGCTCGTGAGAACGGCTTCTATTATGTGAAGTTCGGGCTGGCGGAGGATGTCGCTAGGATCCTCCAAGGCGGCCCCTGGACGTTTGACGGCCGACTGATCATTCTCAAAGAGTGGACTCCAGAGCTGCGATGTGAGAGGAAAGTTCTGAATGCCATCCCAGTATGGATCCGATTTCCCGAGTTCCCGGTTGGGTTTTGGAGCATTCCCCTGTTGATGCGTCTTGCAAGTCTGGTGGGCACCCCGATCAAGGCGGATGAGGCTACTACCTTTCGGACGAGGTTGATGTACGCGAGGATCTTTGTGGAGATTCGGGCGAGGGGGGGAGCTCCCGAAGATGGTGGAGTATGAGCTCCCTTCTGGGGAGGTGCTTACCCAGAAGGTGGAGTATGAATGGGTTCCGCCTACCTGTTCTCGTTGTTCCTGTTTCGGACATCTGGCCAGTGCTTGCTTAGAGGCTGGCACTCCGGTGGAGCCTTGTATCCCTTCCCGTGAGGTCCCCGATGCCCCATGTGATATGGATTTCAGAGATGATAGTGGAGCGGTGGTCGTGGAGGAGGAGGTTACTAATCAGGGGAGTGATGTCGGCTTGAGCCTCGTTGTATCTACCCAACTTGCTCCAACGGGTGGGGTGGTATCCACTGGCCAGGGGCCGAGTAGTATAGTTACCAGAAGCATGGGGGCGACGGAGACTGAGGCACGTGGAGAGGGCGGTTCGGCTGGAGGGCAGGTTTACTGTAGGAAGAGACGTGCGGTCGGCCTGCTGCGTGATGGGCCCTCCATGATGGAGGGACGTACTACAGACAGAGAAGGGGCGGTGTGTGTTGACAACCCTGCCTGGGCGTTGGTGTTATCTCCGGCCGTTCCCCTTCAGACGGTTCCGACTGGCATGGATGAGGATCCTTTAGCGACGGATACGGCACCTTCCCCAGGTGTCGTTCCGGGAGTTTCTCAGGGGGCCCCACCTCTCATTAATTAATGGCAATTATCGCATGGAATGTGAGGGGGGCGTGTTCGCTAGGGAGGTGGAGAGAGTTATGTGGGGTGCTCCTCAGAGAGAAGTGTGACATTTCTGTTATTTTAGAATCCAAGATTAAAGGGGAGAAGACCCTTACTCGACGGACCCCTTCTCCTTGGGCCCAGCTGCACAACCTGGCCCTTTGTGACATGGCCAGGATTTGGGTTCGCTGGAACTCGAAGAGTTGGGATGGTGACTTGATATTGATGACGGAGCAGTTGATTGCCATCTCCTTCGTGAACAAGGGTGGCTTCCGGTTCTTACTGGGGGCGGTCTACGGCCACAATGATAGAAGGAGAAGGGAGTCACTTTGGAGGGACATCTCTCGTGTCTCCGATGTTGCTGAGTCGTCGGGTCTTCCTCTGCTCTTGATCGGGGACTTCAACGCTCTTATGCATCACGGGGAGAAGCTGGGTGGTCGTCCGGTTCCAGATTCTATCCTTTATGATTTTCAGAGATGCCTCCTGCTGGCAGGGCTGCGGGAGCTGTCTCGATCAGGTTTCATCTGGACTTGGCACAACAAAGCAACTCACAACAGGGTTGCTTGTCAGCTTGATCGAGCTCTGGGCAACGGGGAGTGGTTCCGTCACTTCCCCAACTCTTCGGCTGAGGGTCTGGCAGCTGGGACGAGCGATCACTCCCCCATCAGGGTTGGCTTCTCTGCTCGATCTCTTGAGAAGTCCCGTCCGTTCAGGTATAACAACAGTTGGTATCTCTCGGAAGGCTACCTGGAGGCTGTCGCAGAGGGCTTGTCTAGTGGTCAGGAGGGGACGGCTCAATTCCGATTGGTTCGTCGACTCAAGGCCACGAAGAGGGCTCTCAGGAGTTGGGTGCAGGGGTTGCCCAAGTCTACACTAGAAGATAAGGAGGCTGAGTTGAGATCCTTGCAGCAGGATCTGCAAGCCGACATGCTTAATGGAGATCTGGCGGCTAGAGAGAAGGAGCTGATTGGAGAAGTCAACATTCTGATGCTGCAGAAGGAAATTAGCTCGGCCCAGCGAGCCAAATGTTCCTGGCTGAAGGATGGAGACCGATGTTCCAAGTTCTTTTACGACGCTATCCGGACTAGACAGAATCGGAATCACATATCTCAGCTTCTTGATGCGGATGGCACTCTGGTGGGAACGCCGGCTGAGATACAGGACGAGGCTGTCAGGTACTATTCTGATTTATATTTCCAGACTAACTACCTGTCCGTGTTCCCAGAGGTTGTTACGAAGCGGTTGGTGACTCCATTTGGGAATAGCATCCTTCTTGCTCCTGTCACTTTGGAGGAGGTGGAATCTATTGTCAAGGGGGCGGACCCCAACAAGGCTCCTGGTCCAGATGGCTTCAGCAATGGTTTCTTCAAGCGCCATTGGGATATTCTGAAGCTTTAGGTCGTGGAGGTGGTCCAGGAGTTCTTCACTAAAGGGAAGCTTTTGAAGGAGCTGAACCACACTTTCCTGACCTTGGTGCCTAAGAAGGAGGGCGCGACAGCATTGACGGATTTCAGACCTATTGCATGTTGTAATTGTCTTTACAAGATAATTACACACCTTATGTGTCGGCGGATGGAGAGAATCATGCAGGACTTGGTTTCTCCAAACCAGGCTGCGTTCATCAAGGGGAGGTCGATTGCAGAGCATAGCCTCCTGGCACATGAGATGGTGCGGGGATTCAGCAGACCTGGTGGGAAGAAAGCTTATGTTAAACTGGACCTGAGGAAGACGTATGATATGGTCAATCGTGACTTCCTATGTCATCTGATGTCTGTCAAGGATTTCGCAGATCACTGGGTTGCGTTGATCAGGGAGTGCATCACGTCCCCTACTTTTTCAGTTCTCATCCAGGGCGTTCCTTACGGGTACTTCAAGAGCAACCGTGGGCTGAGGCAAGGTGACCCATTGTCCCCTTACCTGTTCACGCTTGTGATGGAATACTTTACTTGTCTGATGGACCTGGCAGTGCACCGTGGACGGCTGGTGCCTTTGTTTCGAAGGATGGACCCTCCAGTTACCTATCTTATCTATGCTGATGATCTACTGGTCTTCATCCAGCCTTCGATGATGGGGTTGCAGACGCTTGCGGATATTATGGAGGATTTGAAGTCCTTCTCGGGTCTCCAGCTGAACAGGGATAAGAGTCGGGTCTACTTCAGTTCCCGGTGCACCCAGAAGGAGGAGCGGGCGGATGTCCTGGGTATCGCGAGGAGTGATCTTCCAGTACGTTATTTAGGAGTGCCCCTCACAGTCAATTATGTGCGGGATCAGGATTGCCAGGGACTGGTAGAGTATGTCCAGCGGAGAGTTGAAGGCTGGCAAGCCGCCGGTCTGTCTTTTGGCGGACGCATAGAGCTGATTAGATCTGTGATCTCGGCTGTGGCCCAGTTTTGGCTACAGTCCATCCTTCTTCCGGTGGCCACTATTCGGCGAGTGGAGCGTCTTTGTGCTGATTTCCTTTGGAGGGGGGGTATGCATGCGATCTCGTGGGAGCAGCTCTGTCGTCCCAGGAAGGAGGGAGGAGTGGGGCTCAGGCCGTTGCTGGATATCAGGGAGGCCTCTGCGCTCAAGCTGGCCTGGAGATTCGTTAGCGGAGGGTCTCTTTGGGCGGACTGGATGCACAGCAGATATGTGAAGCAGGACAATTTTTGGACGTGTTCTCCTGATAACAATCATTCTGTTACGTTCAAGACTGTCCTGAGACACAGGGGTGTGCTCAAGTCTGCTATCCGGAGGGTCATGAAGGATGGGTCGGGCACGGACCTTTGGAGGGACCCTTGGATTGATCGGCGTTCGTTGCTAGACATAAGGGGTTCCCCGACTCATACGGAGGACAGGCGAGGTCTGACGTGTAGTCGGATCTTACGAGATGGAGAGTGGAGGCCGGAATCTTATCGGTACACTGAGGAGCTGGGAGGGTTCATTATGTCTACAGTCATCGATCCGGCTTTGCCTGCGGATCGGTGGATTTGGGAGCCAGCTGGAGCATCTTCGGGCTCGGGGGAGTTCCAGTTCCGTAGTTGCTACAATCTTATCCGGCATACTTTTCCTGAGCCCTGATTACGAGTTCGTCTGGTGTAAGGGTCTGGCCAGAAAGATGCAGTTGTGTGTTTACAAGCTTCTTCTGGGTCGCCTCTTGACGAGGGACCGCCTGAGTTTCTTTGGAGTGCCAGTGCCGGACCCAAAATGTGTGCTTTGCTGTTTGGAGCCTGAGTCTATTAAACATATCTTTTTCGAGTGCACTTTGGCATGGCAGATATGGTCGGAGCAGAGTCGGGTATTGGGAGTGGGCGCCTCTGGTAAATACATTGGGGACATTATCCCAGTGATACGAGATAGCAGGGGTCGAGGGCAGGACTGGTTCCGTACAGCTAGAGTTCGTCTGGCGGCTGTGGTTTGGCATGTTTGGCGGGAGCGAAATCGCCGGATCTTTGAGGGCTTAGTCACTCCTCCGGTTGGCATTCTCCATCATATTGAGTTTGATGTGAACGCTATGGTGAATGGATGAGTGTTGAGTGGGAGTCCCACTCAGATTGTATGTTGTATGATTATAACTTTTCATTTGGAATAAAATTTACCTTTTTCCAAAAAAAATATATATATAACCCATTTAGCAAAACACAGTATCAGTTTTGACTTTGATAGTATCACTTGTACTAAATAAAGTACTTTCCATACATAATATACGCAAGACTGACCACCAAGCTAACAGTAAATATTACCTGTGGAGAGTATACAAGTTCCGAACTGTCCTGTCGGCATCCGGAGAAAGATATTTACCATTCTCTCTATCAAGGTCTAATTGCACAGGGAACTCATAGCGGTCATTTATCTGCAATCCGGATTTGAATACAAAAATACACATAAGGGGTCAAAATCACTTCCAAAAAACAACAGTAAAGTAACAGACAACTTTGTCGGCCAGGAGAAAGCCTCGAATTCAGTGATCCATTAATTTGGTCAACCAACAAATTATGCTAACAAAAAGTAACTTTGTAACATAAAGATAACAAGAGTCTGTAAATATAGTATATACATAGCTCTCAAACAGAGAGGCAATAAGAAAAAACTTACAAAGCAACATCATGGAAATATACGGTACTATGTACAACTCACTTCCCAAAAACCTTTTCCATGATGCTTTTCAATCACATCATTGCTAAAACTCGATTATGAACAAAATGATAAATTACAAGACACAATGCTTAAGCTACAATGCAAATTAGCGGTTAAGAACCTTCCAGAAAGGGGAAATAAAAGTAATGTTAGGATATGGACTTATGCAGTCAACATCCAAGAATCTAAATGTCATATTTCTAAATATTTATGATGATGTATTGTACTGGTCTAGATCTTGATATCGTATGAGTTCATTGCTGCTACACTTGTTATCATCACAGCCATGTAACTCTTATGCAAAACATGTGTAGACAACAATTACAAGTTGGAAAAGGATCGGTAAAAATTGAAAATTGTTGTGGCTTTTTTACCGATCTGACAGTAAGCTTCCACAAATTAATTTCAAATTCCATTGCAAAGCAAATATGGACAAGAGGATAGGTTCTCAGGAGAATGTAAGTTTATTTAGAGCAATTCCCAAATCTAAAAATTAACTAGACTTTCTCTTCGACCCCATTTAACTTTAGTATTATTATTCAAGATCAAATATAGAAATTACTAGTTTCTTTTCAGCACTATAATTGATAATTGTTAACTTTGCTGGTTTTAATTAACCTCTAGACAACTTAGAGGTCTAGAGGTTAGTATTGAGTCGACCTGTTAGTATTGAGCTAGAAAATTCTGATAATCTTTGGTGAAATGAGACTTCTTCTTTGACCCTCATTCCATTTCGTAAGACCTAACACTTTCTAGGATTTCTCTAGACTCCAAGTGTCTAGTTTAGCTGAATCTGCCTGGATTTATTTATCAAGTCCTAGTTGTTCTAGCACCTTTGGTATCCCTCCTGTTTTCAACTGTGAAGTCAAAACTTGCTCAACTAACTTACGAGTTTTGGGCGGAAATTGGCTAGGTTTTAGTGCCTTTAAAATGGGCCAGTCCTGATGCGCTTTGGGGCGAACTATTGAAATCTGAATGCTCCTAAGTGAGAGACCTCCCTTGTTCTCACTTACAATTCTCTTTGGTTCCTCCTATTGCTGCTGCTTTTCATTTATCTTCTACGTCTCCATCTTTCATCCACTGAAGATTTCCATCTCTATTTTCCTTCTTTACATGATATTCTCATTTAGAACACTATAGATTAATAAATAATTCTCATGTATGTAGCTGGTGTCCAATTTAGAACTTCTATATAGGTCACAGATCTTAGGGTTAAGTCTCTGGTATGCTTATTGTGCTGGAATTTGAATATTTAGCAACTTGATGGTTTCTGCTGGACTATGTATATTTTGTGGTGATTGTTTTCATTTAAAGCTGAAATTGATATTTATGTTTGGAAATTGAGATTTGGTTGATGAATATTCAAGTTCAGATCTTGTAACCTTTTCTTTGGAGAGGAAAACTGATTTCTTGCAAAGCTAAATTATTAGACTACCAGATTACCCTGATCAAAATAACTATATTTATCACACTATACTTATAACAGGACAAACCTATAGCTTAAAATCCAGTCTGGATCACATCTATATTCTTTTTGTATTCTATACATCATAAATCCTTGAGCAACATTTATCCAAAATTTCATGAGATGGGGTGCTCTATATTTATTGGGCACTTCAAGACATAATTTTGAATAATCCAATAAAATAAAGAAAATTGAAGTGATATTCTTGGTGGCTGGGAGAACTGCACGTGTGTGTTTGGTCTTGTATTGTCATTGTTGCTACTGGTGTTGTTGTGGATGGGTAGGGAAGGGGTCGGAATCTATGTTGACACTGTAAAATGGTTACTATAGGTGACTACTTAATGTACCTATATCAGTATCATGTGGTTTACTGTGTTCGTATTCATGCAACTTTGGAAGTTAGGAACAAGAAAATCAAATATTGTCATCGCATCACATACAATGCTCAATGTAATATTTTGAAAACAAGTTACACAACAATGCATCATATAATGATATTCTCATAATGGCAAAAGGAGAGAGTAAAATATAATGAATGAAATGACTCTTCCAGCTACCTCCTCATCTTAACATAAATTACATCTATAACAAATCATAACTGTAAAACATGTAATAGAGGAAGTGGTCATGGCCAATCCAAAGACTTAAGTCAATATAAAGATGAAGGAAGAAGCAGCGTTACGTTACGAACCTTTACCATTGTGTCCCGCATGAAATCATACTCAAAGCGTTTTAATTGAAGTTGCAAGACAGGAGGAAGATCGATAAATAGAACCCCTTTCTTTGCATCCTGCACAAAGAAAAAAAGAATCTTATAAATTAAAATTCTACTCCACCTGAGTCCTGTAGAAATATAATGAACCCCTCAACAAATAAGCGAGCGCTTGGACTCATATATATATAGAGATGTGAATGGTACATTTACATATAGGTCCATACTTATTGGAATAATGCATAATAGTACTTAATATCTTAATACCCTCCCTCAAATGGGAGCATAGATATCAATCATGTCCAGCTTGTTACAAAGAAACTAAACACGAGGACTTAAAAGAGACTTCGTAAATATATCAACTATCTGATCACCAGTTCTCACGTGGTGAGATGTAATCACCTTCTTTTGATATTCATCACGAATGAAGTGAATGTCGATCTCAATGTGTTTCGTCCTTTCATGGAATACAGAATTTGTAGCAATATGGATAGCTGACTGGTTATCACACCACATATCTACTGCTTCAGATCCTGCTTCTTCTCCCAGCTCCTTTAGAAGATGTTGCAAATATAACACTTCTGCTGTGCCATGAGCAATAGTTCAGTATTCCGTTTTTGAACTCGAGCGTGAGACCACAGTCACCACACTCTGCTTCTTGCTCTTCCATGGCACTAAGTTCCCGCCAATAAATACCAAATAGCCATAAGTAGACCATTCACCCGTAAGACTTGCACCTCAGTCAGCATCTGTAAAGCACTCAAGATGAGTATGTCCATTATTCTCCATCTGAATTCCTTTGGATTCTGGACTAGATAGCGTGATTTTGAGAACTATCTGTCAATGCAAAACTTGTGGATAAGCCATAAATCTACTCGCGACACTTACAGCAAAAAAAAATGTCTGAGCGAGTCATGACTGCCAAGTAGTTGTATTTTCTAACCAGCCGACGATATTGATCATGATTGGTCATCAGCATTCCCTCTTCAGGGAGTAACTTTACCCCTGGATTCATGGTTGAGGTTGCTCCCTTAGTTTGTATCATTCTTGCTTCAATTAGTATGTCAAGCACATATTTCCGCTGAGATATTAAAATGTCTTGCTTTTCCCTTGTGACTTCAATGTCCAAGAAGTACTTCAATGCTCCCATATCTTTGGTCTGACATCCAAAAACTTTTTCAGTCCTGCAATACCCTTGTGACTTCAATGCCCAAGAAGTACTTCAACGATCTCATATCTTTGGTCTGAAATTGCTCACCCAGAAACTTTTTCAGTCCTGCAATACCTTGACTGTCGTCTCCTGTAATCACAATGTCATCAACATAGACACTAAGTAGTATCCATCAGCTGATATCTGTCGATAAAATACCGAATGATCCTTCTTTGATTAGCACATGCCAAATTGGATAACGACATATGTAAATTGACCAAACCTATTAAATGGGGGGGGGGACACCTAATCCTTTCTCCATTCTTCTTAAGAGACACATGGCATGACATGTGTCATGCCATGGAAAATCCTCTCTTCCTTTTTTTTGAAAACAATTAATAATAATAATAAAAATAATTAATAATAATAATAAGGGTATGACAAGTCTACTCCCCTTAGAAAAATTTCGTCCTCGGAATTTGAAAGTACAACAATTGATTACTAACCTGGCTTAGGGAATAGATACGGATATTGCTTCCGCATATCTTCTTCTTTCTCCCAAGTCGAATTTCCAGGCGAATCCTTGCTCCATGCGACTCGTACTAATGGGATGATCCGATTGCGGAGTACCTTCTCCCTTGTTTCAGATAGTTGAATTGTCGTTCTAATTCTATCCGTGCTGACTTAGGATAGAATCTTTCTTCAAATTTCTTCTTAAATTCAGCCCATGACATGTCCTTGTCAGAATCTTCTGGATACTCGGCACTCCACCAGTATCCAGCAATGTCTTCCAGCTGGATGCGGATTGCTGGTACCATATCCTCGGGTTTAACTTTTGCAGCCTTCATCAAACCTTCAATGGCTCTTAGCCATTGATCCGCTTCCATTGCATTTTCAGTTCCTTTAAACTTGGGTGGCCTAAGATCCCTGAATTCCTTTAGGGTTTTATCCTTGGTATTATTAGAATTCTGCATTTGTTTCAATATTGTGGTATTTGTTGCATGGGCAGCATTGGCCTGCTGACTATTGGATTCCAATAGTTGCTGGAACAAACGGAACATATCAGCCACGGTTGGTGTCGTTGATGCTTGAGGTGGTGGATTGTTAGGTTGATCCGGGTTGTCCATATCCTGAAAAATTGAGAGACAATCCTCAGGGAAAATTGACTCACAATATTTATTTATAACGAGGTGTACAGCAAGAACCATATATAATTATATATATTTTATTATAATGAGAGTAATACAAAATGTTGTTTCTACTCCCAACTTTACATTTGTTTACATTCTTCTCACCTAGCCTACTCATGTCACTCAACTTTCCCAAAATGTGACATAGTAATTTATTCTATCCCTACTCATATACATATCTGCTGATTTCCAAAATACCATACAGCAGACAAAAGAGAAGGACTCCTTCACTATATATACATGGCTAGGTTTTTTTTTCTTATGTTATAGCCTCGATGAGGATCATTTCCTCAGTGAGGATGTCGACCTCTGGATGGAGTCTTTCAAAGTCGTCTAGTGTGCCCTCATAGCCATGTAGTCCGATGTAGATGCGGTTTGGATCTCGGACATACAAGCAGTAGGTTGTATTTTCAAAATATACTTCAGCTCCGTCCTCGATGTCCCTGATAATGGGAGGCATGATTACATAAAACACTTGGTAGACATGAACGTCGTACCAATCGGGTGCGTTCCACATTATTCTTGCATAGCTTTGGTATAAGTACAGAGTGTAATCACTCCCATCCCATTCCAAACTCGGCATAAACAGGTCCATACCTACATTCATAATACCCTGAAGTAAGAAGTACTTACAAGGAGTATAAGAATATAGGAAAAGCATATTTTATTTATTGGCAGCACAATATGCTCCTACTACATACATTCATACATCACATTCCTACTACATACATTCATACTTTACCTACATATTGGGGATCTAATACTTATTTTACATCCTTACTACATACATTCACACATCCTCTACATAACTAGGAATCTAATACTTATTTACATTTTTACATTTACACATCATCCACACTCTGGGGATCTAAATCCACATTCGCCTTATGTTATGGATTTTTGCCTCTGGGTACGTCTGCTTCCATTCTTCCAGGCAGAACCCACTGAAGGTCCAGAAACCGATCGCAACGGTACTCTAGAAGAATGGAAGCAGACGTACCCAGAGGCAAAAATCCATAACATAAGACGAATGTGGATTTAGATCCCCAGAGTGTGGATGATGTGTAAATGTAAAAGTGTAAATAAGTATTAGATCCCTAGTTATGTAGAGGATGTGTGAATGTATGTAGTAAGGATGTAAAATAAGTATTAGATCTCCAATATGTAGGTAAAGTATGAATGTATGTAGTAGGAATGTGATGTATGAATGTATGTAGTAGGAGCATATTGTGCTGCCAATAAATAAAATATACTTTTCCTATATTCTTATACTCCTTGTAAGTACTTCTTACTTCAGGGTATTATGAATGTAGGTATGGACCTGTTTATGCCGAGTTTGGAATGGGATGGGAGTGATTACACTCTGTACTTATACCAACGCTATGCAAGAATAATGTGGAACGCACCCGATTGGTACGACGTTCATGTCTACCAAGTGTTTTATGTAATCATGCCTCCCATTATCAGGGACATCGAGGACGGAGCTGAAGTATATTTTGAAAATACAACCTACTGCTTGTATGTCCGAGATCCAAACCGCATCTACATCGGACTACATGGCTATGAGGGCACACTAGACGACTTTGAAAGACTCCATCCAGAGGTCGACATCCTCACTGAGGAAAGGATCCTCATCGAGGCTATAGCATAAGAAAAAGAAAAAAAACTAGCCATGTATATATAGTGAAGGAGTCCTTCTCTTTTGTCTGTTGTATGGTATTTTGGAAATCAACAGATATGTATATGAGTAGGGATAGGTAGGGATAGAATAGATTACTATGTCACATTTTGGAAAAGTTGAGTGACATGAGTAGGCTAGGTGAGAAGAATGTAAACAAATGTAAAGTTGGAGTAGAAACAACATTTTGTATTACTCTCATTATAATGAAATATATATAATTATATATGGTTCTTGCTGTACACCTCGTTATAAATAAATATTGTGAGTCAATTTTCCCTGAGGATTGTGTCTCTCAATTTTTCAGGATATGGACAACCCGGATCAACCTAACAATCCACCACCTCAAGCATCAACGACACCAACCGTGGCTGATATGTTCCGTTTGTTCCAGCAACTATTGGAATCCAATAGTCAGCATGCCAATACTGCCCATGCAACAAATACCACAATATTGGAACAAATGCAGAATTCTAATAATACCAAGGATAAAACCCTAGAGGAATTCAGGGATCTTAGGCCACCCAAGTTTAAGGGAACTGAAAATGCAATGGAAGCGGATCAATGGCTAAGAGCCATTGAAGGTTTGATGAAGGATGCAAAAGTTAAACCCGAGGATATGGTACCAGCAATCCGCATCCAGCTGGAAGACATTGCTGGATACTGGTGGAGTGCCGAGTATCCAGAAGATTCTGACAAGGACATGTCATGGGCTGAATTTAAGAAAAAAATTGAAGAAAGATTCTATCCTAAGTCAGCACGGATAGAATTAGAACGACAATTCAACTATCTGAAACAAGGGAGAAGGTACTCCGCAATCGGATCATCCTATTAGTACGAGTCGCATGGAGCAAGGATTCGCCTGAAAATTCGACTTGGGAGAAAGAAGAAGATATGCGGAAGCAATATCCGTATCTATTCCCTAAGCCAGGTTAGTAATCAATTGTTGTACTTTCAAATTCCGAGGACGGAATTTTTCTAAGGGGAGTAGACTTGTCATACCCTTATTATTATTATTAATTATTTTTATTATTATTAATTTAATTGTTTTCAAAAAAAAAAGGAAGAGAGGATTTTCCATGGCATGACATGTGTCTCTTAAGAAGAATGGACAAAGGATTAGATGTCCCCATGTATTAAATGGGGGGGAACACCTCATCCACTTCTCCCCCTTTAAATTCCCACACATAAACCCACACACAAGAAAAAAAAAAAAAAAAAAAAAACAAACACACCACCCCCACCACCCCCGCCGGCCTGCTGCCGCCGCCCGCCGCCGGACCACCACCACTCCGGCCACCCCCCTCACTCCCTCTTCATCTTCATCTTCTTCCTCATCTTCCTCTTCCACTTCAAAAAAAAAGGAAATGAAGAGAAAGAAAACCTAGGTAATTGCTAAACCACTTTTCCCCAATCTCTAATTCAACTTTAAACCTAGGATTAGAGTTACTAACAAAAATTTTGTTGTTGTTGTTGTTGGGTTTAAAATTAGGAATTTGTGGGAAAGGCTAGGTCAATTCCCAACCCAAGGCAAGTCCTCTTTTTCCTCCTCCTCTTAATTTTTTTTCATCTATGTTAATTTTGAATAATTATGAATTCATTTTAAATTCTGAAATTATAAGTTAAGATCATAAGAATTTTTAAATGGTAAGATTTTGGTAGTTTTGGAGGTTAGAATAATACTTGGAAGCAAGTCCTCCATCTCTCTTTCCCTCAAAATATTTGTTTTGTTGTCTACATGAATTAAAATGAATGATTATTAATTCTGGAATTTTGTAGGTTTATGATAAAATTGCAAAATCCATATATATATATATAGATAGGAGTAGTTGGAATATGAAAATGATAAATATATATATATATATATATATATATATATAAATGCATATGTTTGTAAAGATATACAAATGATATTTTGTGAGAAGAGATTAGGACACAACACAATAGTACATATCAACTCAATTATGCAATTGTATGTGAATTATATAACTAGGATTTCTATATATTGGACATGTAAGTTGAAATGCAATATGTAGAACACGGAAGGGAATGGACACTTGACGTTAATTTAAGCAATATCATGTGGACTCAACCCAAGCTTTTCACAATATTGTGGACACATCACAATTTAGTTGATTATACTTGACACAATATTGGGATACGATTGGAACACGAATGATAGTTGTATGTATAGACACAACGAATGGACACTTGACTCTCTCTCTCTCTCTATATATATATAATGAGATGATTTATGTCACAAGTAGAGGGGTAATTGAAATTGGAATTCAAGTGAACATGATATTCATTTATGTCCAAATTATTAATTTATCAAAATAACTTACTTTGATATGGTTGATAGTTAAATTAAGTATTATGCAAGTTCCCATACACCACGGTAACTTTACATCTATAAATTTCTAACTCCTTTGCATATCAATGCAATGTTACAAGGAGTCTAACATGGTTTTTCTCAAGCCATGTCATATGGAAGTAGGTTTAATATCTTTGTTCTACTAATAACTTCATTTTGATACTTGGGATAGTGATTTGCAAGGATCAAGGAAACTTACTTGCCTAATTTAAATGCATGATTACTTGCTTGCTTGTATGGTAAGAAGGAATATTATTAAGCATTTTTTATACTTGTGTGGGTTTTCCGGTGTTGAGAGTTGCTCCACCGAAGGGGTCGGCGAACCCGGATTTATATTTTTATGTTATATAATGTCTCTTGTAAATTTTCGGAGTCGTCCTATACAAAGGAGACTCTGCCGAAATTTTTGGAAAATTCACGAGATAGTCAAATTCCTGACTTTCGGAAAATATCGGATTAGTATTTAAGACCTAAAGTCATTTAGGAAAGATACTTAGGAAAAACAACTAGGAAGCATTGGACGGGGGAGAACAATCTGGATATTCCTAAATAGTCCCATAGCATAATAAAATTAAAAGCTGATCAGTAAATTTCTACTCATTCGTAAGGCCATGCGAATGGAGTTTGTGAGGCTTAGCTCACGTATTTTCGTTTGCTCAAGGGAGGCAAACTAAGCCCAAGGGAGGCTCTTGTTTTCGTGCTTCAGATCATTACATCTATTACGACAGTAATATCAAATAGATGATTGTTAAGCCCAAGGGAGGCTCCAGGCCGGATACTAAGCACCGTGCCGCCGAATTCACATCCTGATCCCGGGTTAACGGGATTGTTGATGGAATGAATATTCAGGGGTTGTTCTCCAATACTGCATTGCATGTTAGGTTCATTTCCTTTTAATATCATTACCTGCCATCACGCCTATCTGGATAAAAGGAACAGGACACTCACACAATAACAAAATGCTTCATTAAATATGACTACTTTACAAAAAAACTAATTGTCTCATGTTACTTCATATTTCTTTATTTTTCACCGTTCTTGGCCAAGGGCTTGCTTGTCGTTTCTAAACGACCTAGTATTTGTTCACTAGGGGAAGGAGAAGACAATCCTACCGAGGCATTGCCACTGTACGTCGAGGAGCAGTGACCTGAAGACTTTCAGTTTATGACTAGTGCTGTCGTAGTTACTTTTGTAATAAACCTGTAAGACAATGTACTGTTAGATAAGCTTCCTGTACTATAAATACTATGGGTAATGCAATGTAAATTTCCTTGTACTTTCCATTCTGCTGATTTACGGACGACAATCGCGAATTTTGGCGCGTAGCCTGGGGATGTGTTTGACGTCACCGTTCAAATTTGGGAAGCGGGACGTGACAAAACCAAACACAAGGTGATTGTTTGACCGTAGAGGGCCTTTCGCAGATGACATATTTTACCCTCTCTTGCAACAAACCCAGGAGGTTGCACCACATACACTTCCTCTTCAAGGTCCCCATAGAGAAATGCATTCTTCACATCCAACTGAAGTAGGGGACAGTCATAGCAGACGACTAAGGATAGAAGCACGCATACAGAGGTCATCCTGGCAACTGGAGAAAAAGTCTCAAAATAATCTTCATCGTAAGTCGGAGAGTACCATTTTGCCACAAAAAACTTTCAGACGATCAAAGGTGTTATCTGATTTCATCTTGAGTGTGAATACCCATTTGCAACCTACCGCCTTCTTACCAGTAGGCAAATCCACCAAGTCTCATGTATTATTTTTTCAAAGTATTCGCATTTCCTCTTCCATAGCGGCACGCCGACCTAGATGTTTGAGTCCCTCCTCTACATAATTGGGGATCTGAATCCCATCAATAGTAGCCACCAAGGACTGAGTGTGACTCGCGAGCCCTTTGTAGTTGTCAACATACAAAGGATGGTCGCGGCAAGCACGACGAGGGCGAGCCTATATATCAGGCGGTGGTAACTTGGTGGAGCTGAAGGAGGACTCTAATGACGACATTGGTTCTATAGTAGTGGACATGTCTGGCGATGCCGGTTCGAACTGAACTGGTGTTTGTGGACCTTCGGACAGTACGACCGGCTATAGGAGGCTGATGTGTTTAAACTGGATACAGTAGAAAATTCTCATCAGGGTAGACTTTGGAAACATAATCATTAGTTGGAGGGAGTAGGAGAAACTCGGTATCAACAAAGGTAACATCCCGAGACATAATATGCCTTTTTAAAGTTGGAAAAAATAACAATACCCTTTCTAATCCTTAGGATACCCAAAGAAAATACGCTTGAGTGCCTTCGGGTCCAATTAAGAAACGGTAGTCGAGTATCTCGAACGTGTAACACAAGCACCCAAAAATTTTAAGAGGTAGAGAAATTGCATACGATTGGAAAATAACCGAGAAAAATGAGTATTGTCATTGAAAACAGTATATGGTATGCGATTAATCAGATAGCAAGCTGTAAGAACAACATCCGACCAAAAATTTCTAAGAGTACGGACATTAAACATAAGAGCACGCGTTGTTTATAAAAGATGACGATTATTACGTTCAGTCATGCCATTTTGTCGTGGTATGTAAGGACATGAAGTTTGGTAAATAATCCCATGTCTAGCTAGATGGAAAGTGAATTCATGAGAGACATACTCACGATCATTGTCGCTCCGAAAACACTTAACACAAACCCTAAATTGGATTTTTATTCCAGCATAAAAATTGCACTAAATATCAAATAATTCGGAGCGATTTCATTAAGTAGACAAAAGTGACTCGTGAGCAGTTATCAACAAAGGAAACAAAGTACTAGAAACCCATCGCATATTCAATAGGACATGGACTCCATATATCAGAATGCACTAATTCAAAGAAGCTGAGGCAGCTTTATTTAGACTCGCCGAATAGGGTACCATGTGATGTTTAGCAAAACTACATAACTCGCAATGGAAAAAAAACTCGAAAATCTAGAGATTGACACATTTTCTGGAGAGCTCGGATAGATAGGTGACCTAACAGACAATGCAACTCAAACGGGTCGAGTGTCACACCGAACACAAGCAACAGAAAAATTCATTCCGAACATATACAAGCCTCCAGTCACATGCCCCCTATCGAAAGCCATACCAGTTTTCAGGTCCTGAAAAATACAACCATCAGGAAAGAATGTTACCGAGCATTGTAAGTCACGAGTAATCTGACTAATAGATAATAAACTGAACAGATTTCCAGGTATGTAAAACTGAATTGAGCGGCAGATCAGAAGAAAGACGGGTGCTTCATTTTCTACGAACTTTCAGGGAACTATCATTCGCAACAGTAATATCTGTCACACGACCCGCAGATACATAATCATGCAGCATACCTGCATCACCTGTCATGTGATCAGACACACCCGAATCAGTCACCCACTGCTTTGACCTTACTACACATGTTGCTGAGTATCCGGCTATGGATCCAGATGTAGAGGGTTCACCACGACGCTGAGCTTGGAATTCAACGAACTCCGCATAGGTCTATGTTGTCATCTGCACGGATCGCTCTTCATAAGCATCTGATGCAACATTAACATCAGGAGCTTTGGGACACTGCTACTGAAAATGTCCTAGTTGACCACAGTTGAGCATATGCGCAGTTGTCCTTTATCACAATCACCATCACCTTATCCACCATTTCAGCCAGCCTTTCGACTACCATGTCTACCACCACGACCGCCACGAAATCCACTACGAGCAACACCCAAGGCAGATCGATCAGCAGATGCATCACTCGTATCAAATTCCACTACTTCTGCTGTCCGTAGAGCACGAAAGTGGACTTCCACCAGAGATGGAACCTCGGCCCCATCAATAATCTGAGACCGTGCAGAGTCTGCATCCAAAGGAAGTGAGGCAAGATACGCCATAACATAGAGCTATTGTCGTTGAGTCATTGTCTCATTGATAATTGTCATCAAGGATAACACGCGATCCACCTCATTGGTGAGGGCCTTAAAGGCACAGAAGTGATCCTTATAGGACTTGTCTTCCTGATCAGCTCGGTAGATGCCAACAACCGAGTCATAGATGCGAGACAAATCGCATTTTCCATCACACACAGTCGCTAGGACCTCTCATAACTCTTTCACATAATTCGTGTTCTGAACCATGTCCTCAACTGATGGTTCCATCGAATTCATCAACTGTGCAAACAGTATATTGTCGTCAGTCTCCTACTGCTCATATGTGAGATCATCTAATGTTGGGCGGGTTGTCAGTCAGATGCTTTGACAACCACATTCTCCGAAGTGTTTTCTCGACCTTCTTGTTAGGGGTGAGCATCGGGTCGGTTCGGTTCAAACCGAACCGATTTGAAGAAAACCGAACAAAACCGAAAATATTAATTTTAAAACCGAAAACCGATCCCTTTTTTCTAAACCGAACAAAATTGAACCGAATTTTTTTTACGATTTTCGGTCGGTTCGGTTGTGGCATGTCCTAAATTTCCGACCATCGTCGACTACCCTTTCTTGGCCGACGGTGTCTTAAATCCCTACAGAAAATGATAAAAAAAATCAACCACACAAACAAACAATCGATCACAAAAATAAACTTTCGATTAAGTGATAATGTCCTTAATCACATAAATAAACAATCGATAAAAAAAATCTCACTTTTCTTCGCCGACGGGGTTCCAAATTCTCGACCGCCGCCGAGTCCTAAATCGCCCGACCACTGCTAAGTCCTTCGACATCTACGTGTCGCCGATGAAGTCTCCACCGCTCCTGACCAAGAGAGCCGAGGAGAAGATGGGAGGAAGAGGGAAGGGAGGGGGAGGCTAGGGCTGAGGTATTGAGGGAGGAAGAGGGGGAGGGTGAGGCTAGGGCTGAAGTGTTGAGGGAGGCGTGGGGGCTGAGGTGTTGAGGGAGGAAGCGGAGAGGGAGGCATGGGTCTACAGAAATTAGAGCAGCCATTATGCAAGGAGGAGAGAGAATGTATAGTTAGGGCTAGGGTTTCTTTTTGATATAAATATGTAAGGGGGTATAAATGTAAATGCATAATTAATATCGGTTTTCGGTTCGGGTTAGGAACCGAATGCTAAATCCGCAACCCGAACCAAAAAACCGTTTTCCTCTAAACCCAAAACCGAACTCCAACCCATTTGTTCAGAAACCGACCCGAATTGGTATTTCGGGTCGGTTCGAGTCGGTTTCGGGTTAAAAACTGAGATCTGCACACCCCTACTTCTTGCGCCTAAAATTCTACACGATTTAGGAAGAACTAACCACATTCCTGAGATTGTACTTTATAAACGAACTGGCATGAGTGAGACGACCTTTCTCATTCTTCTGAGGGTTTCTTTGTAGAAGTTTGGGCTTTTGTTTGATCAGTTATTTACTTTAGAAAACAATTTTTTTGCAAAGCAATTAAGTAGGAAAGATAAGATCACAGAAATACAGAGGCAATGGAACATTAATTGAGTCAAATAAGGACTTAAGAAGTCCCCCCCCCCCCCCCCCCCAAACCCAAATTCCTTCTTGTTGCAATTTGAATACATATCACCTCTCCAAGGACCTCACAACCCCCAAAGTGATTAGATTCTCAACCTGCCTACTTAAGTAATCTGCAAAAGAAAAATCAACTCGAAAAAATCAACAAGAACCAGAAGCGCGTACACTATGAAGCATCTAAAAAGAAACAATTGATTATGACTCCTTTTCACATCAGAAACTGGAGAGAATACGAAAGATCCATAATCCTCTTTTTTAAATGTCATGTTAAAACCAAAATGATTTCACAACAGAGATAGTCCCTAATAGAACGAATGGGTTTAAAAGGGGTCATGTAGCTGACTTCAAATAAACCCTTGGAGCCCAAACTAGCCAAAGATAAACCAATCAACACACTTATCGACAGTGAATAATGCAATCTTTTCATGGAAGGAGAATGCCTAGTCCAAGTATACAGATTGTAAAGAACTGTAGTTAATTCTAATGAACCATTAGGCTTAGTTTAAGTTTTTCAAATTTTTTTAATACAGTTAGTTGTTTGTAAATATAGTACTAAGAATTTGGTTTTCTTTGAACTATCAGTTTTAGGTCTATATTAGGACCCCTAAACCCTTTTCCATGGTTCGAGTAATAATGATTATTTTTCCACTTGAAAGTTCAGGTTTAGTTCTAATGAGAGGCTGTATGACAGTGATGTTGTAAAGCTGATCATATCCCAACTTCCACGACAGGATTCCGTCATGAATGAAGTAATTGTGAGCAAGGGGTCATATTCTTCTTATGGCATTGACTTGTGCAATACTATCTGGACTCTCCACCTCTTCAATGGCATGTAACGGTTGTTGAATATAAGTGAGAAACAACGTGGCCCCTCCTTGCCTTGTCACGTAGAAAGCACAAAGATGCTGAAGTTGGTGTCATTCATGTCGATCACAAAAAGGACACCAAATTTGGTGTCATATCCTTAATCCCTCATCTCATTGTCATATTTGTGCCCATGAGATAGATCTTCACAAAGTTTGGATCTTGACCGATATTTCGATCTAGTGAAGATTCACTTAAGACATAAAGGGATTTTGTGAAGCAAAATAGAAACCATATGCAGTTTTTAGATGTTTATTTTAAGAGTGACATCGAATGTGGTATTCCCATGTTCAAAATCACCTTTCTAGTAGAACTATGAAGTACTTGTTCTTCATTCCTTAACTTGCTTTCAAAATCTTTGTTCACATTGACGGCATTAAGCATGTATTATCCACCGGACGATTACATGATATTAGATAAAATTTGATTAGTAATAAATATGAATCAACCCAAAATTAAGGCCAAAATATGGATCCAGTTCCATGAATCCAAGTCCAATCCACTCTAACATCAACCAATGATAAAATCAGTTTGTAAACAAATGTTACCAAAACTTAATCAAATGTCGCGAAAGATCGCCATGGCTTGCCCTAAAGAGATTAAAGAAGTCATGAAATGTTATAGTGTTGTACAACTCTACCAGGCAAACTATAATTTTACACAGTTTAATGAAAGCATTGTCATCATAGCTATATGCTTACCGAAACCTAACCAAATGTAGCAAAATCGCCATGGCTTGCCCCTAAAGATATTAAAGAAGTCATGAAATTTTAACTATATTTTTAACCAAACCCAAAATTCCCTAATCGTGCAAGATCATCAAAATAATCTTCCCAAAAGAAATGACAAGTCTTTTTAAGACAACGCAGTATGCAATAATTCAAGATTTACTAAAATGTGCATCAGATCAGATACAACCTATGTAAATGGCTAAACTAACCTGAAGACCATGTTGTTCTGCACGGTACTTGTTATCTCCTTCAAGCCGCTCCACTTCACAGTACTTGTCAAAAGAAGCGTAAACATCACGACAACCTTTTACATCCAGCTGCAAATCTATAAAAACATACTCATACATACAGTAAATTAGAAATACAGCCAAAACTTGCAGACATCAGGGTCCATCACACGATTGCCTACCATAGAACGACTCTTTTCGGGTTGATTTGTAATCTACATTTATACATTCAATATAATTCATATGGTGCCCTTCGAATAATTGTTGTATAGTCCCCTCCACAACAGTTCCCTGGTAAAAAAATAAAACCAGAAGTTTTATCACAGGACAAACCAGTATTATCGTGAATCCTTTAATTAGAAATATGTCAAACCTTCATCTTATCTTCCAACTTTTCACAAAGAACCCTATTGAGTTCTTGCACATCATGTTGCATAAAAGAATCATATGCATCCCATCCAAATGATTTTGTCAGCTCCTTCGTAGCAACACTACTGTCACTGTACTGTAGCTTATAGAACAGGCTCTGCAGAGCAAGGGGTATGCTTCCAGATGGCATATCATTTTCTGTTGTTGGCATATGGTACACGGCCTGAAAGGCACAAGTTACGGTTAATTTTCATTTCAAATGATCAATGAGACGATAGTCAAGGAGGTGTAGGTTGATAGCATGTACCTTCCGGAAGTACGGAATATGGTACAAAGTCTGAAGAAGTGAGTTCATGTAACAAGTAGCTCCTTGATTCTTAAGGCCCACAAAACCTGTTTCTTTCTTTGAGTCGTAATTCCAGTAATCAATCACCCTTTTGACAGCAACCTCAGCTTCGACTATACAGGTATCATTCATAATATATCCTCTTCTCGGGTCATAGAGATCACTAAGAGGCATAAATGATGTGAAGCCCCAATCGCTCTCTCGGGCATTAAATTGATGTTGTGTTTCTACAAACCAAAAGGTAAAAGGTAACGGATTTTCTTGATACAGCTTTTGTTCAGTATGCATATATTTTCAATGACATGATAAAGACAACGAAACCAAAATTAAATCTACTTCCAGGCCAGTATGGGACTATATTCCTTATCAGTGAACGGTAAGTATTTTAAATGAAAGATATTTACTCATTACGACAAATGATAAGGATATACATATTAATGATGGCAGCTTCCAACACCAAGGTGTTTTCCTTGAGCAATACCAAACACTCGAGTATCAGCAAAACCAGCAACAAACTTAAGTTAAAGCTCTAATTTCTTCTAGAGCTTACCAAACCCATTTTTTTTTTCTTTTTCCACATATTACCAAAAAGAAACATAAATATGAGGCGAGCTATTCCACAATGGCAGCAAATGGCAAAGCATAACCAACTAAGACAGCACTACCACTGACACTCCGACGACAGTAGTTCATAACCAGTTCCAGTTTTAAAAAGAGGTTGATAATCGAACAAAAAGTTGACACCTTTCCGTATCGTGAACTTGTTGTGCATCTGGTTGACCACCGACAGGCTGAACTGGGCATACCGGCTCCAACCGTAGGGCAAGTTCCCAGAGTCGGCGACGTCGAGGTACATCGACAAATGGTCCACATTATTCCCCTTGGGGAAGATCAGCACTCTCCTATCACACCCCAAGACAAAACCCAAAAGACCAAATCAATCGCATGTAAAACCCCTCTAATTCCAAAACCCTAACTAAACAACAAACAAACAAAAAAGAAGGAAAGGAAATTCATGTTATATATACCACTTGTAGCCCCCGACGGAGAAGACTTCGGAGTAGTGCTTCTTCGGGTGGAGCCGCGAGAAATGCTCGATCGTCCACGTAAACCTCGACATCGTCGGGGGCTCCTCGGGCGCCGGCTGCGGCGCTTCGACTGGAGCCACTGCCAGCGCAAATAAAAACCCTAAATTTAGCAAAAAGGAGCAAGAGAAAGCATGTAATCGAAGAGAGCACGACTTCACCTTCCATTGGCTGAGGCCCCTCGACCACGTTGGAGTTGGGGACGAGCATCTCGTCGTCCTCCTGCTGAAAAAAACAAAGAAGGCAGAAAAGGCAAGGATAAGAGTCCAGATCGCCAAGAAAACCCATATTATCAGTATTCAACACCCTAACGGAGAGGGAGAGAGGGGGAGGGTTGGAGCGTACACCGAGAGGGGGAGGGGTCATGATGGTCATGGGGAGGGGGGGGGCGGAGGAATGGGAGGCCGAGGAGCGGATCCGGGCGGCGCAGGACGGGAACTCGGAGGAGAAAGAGGTTCTTTTACGGTGGGTAGGGGGGTGGGGGGGTGGGGGGGGGGGGGGGGGGGGTGGGGGGAGAGAGCGACGACGACGACGACGAAGAAAGAAGTGGGTTTTTTATTATTATTATTATTGTGTGCGTGTGTGCTGGGTTGGGTTGTTGGGCGTGGGGTTAGTTAGTTGAGGAATTTTTGACGGGAAGAGTGACCGGAAAAATGATAATAGCACTGCAAAAGTTATTTGGGACTACTCAATTTTTTTACAAGTTTATTAGTAGAAAAAGGGTAAACTGCATTTAAACCCTCCTTAGATGTGACGAAAATATAATTAAAGACTTCCTGATCTGAAAAATCTAAAAGGTTACGAAAACGCTCAAATCACCCCATAAGCTAACTTTTCTGTTAAAGGGAGTTAAAATGGGGTTGTGTTGACCATTTTACCCCTGGACTATCTGATATTATCTTGTTAAAAACGGTTAGTTCTAAAATTATTTTGTTAAAAACGGTTAAGCAAAAATACTTGTTAAAAAGTGGATAAATATTAACAAAGAAAAAATAATCTTTGCTAGTAAAATTATTTTTTAAAATTATTTTAATTAATATTAACTTGTTAAAAACGGTTAGTTCCGTCAAAAAATGGATAAATATTATTTAAAATTATTTTGTCATAAATTATTTTTTATTTAACAAATATATAAATATTTTTGGGAAAAAGAAAACTGATAAATACAAAAAAAATCAATTCTTAAAAAATAGAAATGATGAAAAACTGGAAAAAAAATAACAAATAAAAAACAAAAAAAGTACTATTAAAATATGGAAAAAAATAAAAAATAGAAAAAATATTCCAAAAAACAAAAAATGAGGATAAATCTTAAACAATGAAAAAAGACAAAAACAAAAACTATACAAATTTGAAAATAAGTGTCACTCTTAAAAAACTAGAAAAGATTATTAAAAAGATGAAAAAAAATATATGAAATAAGAACTAAAAAATGGAAACAAAAAACAAAACATTAAAAAGATTATTAAAATAACCTCCCGTTCCTAAAAAGATAGAATTCTCATGCTTGACGTCATTTTCGAAAATAAATGTTTATAATCTAAATAGTAGGTTTTCATCTTAAATTTTTTCTGGAAAAAAAATCTTTTAACAAATGTCCGGTTAGTCCTGAACTATCCAGCCATTTAACTTAGGGCATATTTTGTAAACCGTATTTGGAGCTAGATAACTGTAACTAATATTATATTATTTAATATTTTATAATAATTATAATCTTAATTAATAATTATAATCGTAGTTAATAATTTATTAATTACAATTTTATTATAATATTAATTAATCATAATTTAATCATAATTATAATTATAGTAATTTATATATTATAATAATTTTAATTAATAATTTAGTAATCATCATTATAATCATCATTATAGTCTTACTTAATAATTTATTAGTCATGACTATTATCGTAATTATTTATTTATTAATTCTAACTGAAATTGCAAATCTTGGTACAAATTTATTTTCATCACATGTATTACTTAAACAAATAACTTAAATATTACTAAACGTGTCAAAAATTCAAAAATAAATTGTTCTTCCATAATTTCTATTTAGACGTAATATTACTGTAACTAATATTAAATTTATTTTCAATGGGCTAATTAATCCACAATAGCAATAAATTGTTCTTCCATAATTTCTATTTGGACGTCTTGAGAAAAAAAAAGGAATAAGTAAAAAAAGCTTCAAACATTAAATGAGAGCAAATAAGTAAAAAAAAAAGGGAATGTAAAAAAAATTTGCAGTTGGATTTGAGATCTGTAGGTAAGAAAAAGCTTCAATACATTAAATGAGAGCAAATAAGTAAAAAAAAAAAAGGAATATAAAAAAAATATTAATTTTCCTTCCAACCAACCGGTCAAAAAATAGAAAATATAAAGCTTAGGTTTTATGTTTCAAACAAACATTCTTATGGAGAGAATGAAAGAGAACAGCAGCCACAATGTAAATATTAGCATTAGGGGTATTTTGGGAAGTGCATTTTTTTTTAATCCAAAATATGGGCTCTAACGGCTGTTCTAACGTCATTTTGACGGAAAGGGGCATTTCGAGCAAAAACGGTTTTGCGGGAGGTGCAAACTGCTTAAGTTTTCTAAAAGGTCTTATTTTGCGAACGAGGCAACTCTAAGGAGGGTTTAAATGCACTTTACCCCTCTAAAAATTGTTAGAGATTGTCCACATAGTGGACAAATTTTTTCTAAAAAAAAAAAGACAATTAGTTTTTTTTCATATTTTTCTTCTTTTCTCTCCCAAATTTTAAATATTGATCTCAATCTTTTTTCATACCTAAAATTTATCTTCTAGTAACTAAAATTTGGTTTATGATTCATTTTGGACGGATTTTCGAAGTTTTGAACCCATTTTAGAGTTTCGAACTTCGAGAATTCGTCAACAATCGTGATGGAAATGATAATGGACTCTAAAATATTTTGACAGGTCTTTCTATAGTCAAAACTTCCAAAAAAATTGACGACCCTTTCTATAGTCGGAACTTTCAAAAAATTATAGTCCAATGAATACAGCAAGTTTTCATTTGGACTGTCAAAAATTTTGAGAGCCCTTGTAGAAGCATAGAATTTCACGCGCATCCAAGATCAGAAACTCTTATGAGCCTCGAAGCACTATGCGCCCCCAAACATCATGCACCAAAGACAGAATGTTGACACATCAAAAGACAGCAAAGAGAAGAAGCACATGAAGATTATATATTTTTATTTTAAAAGACTATTACATGTCCAAACTCTTTGTGACAACCAAAAGTCTACTACAAAGGAAAAGCCTAAACTACAGCTAGGCGCATCACTCTGACGTCTCAGCATAGACGTATCACTCCTCCTCATCGGAGCGAATCACTTCCTCGTCAACGCACGAGTGCTGTCATGACCCGCACCCGCTTTTCGGACGCGAGCACGTGAGCAAGCCAGCTACGTATCGAGCGGACATCAGCCCCTCTCGAATACGTAAACGCTGTCATGGCTATGGTATACTGCCAAATCATGGCAAAACAAATCTATATCTCAAATCCACATTAAGTGCACGGAACAGAAATGAACACTATGGGTCGTGTTCTGCAGTCCACTAGCATATGTCCGATAAGACTCCAAGAGTATAACAAGAGTCTCTAAACTGAATCAATAAGCAGAATATCTCATGATAAGGAATGAAAAGCACGAAAGGATAACAATGTAATATCACTAACAAATACCTGAGACATGCATCACAATCATCTACCATCCCGCTCTGCCACTAACTCCATGTAATCGCTAAACCTGAAGAGATCATCAGGTCCTCAGAGGACATAGCAAGATACATATAAACATGTCTATCTAGCAGTTTAATCATGCATGATAATATATAAACAGGATATAACAAGGAAAGACACTTAACATGGCAAGAGACTACGACCAAACTGCTAACAAGTGACTAACGACAAATGGCTACTGACTGGTGACTATGAACTGGAATACAAGAACAACTATACGTAACTAAACTGCTGAATGAACAAGCGAACACGAGATCAATGGAATACCAAACCCTCGCCCCGAGTGGACTCGCAGGTTTGAACTAATCACTAACCCTCGTCCCGAGTGTGGACTCTCTGGTTAGTACTAACCTTCGTCCCGAGTGTGGACTCTCTGGTTAGTTCACGGCAAGGCACCCTCGTCCCGAGTGGACTCTCTGGTGCAAGTCAAGTCAACACCCTCGTCACGAGTGTGGACTCTCTGATGCAAATAATCGACATTCTCGTCCCGAGTGTGGACTCACGGATGTAAACAGGTCAAGGCAAACACCCTCGTCCCGAGTGGACTCTCTGGTGCCAAGGAAACAATAACAAGAATTTAGCAGTTCAATTACACGTATTCGTTCTATGACACGAACCAGTTGAGGTACAAGTAACGACAAGGTACAACTCAGTCAAGATTCAGGTAAGGACAACTCTAGTATGAACTCATAAGGTGAACAATCCTGGCATATCTACACTATCAAGTCATGAAGATGATATACAGGCAAGTCAAAGAACTAGTGAACATGGTATGAAGAACATATATAAATCAAGTCGACTAGAGAACCGATAATAACATATAAATCCATAGAACTAGAGTAACCAAATGATAACCAAATAATCACAGGAAAAACTATAAGCATGAAATTAAACTGTAGAGGGAGGCAAGGTATCTTACCTGTGGTCCTTGCACAAACCGTAGTCACAAGTCGAGGATGAGGGAATGCCGATCTAGGAGTTGTCAACCTATAACACATATCGCACCATGAACCGTGCACGAAAACTATAAATCAATTCTAATGTTCTAGTTCTAAATTCATGGAATAGTGGCTAGTTGGGTTACTAATCTAATAATAAAAAATTATAGAAAATTCTAGAAAATATTTCTAAGTGTCTAGTGTTTGCCATGAAATATAAAAGAACAGAACAATTATCGGAGGACTGGACTTTTACTTCACAATACAAACTCGCTTGTACAAAGAAAGCCTAGGAACGAAAATCTAGGTACAGCAATCTAAGTACAATTGTTTATTTTAGATTCTGGGGGGTGACGATAGAGGCTCGGAAAAGCGACGGCCGCTCTACCTTACTCCTTGGACGATCGGGTGCAGCTTTTTGGCTCTATGGAAGAACTGCTTGGCGTTGATGAAGAAATGCTCTCTCTTCAGGCTCTCTGGCTCTCTATGTCTCTATGTGCGTCTGTCTCTGTCTGCCTCTGTCTCTGTATATCTCTGTGTGTGTGTGTGTGTGTGTCTTTGCAAGGGAATGGCACCCTGCTATTTATAAGAGTGGAGGGGCCTCATTAGGGTTTACAATGATTGCCCATTCTTGAAAGTCGGCGGCTAAGGATCATTAAATCTGGGCCGTTCATCGAGATTTGATCAATAAATATGATTGTATCAAATCTTTTGTGGGTAATTAAAGCTGATTGACATAAATCCTTCCGATTTGTCATGCCAACCTCGGATCCCTCGACACGTATCTTTAATTGGCTTATTTGCAAATGATCTGATTTGATCCCAATATTTTATTGGGATTTGTTGAGAGATTTTGATCAATCTGATGCCACGTGCCCTGTTATCATGCCACGTATCATAACAGCAGAAATCTGAGCCGCAGGAAAGTTGGGCCGCATAAGGCTGGCCACGTGTCAAGGCTGCCTAAGAGTGGCCTCCCTGAACATTTGGACCGCATGGTAATGATTTGAGCCGCATGAGTGTGGATGACCGCATGAGTGAACCGCATGGAGATAGTCCTCGTGAGCCGCATGGGGATGGTCTTCGTGAGCCGCATAGAGCTAGTCTTCGTGAGCCGCATGGGGCTGGTCTTCATGAGCCGCATAGAGCTAGTCTTCGTGAGCCGCATAGGGCTGTCCACGTGTCAAGGCCGTATGACAGTTTCTGACTCTCGGAGGATAGTGTCGGAGATTTTCTTCGCTTCCTAAGGAGTCCGTCATTATGAGGGAGTCATAATGATATCTTCGTGCCAGAACTGTCACTTCGTCAAAGCTGTCAGCCGTCAAGACATTTAATACAAAACGAGAGAGCTGTTTGTAGGCCACGTGGCTCCTCTTTGAGCCACATAGGACTTGTTTGAGCCGCATAGACGCTCGAGCCGTATGGATACCTGAGCCGCATGAACTCTCTGAGCCGCAGGGGGCTCTCTGGCCGCATGGATCTTTCTTTATTCTTTTTCATGCTTCTACAAGATCCCCTTTAAAGTTTTCAATTTACAAAATTAAAATAATTTGAATAAGAAGAATGGCCATGTATAAATTCTCCTGGCCGCAGATGATGTCCTGGCCGCATGGATGTCTCGGCCGCTTGGATGTCTCGGCCGCATGGATGACTCGGCCGCAGGGGCTTGCGGGCCACATAAGTGTCTTAGCCGCAGGGACTTTTGGGCCGCATAGCTATCTCAGCCGCGGAGACTTTTCGCCATGTCATCTTGCCACGTATGGAGATCTTTTGTATTAAATGCTGTTGATTTGCTGTCAATTTTGAGGTCACTTTTTGGAGCGGGATCCCAGGAGTCTGGCCTTCATTTTAGGTGGCTCGTCTCGATAACCGAAGAGTTGGTTTTCGTTCTGCACGAGAATCGAAGCGCCTTGGTTTTGTTTATAAATATGGATGAGCTCAATTGGAGGGATTTCTTTACTTTCTCCTTCGTCCCCAATTGTTGTTGTCTTTCTTTTTTTTCCCTATTTCCATTCTCCGACTGTCGAAAATGGCCCCCAAATCTTCCAAGGTCGTCTCCGCTGCCGCAAAAGGCAAGAAGACGGCTTCCTCGTCGGCCGCCGTGCCCGAAGTGCATTCTGATATTCGCCCCGCTTTCAAGGGTAAGAAATGGATTTGAATACTTTGAACCCCAAAGACCCATGGCTCTGTTGCATAACATATGCACAAGCCTTCATCCTTCGTTTTTATTGAACCGCCCAAGCTCGACCATGATGGAGCCGCATATGTTACATGGGCCGCATGACCTTCTCATATTCGAACCGCATAGGGCATACCCTATGTTTGAGCCGCATTGAGAAAGATTTGAGCCGCAGGAGTGCTTCCGGGTTTGAACCGCATGGAATCTCCTTTGAGCGGAACCGCATATATCCCTGACAACCTGGCCCACATAGAATTTTGCTGAGTCGCGCCGCATAAACTCCTCTGCGAGATAGAACCGCATAAGTTTTAATCCGAGCCGCATAAGCTATCGAATCAGTGTCACATGGAACTCCTAACTGAATTGGGCCGCATGAAGCTGTACTGACCCGAGCTGCATAGGCTCTATTGAAGCCGTGTCGTATGAAACTCAGCTGAACTGGGCCGCATAAGGCTTCGTCGATCCGAGCCGCATAGGCTCATAGAAACTTTTTTTTGAGAAACTCTAAGTGGTTTCGTTTTAACCTATTTTTTAATCCTGTTTCTTTTGTCCTTTTCCAGTGAACCTCCCAACCAACCCGGCCGGAGAGCTTCTAGTGGGTTCAGCTCAGTTTGCCATGGGTGTACGGCTTGACGATCTAATTCGACATATGACAGATCAACTTCCCTCTGATGAGCCTTTGGAGAGGGTGGCTGCCATCAACAACCAGCCTTTCTATTTTCTTTGCACTATGATGAATTCGGAGAAACTGGACGGAGAATATCTGAAACCAGCTTTTCTCTTCGGGGATGCTTTCTCCGTAAAGAACTCCTGAATGCTGGACATTTCTGAGAACTGGGACTTCACTATGGACGGGGTCGATATCCATGTTCCCGAGATGGAGCGGCATTTTCCCCTCTCGTAGTTTAATATGGTGCCGTTGGGCAGGAAAATGGCAGGTTCTCTGACTCCAACCCAACAGGGGATGTTCGTGGGCAACATCCACTATAATATGAGTATTAGGTCAGCATGTGTAAGTAGGGAGTCAGTCAGCCGGACTGTGATGGAGCTGATTCCTGGTACTTTTATAGATGTGTCTGGTCCTAACTTCATTTTTACCCGAGCTGATACCTTCCTGAATCAGCTCGCTCGCAAGGGGTCCTATCCTGTGGGCAGGTTGTCGCTGCTTGTAACACCCAGTTTTCCAGATGAAGGTATTTTGGTCATTTTCAAAATTTTAGAATTTAATTTGAATTATTATTATTATTTATAATTATTGTGATTTTTGAGTGATTTTTTAGAATAATTGTTTTTGGTGTTTTAGAGACTTTGACTTAAGTTGACCTTGTAGACTAACCTAGTGGCTAACCTAGGTCTTGACTAAGAGATTAGGATTTGAGAACCTAGGTTGACTTAAGTTCATGAGGGTGAACTCATTGGGATTAATTTGGTGAAATTAGAAATTTGTTTAGTCTAAGAATGGCTTGTGAAGTCACAAGTCATAATCATGACTTAAACCAATTAGGACTCAATCAACTAGCCAAAACCTAGCCCTAGGGCCCTATGGCCAGCCACATGACAGCCCCTCCCCCTATTTATATCCTCCCAAATTTTAGGGCTAGCCTCTTTTCATTAGGGTTCATCAAGTTTTAGAAAGGGGTAAGTTCCATCTTCACAAATTCATAGTAAATTCAAATTAGGTCCTTTTTTCCTTCAAACAAGTTCCTATAGGCTCTAAATATTGTGCTCTTGCTGTTGGGATTGAGTTTTGACAGGGAGCAAACAATTTGGGGACTTTTTGGTGCTTTGAAGGATCCTCTTCTTTGGAGCTTTTTGGAGCTTTGGACAACTATAGGTATAATCTCTATTAATGCTCCTAAAATCCTGTAAAAATCATTTTTAGGGTCCCCTAGCCCTCACCTAACTGTAGGGAAGACTAACCCTAAGTTTTGGTCTCGTTTCGTGTCCGTATCGGACACGTTTCAGAGCTGTGTATTAGGTGCTCGACGAAATGTCCCAAAGGACTGTTCGATCGAGTTTTCCTATTCTATTTGAATGGAAAGTTAGATGTAAGTGTCGTCTAGGGTTTCCAAGTGTCCTGTGATGGTTTGTGCGTCGTGTCGTGTCATGGGGAACACGGGACATGCGTGTGCGGGCGTGCGCGCGCGGTACTGTAGCTTCCCTACTACTCGGGGGCTACTGCGCGCTGGACACGCGACGCCGACACGAGAAACTTGGCCAGAGGTTAGGGGCAATGACTGACACGAGGCTCGTCAAGTTTCACGAGTCCTCGTGTCGTGTCGGACACGTTCTTGGGTGTGCACGGGAAATGACTGTGTGCGTGCGTGGGCTGAGTGTTGTGCTGTTTGGTTTAATCGTTTTTAATGATTCAAGTTGTGTTTAGATGATTAATTAGATCTCAAATTAACATGTTAAATCTCTGCTACACATTTGTTTAGGTTTTAGATTGTGTATTGGCTCGAATCAGTGGAAGAACAGTGTACTCTGATACTGCTCTGAAACTGTGTTTTTTCCAAACAGTTTTAATCCTTTTTTTATGTTATTTTTCGCTGTTAATGATCCCCACAAGTTGCAATTTATATTAACTAAGTTATTCTTTCAATTTTAGGCTTTTGGTTATGTATTTGAGTTTTTGAATATGGTTGTGAGTTGTTCCAGTTTCAACAGGAAACTGTGATTTGAATTTCGAAATGTTTGTCAAACCTGAGAATAGTTTGTGATTAAATTATTAAGTTGTAAATTGATTTCCTTCATGATTTCACTGTGTACAATTGGTTTTCATGAAACTGAAACTGGTTAATGAGTTGTTCCCAGTTTCTTTCTTCCTTTGAACTTGGTGATTCACTGATTAAGACATTAACCTGAGATAATGTTATATATAGACTGTTAATGGGTTGATTTGAGTTTTCAGTTCTTGATTCAAATCTGAGCTTTAGCTTTCAAATCTGAGTTTAATCTCTTCACTGTTATTTCCTATAATTGAGATTTCCTCCTCATTGTTTTGTGTAGGTTTTTAATTGTTGTTTGAACGTAGGCCTTAGTTATGTCTCAGTTTTCAAAAAACTGGAATTGGAATGAACACAAAATAACTGAGATTGGTTACTCAGTAATGCAGACCTGAGATGTCCTTTGAACTAGTTCTTGATTTCCTTTTCTTACTGTTAATTGTTCCTGTTTGGGAAACTGATTTTAAATACTTGCATTCATGTGTTAATCCTGACATAGTTCCTAAAAAGTGAATGATTTCCCCTCCTTTTATTAGCAATGATGTTTCTACAAAACCTGTTATGGTATGTTTTAGATTGTGTAATGATTTAGTTGTGTTCAGCTGTCAAACCTGAGATTTAGTTCTCAGTCTCGCAATCCTGAGAATAGGATTTTCATAGTGTATTCATATGCTATTTAATCGATTCCTTTCATTACTTCATTGTTGCCTCATTGCCATGTTGTTTAACTGAGTTGGTTCTTAAAACCTGAAATTTGATATCCTACAAAAACCTGAGAATGGATTTAATATACTGTGTTCACTGTTTACCAACTATTTTCCTGTTTTCTGAGTTTGGGTAGGGACTGAATGAGGTTAGTTTGTAAACTGAGTTCCTTCCCTTTGTACTGACTGAATAGCTCCAAACCTGAGAGTTAACTTCTTCACTGTTAAGGACTGTTACTTGATTGCCTGTGTTGATTCCTTAACCTGTGATACTTGAGTTCTTTGAACCTGTCATTGAACTGAAATGATAAGTTCAAGATTTAAACTGATTTTCCCTTCCTGTACACAGGATATCCCATTTATATTGCCACTGTTACCTATAACTGAGACATGTGGTGACTGTAGGACTGTAATGAATGTTGTTCAATTCCAGATTTTACTTGTGAATAGCTCATTGATTTTACTTTATTTCCTGCATATAACCTTCACTATAAAACTGAATGGATAGCTCAATTGTTAACTGTTTTGGTCAATGAAGAATCTAAGCTTTAATAGTTAACTGTCTATTAGACTGCTTCATTGAATTCCCTTTCCATTTCTTCCTAATTAGTTAACTGTTTGGGTTCAATGAAAATCTGAGTTTTGGACTGTTAACATGGGTATTTCAGTGGCCTGTTGCTATGTGTAAACCTGAGAACCTTGTACTAATCACTGTCAAACTCTCTACCTAGCACATTCACTCATGGTGCACACACACACACACTTGTATTGGTACACACACACACTAGTAGAAGTTGCCCCCTCTTTTCATATGTAATACATTACATTTGAGTTGTTACATATAGTTTCCTATATAGGTTGTGTATATATTCTAGATATATATATGCAGGCTTTCCCTTATATGTGTTTGTGTAATTTAATATATATGGTATATATGGTGTCTTGCTATGTGTAGTGTATGTATGTAGTGTTGTGGGCTATAAGGTGTTGGTTAGAGGCATCCTAATAGGCTATTAGCCATGGTAAAATCTAGAGGAGACTTGCTAGAACCTAGAGTAGGTTTGGTGAGACCTAGATTGACTATTGACTGGGTTTGACTCTAGGTTGACCAGAGTTGACCAAGAGTTGACTTTGGTCTAGATTGACCTAGTTTCATGTAGAATGCATTGGTTTGCATCTTATCATCATTGTAGACTCATAGTGACTTGTGCTGTTCTAATAGGAGACAGACACCACTCCTCGGACAGTCTATATTCTCTCAGATTCATCGGTTACAGGCGAGTACATTCTCTGATCATTTCATATCTTGTTTAGGATTATATTCCTGCTTTAGATTACTTTACATGATGCTGACACGTTGGAAACACGGATTAGTACTATATGGATCTTGTTGTGCGATGTTATCCCCCTTAGCGGATACATCGGTTATTCGTGTTCGTGTACTTTATCGGGAACATCGTGCACTCCTTGTATTTGTTACATTCGTGTACGAAACGTATGAATCGTGTATAATCATGTTTTCACATGACCTTCGTGTACAATAACATAACGTAGCTGGATCCTTGTGTATTGATTGGGGCGGGGGAGTAGAAGTGGTTATGTTTTCAATCCAGTAGATTACTCGTGTACAAACCTCTGTAGATTACTCGTGTATAACATCGTGCCGTCTACATAACCATCTTGTGCTCTGAATCACTAGCACTGTTAGTTCTCTATATATTGTAGCTATTTACTTACAGTCTCTCTCTTTTTCATTATGTTATTTCTTCAGATCCTGTATCTTACTCTCTAGCATGTTTATATTTCCTAACCAGTTATGATTTTGTTGAGATGTACTGTACTCGCTCCCATCCTGACTGGACCTGTTGAAAATTTTACAGTGAATGATGAGGCTCTGGTGTCTATCCCTCTTGGTGCAGCATTAGACATCACTAGTGACTTGGACCTGCTGGCAGTTGATGTTACTTTCATTAGTTTAGGATTGTCTTACTACTTTGGGATTACTGTATTTAGATTCAGGGATATTCTGAGATGTATTTATTTTAGTCACTTAGATTCTGGATTTGTATCTCGGTGATGTTACATTCCTGGTTGTTATCTATCTTTATCTTTATATCCCATTCCTGTTCTATCCTAGATGTGGTTGAGTTATATTGTGTTATGTCACCCCCATTCGGGGAGTATAACTGTATATTACCCTTATCTGTTAGATGTTATGACCTAGGACAGCGTTCTACCGCCGACACTGCGGCGTAGGCTGGACGTACCCACGTCACGTGCCCTTATTCTAGGGTGCGGGTCGTGACACGTTTTTAGTGGTGGCCCATGCAGGTCAAGTTTATATGGTGGTATTCGAACTAGAGTATCACTACAGCCTGCAGTAGGATTATAATATATTTTAAAGGTACTTAATCACAGTTAGGATTCCTTGAAAGATTCCTGGGACGACCCTTGAGAATCTTATTTAAACTTCAATTTGAATCATTTCCCTTGTTTGTTGCTCTCACTCCTTGATTATTGAATTTGATTTTGATGAATCGTTGTTTGATTTGATATTCCTATCGAGATGAATTTTATAGCCTGAGTTACGATATTTTCTGATAACATATATTGACGAAAATACAGGGATGGTAAAACGTCTACATGATTATGGAACCTGTAGTTTATCGCAGCCATATTAGCTGGCGTGGCGGAAACATGGAGACCTGGCTTCGGATGTACGTATCTTGGTTATGAGATTTAGAATTTCTCGCAGCTATACTAGTCGGCACAGCGAGATTTCCAGACGACATGATTGTAGAGGTGCATACCCTAGTTATGGAATCTATCGTTATTCGCAGCCTTGCTTACTGGCATGGCAAGGACTCTGAGTAACATAATTTTGGACAGACGTATATGATTATCAGATTGTATCTTGAGAAGGTTTTAAACATATCATCTCTATCGTACCATTCTGTTGTATAAATTGTACCCCATCATCAAATGACTTAGGAGTAGGAGTATGAGTAGGAGTAGCTTAGCTATTATTATAAGATTGTGTAACTTCTTGCTATAATTTCTTCCTAATACAATGAATTGGTGATTTTGCTAGACCTTGACTTAGATTGATGTTATAGCTCTGGTTTCAAATAGTTCATTCTTTAAACAGATAGGCAGAACGGATTTTATCATTATTTTCTTCTTGTCATTGATTCTTGTATTACCCTAATATATATAGTGAACACAGATACTTGCCTGACACGTATGCATACTACACTTGTTTACCAACCTATCTAAATGCATGTTAACATGATTAATGTTAAGTTCTCAAATCCTAGTATTCCAATATAGTGCAGTATCAGTGACTAGTTCTATGCTCTTCATATTAAATTCGTAATTTAAATTTAAATTTCATGTTATTAGTCTTGCTTACGTCACTACACATGTATGTTATATACAGGGCTTTATTTCAAAAAAAAACTTGGTTGAGTTTTGTGTTGAATTGTCAAATCTGAGACTGTGTACATAGTAAACCCTTAACCTTGGATTCTAAGAGTTTAGTTCAATTGCAGTTTTAAAT
This sequence comes from Iris pallida, assembly GCA_029216955.1. Classification (NCBI taxonomy): domain Eukaryota; kingdom Viridiplantae; phylum Streptophyta; class Magnoliopsida; order Asparagales; family Iridaceae; genus Iris; species Iris pallida. The sequence goes on along the minus strand of JANAVB010020198.1, from coordinate 7,470,595 downwards.
TGTAATGTTTTGAGCCGTATACATGGTTGTGTGCAGGTATATAATGTTAGGTTCATACTCTTACATGTTAGGTTGTGGTTGTGGTAAACATTGAGTTGATTTTTATGATAGAATTTCTCCAAAATTTTGAAAACTGAATACATGATAACATTTTTTTTATTTTTTTTTATTTGCTTTCAAATGCGTAGTTCAATTTCAGATCTAATATGTAATGTTGAGCTAGCTGAATGATTGAACCCTTCATTTCAAGTCTTAACCCATGTACACAACTGCCATGAAAACCTAACCTTTCATCTCTATGTTATGATCATATAGCTATATAGATATATATATATATAGTTCTGTAAACATGTTATAATATATGTAGATGCATAATTAAATCTTACCTCTCTATACATATAGATATACATATATACACGGTTAGCCATACATGCTAGGAGTAATAGCTTGTGCCTTGTAGATTGCTTAACTAGTATGCCATGAATAGTATAACTTGATAGCTATAGTTGAGACCCAAATCCTCCTATAACACCTTCATGTATATGCCACAAACCACATGACCCTTGCTTAATGTTAGCTTTCCTCTAACACTCTCTCTTCTATATATATTAGATTGTGATTGAATTCAATGCTATTGACTTTCGTTTCTTAAACTTTTGGTTTTGATTTTTCTTAGATAGTCCCCTTTATAGATGATTGGTAGTTGTCTTATTTTATTTTCTTGATAAATACCAGTTTCATATAGGATGGTAGACTGCTGTACAGCCTTAATGATTGTTGTGTTTTGTCCTTTCCAGTATGGCACCCATGACCCGAGCCTGTCGCCTGAGAGCAGCTGCAGCTACTGACAGTGTGCTTCTACCTCCTATTGCTCAGGAGGTAGTGACCCCTCAGGCTGACCCAAGGGTAGTGGCACCTTCCGCCATCGAGGAGGTGTCAGCATCCTTACCAGAGAGTTTTCCACCACCTGTTACTCAGGAGAGAGTGGCAGTCTCATCTGAGACCAAGAGTCCTTCCCCGTCTCCTCCTCTGCCTCCAAGAGCAGTACCCCATACCATACCCTCGGCAGGTTTGTTTCCTGACGGAGCTCAAATATCCAGACTTCTTCGGGATGTGTTGGAGACACAGAGAGTTCAGACTGAGATCCTGAAGGAGCAAGGTCGTGGAATCCAACTGCTGTGGGATTTGGTACATTCAGGAGGAGAGCCTAGTTCTAAGAGGCCGAGGAGCAGTGTATACCCAGAGCCCCGTGAGCACCCAGACTATCAGCCTAGACCAGCCTACCCAGTCCAGACTCCTGTTCAGCAGAGGCCAGCTGAGAGAGTGCCTACCTGCGCCTTCTGTAAGAAGCCTAGACATGTGTGGGACATCTGTAGGAAGAGAAAAGGAGTGTGCCTGTTGTGTGGGTCAGCTGCACACAGACTGCGAGACTGTCCTGCTGCACTTATCCCAGCCAGGACTCCGCCTTCGGGAGGGAGTCCCAGCCATCAGACCTAGTTGGAGGTGAGTCATTGACCTATATCTTAGCCAGTCTTTGAAATGGATACACTTTACCATATTGTTGTATGTTTTGATACCTTGTGATTGCCTAGTACTGTAGCATGTTGGTGTAACTAGATGAGACCCCAAACTGATACTACATGCCATGACCCCATAGGTTACATTTTCCAACTAAATGATTTAAATAGGTTCAGAGATTTTGATTGTGGGGGTTTGACCTAGAAGGGGTACGATCATCTTAATTTCGAGGACGAAATGTTTCTAAGGTGGGTAGGATTGTAACACCCAGTTTTCCAGATGAGGGTATTTTGGTCATTTTCAAAATTTTAGAATTTAATTTGAATTATTATTATTATTTATAATTATTATGATTTTTGAGTGATTTTTTAGAATAATTATTTTTGGTGTTTTAGAGACTTTGACTTAAGTTGACCTTGTAGACTAACCTAGTGGCTAACCTAGGTCTTGACTAAGAGATTAGGATTTGAGAACCTAGGTTGACTTAAGTTCATGAGGGTAAACTCATTGGGATTAATTTGGTGAAATTAGAAATTTGTTTAGTCTAAGAATGGCTTGTGAAGTCACAAGTCATAATCATGACTTAAACCAATTAGGACTCAATCAACTAGCCAAAACCTAGCCCTAGGGCCCTATGGCCAGCCACATGACAGCCCCTCCCCCTATTTATATCCTCCCAAATTTTAGGGCTAGCCTCTTTTCATTAGGGTTCATCAAGTTTTAGAAAGGGGTAAGTTCCATCTTCACAAATTCATAGTAAATTCAAATTAGGTCCTTTTTCCTTCAAACAAATTCCTATAGGCTCTAAATATTGTGCTCTTGCTGTTGGGATTGAGTTTTGACAGGGAGCAAACAATTTGGGGAGTTTTTGGTGCTTTGAAGGATCCTCTTCTTTGGAGCTTTTTGGAGCTTTGGACAACTATAGGTATAATCTCTATTAATGCTCCTAAAATCCTGTAAAAATCATTTTTAGGGTCCCCTAGCCCTCACCCAACTGTAGGGAAGACTAACCCTAAGTTTTGGTCTCGTTTCGTGTCCGTATCGGACACGTTTCAGAGCTGTGTATTAGGTGCTCGACGAAATGTCCCAAAGGACTGTTCGATCGAGTTTTCCTATTCTATTTGAATAGAAAGTTAGATCTAAGTGTCGTCTAGGGTTTCCAAGTGTCCTGTGATGGTTTGTGCGTCGTGTCGTGTCGTGGGGAATACGGGACACGCGTGTGCGGGCGTGCGCGCGCGGCACTGTAGCTTCCCTGCTACTCGGGGGCTACTGCGCGCTGGACACGCGACGCCGACACGAGAAACTTGGCCAGAGGTTAGGGGCAATGACTGACATGAGGCTCGTCAAGTTTCACGAGTCCTCGTGTCGTGTCGGACACGTTCTTGGGTGTGCACGGGAAATGACTGTGTGCGTGCGTGGGCTGAGTGTTGTGCTGTTTGGTTTAATCGTTTTTAATGATTCAAGTTGTGTTTAGATGATTAATTAGATCTCAAATTAACATGTTAAATCTCTGCTACACATTTGTTTAGGTTTTAGATTGTGTATTGGCTCGAATCAGTGGAAGAACAGTGTACTCTGATACTGCTCTGAAACTGTGTTTTTCCCAAACAGTTTTAATCCTTTTTTTTATGTTATTTTTCACTGTTAATGATCCCCACAAGTTGTAATTTATATTAACTAAGTTATTCTTTCAATTTTAGGCTTTTGGTTATGTATTTGAGTTTTTGAATATGGTTGTGAGTTGTTCCAGTTTCAACAGGAAACTGTGATTTGAATTTCGAAATGTTTGTCAAACCTGAGAATAGTTTGTGATTAAATTATTAAGTTGTAAATTGATTTCCTTCATGATTTCACTGTGTACAATTGGTTTTCATGAAACTGAAACTGGTTAATGAGTTGTTCCCAGTTTCTTTCTTCCCTTGAACTTGGTGATTCACTGATTAAGACATTAACCTGAGATAATGTTATATATAGACTGTTAATGGGTTGATTTGAGTTTTCAGTTCTTGATTCAAATCTGAGCTTTAGCTTTCAAATCTGAGTTTAATCTCTTCACTGTTATTTCCTATAATTGAGATTTCCTCCTCATTGTTTTGTGTAGGTTTTTAATTGTTGTTTGAACGTAGGCCTTAGTTATGTCTCAGTTTTCAAAAAACTGGAATTGGAATGAACACAAAATAACTGAGATTGGTTACTCAGTAATGCAGACCTGAGATGTCCTTTGAACTAGTTCTTGATTTCCTTTTCTTACTGTTAATTGTTCCTGTTTGGGAAACTGATTTTAAATACTTGCATTCATGTGTTAATCCTGACATAGTTCCTAAAAAGTGAATGATTTCCCCTCCTTTTATTAGCAATGATGTTTCTACAAAACCTGTTATGGTATATTTTAGATTGTGTAATGATTTAGTTGTGTTCAGCTGTCAAACCTGAGATTTAGTTCTCAGTCTCGCAATCCTGAGAATAGGATTTTCATAGTGTATTCATATGCTATTTAATCGATTCCTTTCATTACTTCATTGTTGCCTCATTGCCATGTTGTTTAACTGAGTTGGTTCTTAAAACCTGAAATTTGATATCCTACAAAAACCTGAGAATGGATTTAATATACTGTGTTCACTGTTTACCAACTATTTTCCTGTTTTCTGAGTTTGGGTAGGGACTGAATGAGGTTAGTTTGTAAACTGAGTTCCTTCCCTTTGTACTGACTGAATAGTTCCAAACCTGAGAGTTAACTTCTTCACTGTTAAGGACTGTTACTTGATTGCCTGTGTTGATTCCTTAACCTGTGATACTTGAGTTCTTTGAACCTGTCATTGAACTGAAATGATAAGTTCAAGATTTAAACTGATTTTCCCTTCCTGTACACAGGATATCCCATTTATATTGCCACTGTTACCTATAACTGAGACATGTGGTGACTGTAGGACTGTAATGAATGTTGTTCAATTCCAGATTTCACTTTGTGAATAGCTCATTGATTTTACTTTATTTCCTGCATATAACCTTCACTATAAAACTGAATGGATAGCTCAATTGTTAACTGTTTTGGTCAATGAAGAATCTAAGCTTTAATAGTTAACTGTCTATTAGACTGCTTCATTGAATTCCCTTTCCATTTCTTCCTAATTAGTTAACTGTTTGGGTTCAATGAAAATCTGAGTTTTGGACTGTTAACATGGGTATTTCAGTGGCCTGTTGCTATGTGTAAACCTGAGAACCTTGTACTAATCACTGTCAAACTCTCTACCTAGCACATTCACTCATGGTGCACACACACACACACTTGTATTGGTACACACACACACTAGTAGAAGTTGCCCCCTCTTTTCATATGTAATGCTTTACATTTGAGTTGTTACATATAGTTTCCTATATAGGTTGTGTATATATTCTAGATATATATATGCAGGCTTTCCCTTATATGTGTTTGTGTAATTTAATATATATGGTATATATGGTGTCTTGCTATGTGTAGTGTATGTATGTAGTGTTGTGGGCTATAAGGTGTTGGTTAGAGGCATCCTAATAGGCTATTAGCCATGGTAAAATCTAGAGGAGACTTGCTAGAACCTAGAGTAGGTTTGGTGAGACCTAGATTGACTATTGACTAGGTTTGACTCTAGGTTGACCAGAGTTGACCAAGAGTTGACTTTGGTCTAGATTGACCTAGTTTCATGTAGAATGCATTGGTTTGCATCTTATCATCATTGTAGACTCATAGTGACTTGTGCTGTTCTAATAGGAGACAGACACCACTCCTCGGACAGTCTATATTCTCTCAGATTCATCGGTTACAGGCGAGTACATTCTCTGATCATTTCATATCTTGTTTAGGATTATATTCCTGCTTTAGATTACTTTACATGATGCTGACACATTGGAAACACGGATTAGTACTATATGGATATTGTTGTGCGATGTTATCCCCCTTAGCGGATACATCGGGTATTCGTGTTCGTGTACTTTATCGGGAATATCGTATACTCCTTGTATTTGTTACATTCGTGTACGAAACGTGTGAATCGTGTATAATCATGTTTTCACATGACCTTCGTGTACAATAACATAACGTAGCTGGATCCTTGTGTATTGATTAGGGCGGGGGAGTAGAAGTGGTTATGTTTTCAATCCAGTAGATTACTCGTGTACAAACCTCTGTAGATTACTCGTGTATAATATCGTGCCGTCTACATAACCATCTTGTGCTCTGAATCACTAGCACTGTTAGTTCTCTATATATTGTAGCTATTTACTTACAGTCTCTCTCTTTTTCATTATGTTATTTCTTCAGATCCTGTATCTTACTCTCTAGCATGTTTATATTTCCTAACCAGTTATGATTTTGTTGAGATGTACTGTACTCGCTCCCGTCCTGACTGGACCTGTTGAAAATTTTACAGTGAATGATGAGGCTCTGGTGTCTATCCCTCTTGGTGCAGCATTAGACATCACTAGTAACTTGGACCTGCTGGCAGTTGATGTTACTTTCATTAGTTTAGGATTGTCTTACTACTTTGGGATTACTGTATTTAGATTCAGGGATATTCTGAGATGTATTTATTTTAGTCACTTAGATTCTGGATTTGTATCTCGGTGATGTTACATTCCTGGTTGTTATCTATCTTTATCTTTCTATCCCATTCCTGTTCTATCCTAGATGTGGTTGAGTTATATTGTGTTATGTCACCCCCATTCGGGGAGTATAACTGTATATTACCCTTATCTGTTAGATGTTATGACCTAGGACAGCGTTCTACCACCGACACTGCGGCGTAGGCTGGACGTACCCACGTCACGTGCCCTTATTCTAGGGTGCGGGTCGTGACACATTTTTAGTGGTGGCCCATGCAGGTCGAGTTTATGTGGTGGTATTCGAACTAGAGTATCACTACAGCCTGCAGTAGGATTATAATATATTTTAAGGGTACTCAATCACAGTTAGGATTCCTTGAAAGATTACTGGGACGACCCTTGAGAATCTTATTTAAACTTCAATTTGAATCATTTCCCTTGTTTGTTGCTCTCACTCCTTGATTATTGAATTTGATTTTGATGAATCGTTGTTTGATTTGATATTCCTATCGAGATGAATTTTATAGCCTGAGTTACGATATTTTCTGATAACATATATTGACGGAAATACAGGGATGGTAAAACGTCTACATGATTATGGAACCTGTAGTTTATCGCAGCCATATTAGCTGGCGTGGCGGAAACATGGAGACCTGGCTTCGGATGTACGTATCTTGGTTATGAGATTTAGAATTTCTCGCAGCTATACTAGTCGGCACAGCGAGATTTCCAGACGACATGATTGTAGAGGTGCATACCCTAGTTATGGAATCTATCGTTATTCGCAGCCTTGCTTACTGGCATGGCGAGGACTCTGAGTAACATAATTTTGGACAGACGCATATGATTATCAGATTGTATCTTGAGAAGGTTTTAAACATATTATCTCTATCGTACCATTCTGTTGTATAAATTGTACCCCATCATCAAATGACTTAGGAGTAGGAGTATGAGTAGGAGTAGCTTAGCTATTATTATAAGATTGTGTAACTTCTTGCTATAATTTCTTCCTAATACAATGAATTGGTGATTTCGCTAGACCTTGACTTAGATTGATGTTATAGCTCTGGTTTCAAATAGTTCATTCTTTAAACAGATAGGCAGAACGGATTTTATCATTATTTTCTTCTTGTTATTGATTCTTGTATTACCCTAATATATATAGTGGACACAGATACTTGCCTGACACGTATGCATACTACACTTGTTTACCAACCTATCTAAATGCATGTTAACATGATTAATGTTAAGTTCTCAAATCCTAGTATTCCAATATAGTGCAGTATCAGTGACTAGTTCTATGCTCTTCATATTAAATTCGTAATTTAAATTTAAATTTCATGTTATTAGTCTTGCTTACGTCACTACACATGTATGTTATATACAGGGCTTTATTTCAAAAAAAAACATGGTTGAGTTTTGTGTTGAATTGTCAAATCTGAGACTGTGTACATAGTAAACCCTTAACCTTGGATTCTAAGAGTTTAGTTCAATTGCAGTTTTAAATTGTAATGTTTTGAGCCATATACATGGTTGTGTGCAGGTATATAATGTTAGGTTCATACTCTTACATGTTAGGTTGTGGTTGTGGTAAACATTGAGTTGATTTTTATGATAGAATTTCTCCAAAATTTTGAAAACTGAATACATGATAACATTTTTTTTATTTTTTTTATTTGCTTTCAAATGCGTAGTTCAATTTCAGATCTAATATGTAATGTTGAGCTAGCTGAATGATTGAACCCTTCATTTCAAGTCTTAACCCATGTACACAACTGCCATGAAAACCCAACCTTTCATCTCTATGTTATGATCATATAGCTATATAGATATATATATATATAGTTCTGTAAACATGTTATAATGTATGTAGATGCATAATTAAATCTTACCTCTCTATACATATAGATATACATATATACACGGTTAGCCATACATGCTAGGAGTAATAGCTTGTGCCTTGTAGATTGCTTAACTAGTATGCCATGAATAGTATAACTTGATAGCTATAGTTGAGACCCAAATCCTCCTATAACACCTTCATGTATATGCCACAAACCACATGACCCTTGCTTAATGTTAGCTTTCCTCTAACACTCTCTCTTCTATATATATTAGATTGTGATTGAATTCAATGCTATTGACTTTCGTTCCTTAAACTTTTGGTTTTGATTTTTCTTAGATAGTCCCCTTTATAGATGATTGGTAGTTGTCTTATTTTATTTTCTTGATAAATACCAGTTTCATATAGGATGGTAGACTGCTGTACAGCCTTAATGATTGTTGTGTTTTGTCCTTTCCAGTATGGCACCCATGACCCGAGCCTGTCGCCTGAGAGCAGCTGCAGCTACTGACAGTGTGCTTCCACCTCCTATTGCTCAGGAGGTAGTGACCCCTCAGGCTGACCCAAGGGTAGTGGCACCTTCCGCCATCGAGGAGGTGTCAGCATCCTTACCAGAGAGTTTTCCACCACCTGTTACTCAGGAGAGAGTGGCAGTCTCATCTGAGACCAAGAGTCCTTCCCCGTCTCCTCCTCTGCCTCCAAGAGCAGTACCCCATACCATACCCTCGGCAGGTTTGTTTCCTGACGGAGCTCAGATATCCAAACTTCTTCGGGATGTGTTGGAGACACAGAGAGTTCAGACTGAGATCCTGAAGGAGCAAGGTCGTGGAATCCAACTGCTGTGGGATTTGGTACATTCAGGAGGAGAGCCTAGTTCTAAGAGGCCGAGGAGCAGTGTATACCCAGAGCCCCGTGAGCACCCAGACTATCAGCCTAGACCAGCCTACCCAGTCCAGACTCCTGTTCAGCAGAGGCCAGCTGAGAGAGTGCCTACCTGCGCCTTCTGTAAGAAGCCTAGACATGTGTGGGACATCTGTAGGAAGAGAAAAGGAGTGTGCCTGTTGTGTGGGTCAGCTGCACACAGACTGCGAGACTGTCCTGCTGCACTTATCCCAGCCAGGACTCCGCCTTCGGGAGGGAGTCCCAGCCATCAGACCTAGTTGGAGGTGAGTCATTGACCTATATCTTAGCCAGTCTTTGAAATGGATACACTTTACCATATTGTTGTATGTTTTGATACCTTGTGATTGCCTAGTACTGTAGCATGTTGGTGTAACTAGATGCGACCCCAAACTGATACTACATGCCATGACCCCATAGGTTACATTTTCCAACTAAATGATTTAAATAGGTTCAGAGATTTTGATTGTGGGGGTTTGACCTAGAAGGGGTACGATCATTTTAATTTCGAGGACGAAAATTTTCTAAGGTGGGTAGGATTATAACACCCAGTTTTCCAGATGAGGGTATTTTGGTCATTTTCAAAATTTTAGAATTTAATTTGAATTATTATTATTATTTATAATTATTGTGATTTTTGAGTGATTTTTTAGAATAATTGTTTTTGGTGTTTTAGAGACTTTGACTTAAGTTGACCTTGTAGACTAACCTAGTGGCTAACCTAGGTCTTGACTAAGAGATTAGGATTTGAGAACCTAGGTTGACTTAAGTTCATGAGGGTGAACTCATTGGGATTAATTTGGTGAAATTAGAAATTTGTTTAGTCTAAGAATGGCTTGTGAAGTCACAAGTCATAATCATGACTTAAACCAATTAGGACTCAATCAACTAGCCAAAACCTAGCCCTAGGGCCCTGTGGCCAGCCACATGACAGCCCCTCCCCCTATTTATATCCTTCCAAATTTTAGGGCTAGCCTCTTTTCATTAGGGTTCATCAAGTTTTAGAAAGGGGTAAGTTCCATCTTCACAAATTCATAGTAAATTCAAATTAGGTCCTTTTTCCTTCAAACAAATTTTTATAGGCTCTAAATATTGTGCTCTTGCTGTTGGGATTGAGTTTTGACAGGGAGCAAACAATTTAGGGAGTTTTTGGTGCTTTGAAGGATCCTCTTCTTTGGAGCTTTTTGGAGCTTTGGACAACTATAGGTATAATCTCTATTAATGCTCCTAAAATCCTGTAAAAATCATTTTTAGGGTCCCCTAGCCCTCACCCAACTGTAGGGAAGACTAACCCTAAGTTTTGGTCTCGTTTCGTGTCCGTATCGGACACGTTTCAGAGCTGTGTATTAGGTGCTCGACGAAATGTCCCAAAGGACTGTTCGATCGAGTTTTCCTATTCTATTTGAATGGAAAGTTAGATCTAAGTGTCGTCTAGGGTTTCCAAGTGTCCTGTGATGGTTTGTGCATCGTATCGTGTCGTGGGGAACACGGGACACGCGTGTGCGGGCGTGCGCGCGCGGCACTGTAGTTCACTGTTTATTATACTGTGTTCACTGTTTACCAACTATTTTCCTGTTTTCTGAGTTTGGGTAGGGACTGAATGAGGTTAGTTTGTAAACTGAGTTCCTTCCCTTTGTACTGACTGAATAGCTCCAAACCTGAGAGTTAACTTCTTTACTGTTAAGGACTGTTACTTGATTGCCTGTGTTGATTCCTTAACCTGTGATACTTGAGTTCTTTGAACCTGTCATTGAACTGAAATGATAAGTTCAAGATTTAAACTAATTTTCCCTTCCTGTACACAGGATATCCCATTTATATTGCCACTGTTACCTATAACTGAGACATGTGGTGACTGTAGGACTGTAATGAATGTTGTTCAATTCCAGATTTCACTTTGTGAATAGCTCATTGATTTTACTTTATTTCCTGCATATAACCTTCACTATAAAACTGAATGGATAGCTCAATTGTTAACTGTTTTGGTCAATGAAGAATCTAAGCTTTAATAGTTAACTGTCTATTAGACTGCTTCATTGAATTCCCTTTCCATTTCTTCCTAATTAGTTAACTGTTTGGGTTCAATGAAAATCTGAGTTTTGGACTGTTAACATGGGTATTTCAGTGGCCTGTTGCTATGTGTAAACCTGAGAACCTTGTACTAATCACTGTCAAACTCTCTACCTAGCACATTCACTCATGGTGCACACACACACACACTTGTATTGGTACACACACACACTAGTAGAAGTTGCCCCCTCTTTTCATATGTAATGCATTACATTTGAGTTGTTACATATAGTTTCCTATATAGGTTGTGTATATATTCTAGATATATATATGCAGGCTTTCCCTTATATGTGTTTGTGTAATTTAATATATATGGTATATATGGTGTCTTGCTATGTGTAGTGTATGTATGTAGTGTTGTGGGCTATAAGGTGTTGGTTAGAGGCATCCTAATAGGCTATTAGCCATGGTAAAATCTAGAGGAGACTTGCTAGAACCTAGAGTAGGTTTGGTGAGACCTAGATTGACTATTGACTAGGTTTGACTCTAGGTTGACCAGAGTTGACCAAGAGTTGACTTTGGTCTAGATTGACCTAGTTTCATGTAGAATGTATTAGTTTGCATCTTATCATCATTGTAGACTCATAGTGACTTGTGCTGTTCTAATAGGAGACAGACACCACTCCTCGGACAGTCTATATTCTCTCAGATTCATCGGTTACAGGCGAGTACATTCTCTGATCATTTCATATATTGTTTAGGATTATATTCCTGCTTTAGATTACTTTACATGATGCTGACACGTTGGAAACACGGATTAGTACTATATGGATCTTGTTGTGCGATGTTATCCCCCTTAGCGGATACATCGGGTATTCGTGTTCGTGTACTTTATCGGGAACATCGTGTACTCCTTGTATTTGTTACATTCGTGTACGAAACGTGTGAATCGTGTATAATCATATTTTCACATGACCTTCGTGTACAATAACATAACGTAGCTGGATCCTTGTGTATTGATTGGGGCGGGGGAGTAGAAGTGGTTATGTTTTCAATCCAGTAGATTACTCGTGTACAAACCTCTGTAGATTACTCGTGTATAACATCGTGCCGTCTACATAACCATCTTGTGCTCTGAATCACTAGCACTGTTAGTTCTCTATATATTGTAGCTATTTACTTACAGTCTCTCTCTTTTTCATTATGTTATTTCTTCAGATCCTGTATCTTACTCTCTAGCATGTTTATATTTCCTAACCAGTTATGATTTTGTTGAGATGTACTGTACTCGCTCCCGTCCTGACTGGACCTGTTGAAAATTTTACAGTGAATGATGAGGCTCTGGTGTCTATCCCTCTTGGTGCAGCATTAGACATCACTAGTGACTTGGACCTGCTGGCAGTTGATGTTACTTTCATTAGTTTAGGATTGTCTTACTACTTTGGGATTACTGTATTTAGATTCAGGGATATTCTGAGATGTATTTATTTTAGTCACTTAGATTCTGGATTTGTATCTCGGTGATGTTACATTCCTGGTTGTTATCTATCTTTATCTTTCTATCCCATTCCTGTTCTATCCTAGATGTGGTTGAGTTATATTGTGTTATGTCACCCCCATTCGGGGAGTATAACTGTATATTACCCTTATCTGTTAGATGTTATGACCTAGGACATCGTTCTACCGCCGACACTGCGGCGTAGGCTGGACGTACCCACGTCACGTGCCCTTATTCTAGGGTGCGGGTCGTGACACTGCTGAATTGGATAAACCCCATTCCCACATGGGCCAATCTTTCCTCATGGATCCTGAGGAACTACGAGGAACTCCTTCGGGAGATTGACCTTTACTACGCCATCCGGGGCACCTGTTACGGATTGCCCATTAACAAGCCGCTGTTCATGGCCCTTTTGGAGATGTATAGCCGACGTACGGGGACTTTCTTTGCGCCCGGGGGAGAGTTGGGACATGCTCTCCATGAAATGCATGTTGTTTCTAAGCTGCCGTGGGGAGGCGAGGCCTTTGAAGTATATACCCCGACGAACGAGGAATTCGATGACCTGGATCGACGATTTCCTAGTTTCGTTACTGTGTACCGAGAACTGTTGTGCCACCATAGCATCTGCCACCAGACTGCTATCAAGAAAGAAAATAGCTCAGAAGGGAATGCCCCCCATACCACGGCCTGGGTCGTATATCTTTTCAAGTTACGTCCTTCCGGTCGGGTTTCGTCTCGAGGTCTTCAAACCCCGGAGGAGGTAAAGGACATGATGTTGAAGGCCAAAAGGTCGAGGTCCACCCATGACAGGTTTGGGAGTCGCACCGACTCCTTCAGTTATTTCCACTACGGTACCCGGCAGATGTCGGAGAAAGCAATCTTGGCCGGGTTCTTGATGGTATGGCTACGAAATTGCGTAGTCTCGGGAGGGGCAGGTTCTACTGAAAAGATCAGCCGCCACTTCATTCTCCCGGCTGTGAAGCTGGTCTTCAAAGTAAGACTGGTCCTTCTTCCGGCTATGGTGTGTAGCATACACCACGGCCTCCGTGCCTTTTCGTCTAAAGTCATTGCTCGTGAGATGACGCTGGACTTCGAGCGGATAGAGCTACCATACCACTATCTCATGGGATGGTTATTGATGTATTACCGGTCATTGATGAGGCTCGGGACAGAGGATGATGTCACTGCTGATGACGCCTTCCTTTTCTGATATCGCCATCAATCTTGGGAGTATGACACCATGTCGGCTTATCGGAGGGCGTTGGCAAGAGTTGACGGGCCCGACTTCTTTGTGTCTCTTCCTCAGTTTACCCCTAGAGAAATGAGGAGGGTACACGTTGATGGCATTGAGCCTCCCCAGCTCTTATCTGAGAAGATGCTTCTATGGCTGCACAACATTCGCCCTGCGCACCTAGTATATCATTACCGAAATAACGTATACTTGGAGCCTTATTTGCCTAGCAGGTTTTTTCGTCAATTCGGGTATAGTCAGTTGTTCCTTGACTACCCCAGTGCTTGCCTGGGCTTCGAGGGCAGTGTCCTTGACGGCATCCGGGCGTGGCATTATTACAATGCTGTTCATACCCGGGCTAGCTTCTTAGTCCCTGACACTAATACACAAGGGGATATTCTGTACATGGCGGCTCTTTATCACGTTGCGGCGAGCAAATCTCCCGTGAACTTTGACATGAACACCAGCTTCATTGTTGGGACCGGCTTGGCAGAAAAGCTAGAGGGTTCCAGGAAGAGAAATAGAGGGGCAAATAGGGTTCCCGTGCCAGACTCGGAGTCCACTGCGGCGGACGAAGAGGATGACGAGCAGGCCGCCGATGACTCGTCGCATTCTTCGGACGAAGAGGTGGGGAACGAGCCTCCTACTGTGCCGGACGAAGAGGTGGAGGATCATCCACCTGTTGTGCCTGGTGTTTCGCGTCCACGAGGCAGGCGTCTGTCTACTGACGATGGCAGGACCTACTCCACAAAGCGGGCTGCGGTAAGACGTCGCAGGCTATTTATTGATGTTGACGTTATTTCTGAGGTGATTGGAATTTCAGCCACCTTTTCCTTCTTTTTCTAAATTATGGCCTAATCATTTTTCTTTTGCTCCTTGCAGGCGTTCGGGGAGTCTGCTTCTCGGGACTCGACTACTGAAGTCGATCCAGCCTTGTCTACTTTGATCCATGATATGTGCACCGCCATCACTCCTGCTGGAGTTCTTCCGGAGGCGGCCGGGGAGTCTCACCTTGCTGAGACCTCAACCCATGGGGACGGGGGCTCTACTGCCCCTGTCCCTGAGACAGCTGAATTCCAACAGGATGACACTGACTTGGCTGGCTCCCCTTCAGGGGTGGCTGGGGCAGAGAAACCAGTTGAATTTGAGTTGGGAGCTGCGGGTGGGGAGTCCATGCTAGCTTTGAACGAGCTGCAGCCTCCGAGCTCTTCCCCTGGTAAGATAAACCATCTTTTTAACTTATGATGAGGCCTATTTGCTCTATCACCCTGTCCTTCGTGGATTAATGATTACTTTGGATGTACAGGTCCCACCCCTTTATTGTCGGTGATGGACATTGCCAGTGCGGACTCTACCGGGGGGGATCTAACGGAAGCACGTGTGCCTCCTTCTTTTCCAACCCATACTGAGGGGCCTCCAGCTGAGTCAAGTTCGGGAGCCTTGGTGATAGCACAGCTGGAGCAAGGGACGACGCTTTTTGCACCATCCTCTGCGAATAGGGTTTCGGGAGTTAACCTTTCCGCTCTACCAAGTATCCAGGCTCTTCGGGCGGCGAAAGAGGAGCTAGCTGCGATCCATGCCTCTTTTCGCACAAAATTCGTTTTCCTGGTGGCAGGGACGGTCAGTTCTGAGGCTACACCTTCAGTACTGCCTGCCACACACCCTTTGACGCCGTCCTCTACGGAAGTTTTGGATGAAGTGTCCCAGGATATGGTCGACAGTTTCCACCGCCACCTGAAGAGGGGGATTGAGGCAGCTGTGGAGAGGGGGACTCCCTTTTCTATGGCCCGTCAATGCGCCGGTGGCCAGATTAATATCCTTAGAACACTCCCCGTTGGAGCGGGACTGGCTGCGCTTCTGGAGCCTAAGCTGTTAGAGGCTGATCGTCTTGTGGCCCAGTTTCGTGTGCTGCAGCAAGCTGATTTACCCGCGGTAATAAACCAAGAGCACAATTTCCTCATGACCGCGGTGGAGAAGGTGAGGCTTGCTCGAGAATCGATCAAGCCAACTATATTGAAGGACCGCCAGGATCTGACTCAGTTGTACGATCAATGGAACCGTCGGACTGAAGATTGTGCAGCTCGGGAAGCGGCGGCCTCCCGCGGGGTAGCTGACACCCGGGAGCAGATCCTCGAGCTCCAGAGAAAGCTGGCTTTCTTGGAGTCCGAGCTCGAAGCTGCTCGTACTGAGAAAGGGATTGCCATTCAGGAGGCTGACAAATTTAGTAGGGCTTCTGCCAATCTAGAACTTGCCCTAAAGAAGATGGAGAACGACTGGCAGGCATATATGTATTTGAATGATGCAGAACAGTTGTCCCAGGAGGCCGAGCGTCGAGCGAAACAGAGGCTTGAGCGGGGGACTGCCTTGGTACGAAACCGCCTCTTGGAGTTGTGTAATGCCGAGCTATAGTCAGCCTTTTCTTCTTTCGTTTCTGTTTTCTTTTTTTCTTTTTTTTTCTTTGAGAGGGACGTAGTCCCAAAATATGTAATACTTTTTTTCGTCTTTCAAATAAGGAGTACTTTCCATTCTACCCTTCATTTGTATTGCTTGTTGTGCCTGTGGTATTGTGGTGATGTTTGCCCCGTATGGGGGTCTTGTTTGTGGACCTGTTACCCCTGGCATACCTTGGTTTTAGGTACAGGTAACAAGTTTGACTGGGGATACTTAGAACAGTTTCACGGCAAGGTGGCCGTGGACGTTCCAAGTATCGGGATATAGAATGCCATGGAGCAGCTGGGCTCCCGGTGCATGATGAGAAATAGTGGGCCTGTACTAAGGGACCTAGCAAAGGACATTTGTGGGCCTATTATCCTTGGCGTACCCCGACTTAGGATACGGATAACAGGATGAAGGGGAACCAACATACTCACTCAGAGGTAATGAGGACATGGCAGGAGTGAACTCAACGGAGGATATTTGTGGTCAACAGAGGACATTTGTGGGCCTATTACCCTTGGCGTACCCTGGTTCAGGGTACGGATAATAAGACGAGAGAGGACCAACATACTTACTCAGAGGTAATGAGGACATGGTAAGTACGGAGGTTTTACCATGGAGTCTTCCTATTCAGAGGTAATAAGGACATGGCAGGAGTGGACCCAGTGGAGAATATTTGTGGACCTATTATCCTTGGCGTACTCCGGTTGTGGGTACAGATAATAAGTCGAAAGGGAATCATCATAATTACTCAGAGGTAATGAGGACATGGCAAGCATGAAGGTTTCTTCGACGGAGCCTTCCCACTCAGAGGTGATGAGGACATGGCAGGAGTGGGCTCAATGAAGGAGGGTACATAGAACAACTCAGAGGTAATGAGGACATGGAAGTTCTATGTAAAGGGTGATTTGTTTTTGGCGGAAGTGAAACGACTCAGAGGTAATGAGGACATGGCCGTTTTGGAAATTTGTGGATCGGTTACCCTTTTTGTGCACTGGGAGTGCGGGTAGTGGATCATGAGGGAGGATCTCTTCCAGGAAGAAAGTTCAGAGGTATGATCATACATGACTTACTATCTGAAAGAGTGACCGGATGTGAGTTCAGAGGCACCAGCGGGTACATGAGTCGATAATTTTGGAATTTGGAGGTGTGAGTTCAGCGGCACCAGCGGGTACATGACTCGATAATCTGGGATAGTGCAGATGTGATTCAGCGGCACCAGCGGGTACGTGACTCGATAATCTGGAATGTTATAGATGTGAGTTCAGCGGCACCAGCGGGTATGTGACTCGATAATCTGGAATGTTGTGGATGTGAGTTCAGCGGCACCAGCGGGTACATAACTCGATAATCTGGAATATGTCATTTAGACATAATATTTCTTTAGGAACTTGCCGTTGACGGGCAACATGAGCAAGTCTCCATTTTGCTTTGCGAGGCGGTAAGCACTGTTGGAGAATACAGCCTCAATGATAAATGGACCTTTCCATTTTGGCTGGAACTTGCCGGCGGTCTTGTGAGTCATGACCATCGGCCTCCGGACTGCCAGAACGAGATCGCCTACTTGGAATGTTCTGATTTTAACCTTCTTGTTGAAGGCTCCAGAGATGCGTGCTTGGTATAGCTCGATCCTTTGCTGAGCCAGGAGGTGCTTTTCATCTAAGGCCTCTAACTCTTGCAGTCGGCGTCGGTAGTTATCATCCGTCATCAATTGATAAGTGAGGGCGACGCGGAGTGAGGGTATTTGAGTTTCCAATGGGAGAACTGCCTCACTCCCGTACACCAAGGAGAATGGTGTGTTCCCTGTGGCCGTTCGGACTGTGGTACGGTACGTCCATAAGCATTCACCAAGCTTCTCGTTCCAGTCGCGTTTGTTGGACGATACAAACTTCTTGAGTAACTTGATGATGGTTTTGTTGAATGCTTCTGCCAACCCATTTGCTGCTGGATTGTATGGCATCGAAGCAATATTCTGGATGCGGTGCTTGTCGCAGAACCGATAGAAGGCGTGGCTTGCAAACTGCAGACCATTATCATGGATGATCCTTCGGGGCAGTCCAAAGCGATAGATGACGTGGTGCTTAAGGAAGCTGATCACGTTTGAAGTCTTTACTTCTGCAAGCGGGACAGCTTCTGCCCATTTGGAGAAGTAATCTGTGATTGCGAGTATGAAGCGATGTCCTCGAGAGGAAGGTGGAGTGATTGGACCAATGATATCTATCCCCCATGCTTCGAATGGCCAGGACGCCACTGTCGGATATAGAAATTCGGATGGTTGGTGGATGAAGTCTGCGTTGACTTGGCAGGCTTTGCACTTTCTCGCATAGTCTATCGCATCTGCCACCATCATGGGCCAATAGTAGCCCATTCGGCGAAGATGGTCTTGCAATTTAGGGCCAGGCTGATGGGCCCCACAGACACCGTCATGAGCTTCTCGTACGGCTTCTTTGGCTTCTGCGTTTGACAGACACCGAAGCAATAATCCATCATAGGATCGGCGATACAGCATTTTTGCCTCTGTATCGTAGAAGAATCTGAGAGAACTCCGTCTGATAGAGGTGGCTTCCTTTGGGTTCTCGGGCAGGATGTCGTAGACGACGAAGTCAATGAATAGTTGTCTCCAATCTGGGACATCATCGATCGTCTGAGCGGAATGACTCGCCATGAATTGAACGTTGTTCTTGGGGCAGACCAGTTCGTGGCCTATCACATCTACCGATTGATGAGTATGATTTGGCACTGCTAGGGAAGCGGCCAGGCCTGCTAAGGCATCGGCTTCGATATTTCGGAGTCTGGGAACGTGCTCGATGAAGAACCCCTCGAACGACGAGATTATGTCGATTGCTATTTGGTGATAGGTGATCATGTCTTCGTGGCGGACTTCGTATGAGCCCCGAATCTGATTGACGATTAACTGAGAATCGCCGTATGCTTCAAGATATTCTACCCCCAGCTCCCTTGCAAGTTGGAGGCCAATGACCAATGCGTTGTATTCGGCCATATTGTTAGAGCAGGGTTCTGTGAGAGAGTAAGCGCGATTGATCACTAATCCGGAAGGAGAAACCAGCACTACCCCGACTCCGACGACGATGTTACCTTTGGGTCCAGTTCTCGAAGCACCGTCGAAGAACATTCGCCATATATCATCTAGAGAGGTTACATGCGAGTTGGCGACCTCATCTGGGATTTCTTCATATATTCTGGACGACTCTGAGCCCGGGTGGGCTGCCAAAAAGTCCGCCAGGGCTTGACCTTTGACAGCCTTTTGCGAGACGAAGATCATATGATAAGGGGACAACAATATTGCCCATATTGCGAGGCGAGAGCTGAGTGCCCCTGGTTTAGTCATGAGGACCCTGAGAGGGTTGATTTGTGAGATCACATGTATTGTTTGTCCCGTGACATAGTACCGCATCTTTTGAATGGCGAACACCAGGGCGAGGCATTCCTTCTCCACGGTGGTATATCGGTGCTCTGGTCCAATCATCATTCGACTGAGGTAATATATGGCTTGCTCATGGCCTGCATCGTTGTTTTGTGCCAGCAAAGCCCCGAGAGAATGTTCCATTGCTCGTACGTAGAGCAGGAATGATTTTCCAGCAACCGGGGCAACCAGGACTGGAGAGTTCAACAAATATTCTTTAATGCTGTCGAAGGCCCGCTGACATTCTTCGTCCCATACGAACGAGACACCCTTCTTCATGAGATGGGTGAATGGTCGGCATCGCCCGAAGAGGTTAGAAATGAACCTCCGGATGTAAGCTAGCCTCCCTTGGAGGCCTCTGAGTTCGCGAAGATTTCTCGAGGGACCCATCTCCATGATTGCCTTTGTCTTCTCAGGGTCTACATGGATACCCTGGGCGGTGATGATGAAGCCCAAGAACTTCTCGCTGGATACGTCCAGGAAGGACTTCGTAGGGTTCATCTTCAGATTGTGCGCTCGCATCAGGTCGAATACCGTCCTCAGATCCTGCAAATGGTCTCCCTTACAGCGACTCTTGACGGCGATGTCGTCAACATAGCATTCTACCGTCTTGCGTAAGTGGTCTCTGAAGATGATGCTCATGGCTCTTTGATATATGGCACCGGCATTCTTCAAACCGAAAGGCATGACTGTGTAGCAGTATGTGCCAATCGGTGTTCGGAATGATGTATGCTTTTCGTCGTCAGGAGACATCTTGATTTGGTTGTACCCTGAGAAACCATCCATGAATGACATACGTTCAAAGCCGCAGGTGTTGTCAATCATGATGTCCATGATAGGGAGGGGGAATTCATCTTTGGGGCATGCCTCGTTCAGATTACGAAAGTCAATGCAAATTCAAATCTTCCCATTCTTCTTGAGGATGGGTACTATGTTGGCGACCCAGTCAGGATGTTGCTCCTCACGAATGAATCCGCTGGCTATCAGTTTGTTGACTTCGGCTTCGATCGCGTCCATGATGCCCGGGCGAAAGCGTCGCTGTTATTGCTTGACTGGCTTTGCATCCGGCTGAATGTTGAGTTTATGAAGAGCAATATCAGGATTTAACCCCGGCATGTCTTCATAGCTCCAGGCGAACACATCAATATATTCTTTGACAAGTTCCAGCAGCGATTCTCGCTCTTTGTCTGTTAGGCTTTTACTGACGAAGATTGGTTTTAGAGAAGATTCGCTGCCGAGATCCACTTGTATGACCTCATCTTCAGTAGGAGGTTCTCTCTGTTCGAACCGCTTTTTCCATTGTGCATCCAACTGTTGGGCTCACGGCTCTAACTCGAGGATTTCAGGGATGTCTTCATCTTCTTCATAAGCGTCGGCGAATGCCATGTTGACTGACAAGACTTATCTAAATACATCACCGATGCTGGTATCCGAGTCAGAAGTCGGTGACCCGGTTGAATGTGAATGCCAGTCATATTCTTCATCTGAACTCTCAGGGGTCGTCGTGGGTGTAACATACCCTAATCTACATCGAGTTTTGCTATAGTAGTTCCGTGGTTTGCCAGCCGGGACCGGTGGCTTCAAAGGTAATCGTCGTCCAGTACCGTAGTTCAAGCCTGGCGTCGTCTCCAGATCATACCCCTGTTTCTGCATGAGATATTTGGATTAGGGGCTATAAAGATACAGAGGCAGTCTCCCACCATCTGATCCAAGGTCGACTTCTTCTATGGTGAAGGGATGCGGGTCGTCCTTCCGGCTGAAGATGATTAGATGGTCCCCTCCCTCGATTATGCGGTAAGCGTCTTCCACTGGAGTAAGCTGGATTACGGTGTACACATTTGTCACCTCTGTGTGTAGGTGAGTGCCTATACCGTGTTCCATAGCATACATTGTACATATCTTATTGAGCTCGAGGTAGTTCAAAGATAGCCCTTTATTGATGAAGTAAGGTATCTTTTCTAGGAGGATTACATCATCTGCGGAGGGAACATCAGTGTGGGCAGCCACATACTTGGCTAGCTCCGGTTCCTCTTCGGCTACCCCCTGTATAAACGAAGACTGAGAGGACGACCTGGGCAACTTGATCGTCAGAGGTTCAGCTGGTGGAGCAGAGCGTGGAGTTGTTGGCAGACTAGCGACCCCCAGCTTGGTACTCGATGCTGGACGGGGAGTGGTTGGTTCGCTAGAAGTCCCAGACCTTCCATCGGGGTGACGACCCTTCTTGGGAAGGCGTATCATCATTGGCTTATCAGAGGGATTAAGCTTCTCTGTTTGAGGCTGACCGACTCTCGGCAGCCTGATTGTCAGTGGCTCCATTGAGGGTCTTGGCACTTGGCCAGACCTTGGCAGCTGGATTATCATTTGCTCTTCTTGTGCCGAAAGGCCGATTGCGTCCTTACGCAGAGTGGCTGTAAGGGGTACGGACTTGCCAGGTTTGCGAACTTGGAGGTGGATCGTTAGGGGTACTTCTGATCCTATGGCTGTCTCGGTACGAGCTTGCCCATCTCCTTCACCAAGGTACCTCTTCGACTTTTCGTACAGGCAGGAGTCTGAGTAGTAGGATTCGACCCCTTTGAAGGGATTGATGTCGGCAAATTCTGTCCTTACGAAGCCGTGTTTGTCGACATACTTGAAGCATTGGTGCAGCGTGGAAGGCACGATCATATAATCGTGTATCCAAGGGCGCCCCAAGAGGATGTTGTAAGAAGTGTCTGCATCTATGACGTAACAGGTGACTTTCGACTGGAGATCGCCAATCTGACACTTCAGACGAATCATCCCAATTGGGTAGCTCCTGCCCGAATTGAAACCGCTGATGGCGGTGCTTGTAGGCGTCAGGCGATGCATAGGGATGCGGAGATGATGTAACAGACCTTTCAGGATAATGCTTATGGAAGAGCCAGGATCAATGTACATCCGATCCACCTTTACGTCACCGATGTATCCAGTGTAGTATAACGAGCGATCGTGCAGGTTGGTTTTGATGAGCATATCCTGCGGAGTGAAGACAATGTTGGGCATCGCTCCCGTGCAAGCGCTGTCTTGGAGATCTGCAGGCGGGTTCTCTCCCGTGAGGTTGACCTGAGCCAGGTACGCGTCGGCATTTTGGAGTGCATCGCTCAAAGTCGTGCGAACATCCTTTGAGAGTCTCAGAAGCTCGTATAATGACAACTTGGCCGGTGTGTTGGCTAATTGCGCCAAGATATCGAAGTTGCAGGGCTTCTCTAGCCCCTGCGGTGCCTCTTTTCGGAGGGATTTGTCAAAATGAGTCTCCTTCGGCCTAGGCTTGTCGGTCGTCGGAGGCTGAGAAGGTCCCGGAGCGTCAGTTGTAGTGGACTGATGATCTTCAGCTGAGTTATCAGCCACAGGTTGGGATTGTGCCCCAGATCGAGTAACGACAGCTGTGACTTCTTCGGTATCTGTCGAGACTGTACGGCAGGATCTGACCTTTCCACTCTTCTTCTTGCGAATGGAAGATGGTGTGGGCTGAGTTACTTCATATACCAAGTCTGGATGGACCTACATGACCTCCCCTCATGATGTGGTGAGGGGTACTAGACCAGCAGCCTGATCTCGGGGAGGTGGAAGATTAGCAATCTCCATTGTCGCCAGAGGGATGGGGACCACACCGTCTTGAGTTTCTGTTGGAGGAAAGCTGCCAAATTGTACCGATACCATATTGGCTGCCACGGTTACCTCTTCGAAATCGATGGCCAGAGCATTCGAATCGATAAGATTTTGGATGTACCGTTTTAGCTGGTAGCAGTCGTGTGTAGCATGGTGGACGTAGCGGTGGTAATGGCAGTACTTTGGGTTCTCCATTTCTGCCGGCCGAGGTTCCCGTCTTGGTGGA
Source organism: Iris pallida (assembly GCA_029216955.1). NCBI lineage: Eukaryota > Viridiplantae > Streptophyta > Magnoliopsida > Asparagales > Iridaceae > Iris > Iris pallida. The sequence continues at coordinate 7,447,307 of JANAVB010020198.1, read as the reverse complement.
GGAAGCTGAATTCTGTTTCCTTGTATGAGCATGTCCAAGATGGGCTTGACGTGGCCGTCTTCGAAGGAGTAGGTCATTTGTGGCCATTACTTGTCTGCCGGTTTTGGCTCAGGTTTCTGTGCTGTGTCAGCCACCATAGTCTGCTTGCACTTGTTGTCCCGATTGTTGGTGGAGCTACCCCCATTGTTGGTGTTGGCGTTGGGACGCCTGCCCTTGTCTTCTCCCTCTGAGATGTGCAATTCCAGTTGGCGAGCCTTCTTCAATCGTTCTTCGGCGCTTGTGGTACTGATGATAAACGTCTTCCAGTCCTTAAATTGACTTTCGCCCATCCAGAGACTGATTGTTGGGAGCAATCTCCAAATTTCAATCAAGGAGGAATCCGAATTTCCAGATGGCAATTTCATTGCGATTTGGCTAAACCGCTCGATATAGTTCCTTGTCAGCTCTTTCTTCCCTTGGACGACGTCCATGAGGGTGGACATTGTGATGTCCTCCCCTACTTCGTAGAATCTCTCCAAGAACATGCGCTTGAAGCCGGCGAAGGAGTTGATGCAGTTGTCTGGCAGGTTGCGATACCAGTCGAAGGCGACTCCTTCTAATGCCCCAATGAATAATCGTGTGAGGATGGCATCGTCATGGGGCAGATGGTCGGTAGTGACCTCGAAGTAAGTGATGTACTGACTTGCGGAGGTCTTGCCATCATACGGGTTGATGTTGAACGGCTTATATCTTGGCGGGAAGGGGACATCCCTCCATGCAGCAGGGTACGGTTACCGTATTCTGAGGTCTTGAGAGTTTTCTCGAGCGTGAAACATGGCTCGGAGCTCCTGGACCTCTCTTCTCGCTTCTCGGGCCTCATCCATAGCGGTGGGGGCCGTTACTTCAGGAGGATTGTTGCCCGGATTCGGTGCCGCTGAATTCGAGTCCGCATTGACCGCGGGACCCACGCTTGTTTGGCCAGGCGTCCCTCCTTGTAGAGTTGGAAGGGCCGCTTTGATCTCGGCCACAGACTTGACCAAGGCATGCAGTATGGCCTCCAGAGTATCGATGTATTGGCGATCACTGGAACCATCTTGGCTGTTGTCCGTCATGAACACCGTCTTTACATGAGGAGAGATGGACGGAACGGTGGAGGAAGTGCCCTCCGAATCATACCCCTGTATCGAGAAGTCATCGGGGTATGTGGGAATGTTCTCCTCTGGTTCGGACTCAGAAGGGATAGTACCCCCAGCCTCAGAGTTCGCCTCGTCTTGGGAGTTGTGGACGTCCTCGGGGACGTCGGGGTTTGCTGCATCTGATGGGAGAGTTGTTTCCCCCGGCTCGTCTTCTTGGAACATCGGATTGTCGTGGAGTTTCGGAGGAGTGCTACCCCCCAGTCCCAGCAACCCCCAGTGGTGTGGACGACGAATCTCCCACTGTGGCAGATTTCGTCTTAGAACGGGTGCCTTGGAAAACTCCGGTGGTGGGCACCCGCTTAGACGACAGTCTCTTAGTCATAGTGGTCGAAATCTTCGGGCTGGGAACATTTGTCTTCTTCCCTCTCCCATCGGTGAGGACTTTCTGAGCAGAGTTGCAGGAGACGACGGAAAGTGCCTCGTCTTCTGAAGACGGCTGTTGCATCCTTTGAAAGACGGACTGCCGGTCTTTTCGTACCGTCGTATTATTGCAGCAGCAGTTGACGATGACTTGGGTGCAGTGACATCTGTGGGAGGACTCTTTGCACCCCGATGCATCTTCTTTTTCCTTGCATTTGTGGAGGATGGCCTCACGCAAGTCAGATGGGTCTGGATTGACCATGTTTGCTCCCTGGATTTTGGAAGACTTTTGCGAACCTCTCTGTCCGTTTGCCGCCGGGGGCTGGACTCGAGTGGTTCTGTACAACTTCCCATCTGAGGCCCGTATAATAGTATGTGGGACGCTCGGATGGTCAGAGACCGGATCAGCGGACCGAGCTTGCCAAGCTCGCGCTGCCCTAGACTTCTTCGCTCTAGTGCGTAAGGGCACATAGTAGGAAGAGTCTAGGTGATGCTAGAGAGAGTCAGACATATCTTCTTGGGAGCACAAGAGATCAGGACCATAGGAGAGGCGGTCGAAGACAGAGCCACGTGGAGTAGGCGTCATGCTGCTGTCATCAACAATCTTCACGCGGCTGGCAGATGTAGCCGTATAGGCTTTCTTCATGCGGCTGGGAGTCTCGGCCGCATGAGTTTTCTTCATGCGGCTGGATGATCTGGCCGCATAGACATTCTTCATGCGGCTGGCAGATTCAGCCGCATGAGCATCCTGCATGTGGTTGGCAGACTTAGCCATATGAGCGTTTGGCTTCTTTTTGGGGTACATAGAACCACTCTTTGTCCCTGCAAGTCCAGCATCGTAGTGCTTTCCTCTGTCGGACTTGGGGACAGCAAAGTCCTCTACGGCTCGAAGTGGAGCCGTATGAGAGTCGCCTTCGCCGTCTTGGGTAGCAGAGAGTACCCCATCTAGAGCTTGTGGAGGAGCAAATGATTTTGGCCTTCACTCGCAGCGAGCTTTCTTTGTGCGGGTTCGCTTCTAGATCGGGCCAGCACTTCCTTCAGAGAGCATTTCTTCAAATGCCTGTTGGTCGAAGCGGACGACCATCTTCTGTTGCGTGGAGCCAAGTTTGGCTGCATCCGATTGCGTCACCAACTCCTCAGCCGTGGAGAAGTTTGTCCCTAGCAGAGTCGCCATCGTGTTTGCCATGAAATATAAAAGAACATAACAATTATCGGAGGACTGGACTTTTACTTCACAATACAAACTCACTTATACAAAGAAAGCCTAGGGACGAAAACCTAGGTACAACAATCTAAGTACAATTGTTTATTTTAGATTCTGGGGGGTGACGATAGAGGCTCGGAAAAGCGACGGCCGCTCTGCCTTACTCCTTGGACGATTGGGTGCAGCTTTTTGGCTCTGTGGAAGAACTGCTTGGCGTTGATGAAGAAATGCTCTCTCTTCAGGCTCTCAGGCTCTCTATGTCTCTATGTGCGTCTGTCTCTGTCTGCCTCTGTCTTTGTATATATATCTCTCTCTCTCTCTATGTCTTTGCAAGGGAATGGCATCCTGCTATTTATAAGAGTGGGGGGGCCTCATTAGGGTTTACAATGATTGCCCATTCTTGAAAGTCGGCGGCTAAGGATCATTAAATCTGGACCGTTCATCGAGATTTGATCAATAAATGTGATTGCATCAAATCTTTTGTGGGTAATTAATGCTGATTGACATAAATCCTCCCGATTTGTCATGCCAACCTCGGATCCCTCGACACGTGTCTTTAATTGGCTTATTTACAAATGATCTGATTTGATCCCAATATTTCATTGGGATTTGTTAAGAGATTTCGATCAATCTGATGCCACGTTCCCTGCTATCATGCCACGTATCATAACAGCAGAAATCTGAGCCACAGGAAAGTTGGGCCGCATAAGGCTGGCCACGTGTCAAGGCTGCCTAAGAGTGGCCCCCCCTGAATATTTGGACCGCATGGTAATGATTTGAGCCGCATGAGTGTGGATGACCGCATGAGTGAACCGCATGGAGATAGTCCTCGTGAGCCGCATGGGGATGGTCTTCGTGAGCCGCATGGGGCTGTCCACGTGTCAAGGCCGTATGACAGTTTCTGACTCTCGGAGGATCGTGTCAGAGATTTTCTTCGCTTCCCAAGGAGTCCGTCATTATGAGGGAGTCACAATGATATCTTCGTGTCAGAACTGTCACTTCGTCAAAGCTGTCAGCCGTCAAGGCATTTAATGCAAAACGAGAGAGCTGTTTGTAGGCCACGTGGCTCCTCTTTGAGCCGCATAGGACTTGTTTGAGCCGCATAGACGCTCGAGCCGCATGGATACCTGAGCCGCATGAACTCTCTGAGCCGCAGGGGGCTCTCTGGCCGCATGGATCTTTCTTTATTCTTTTCCATGCTTCTACATCTAGAATATAAATAAAATATTTTAACACAAAATATCATCGTGCGACCTCGCAGTAAATTCCAAAAAACCTATAAAATATAAATTCTATATGTTTTAATTATATAAAAATTCCCAAAAATTCTAAAGAAATCCAAAAAATTGTAGAAAAATACAGAAAATATATTTAACCTAATAGAGCCTAAAAAAATACTGGGTCTCAAAATAGTCACAAATGGCCTCAAAATAAATTATGAAAGTCATTCATAAATATAAATCTTCATAGAATAAATATTTAAAAATATATAAAAATGTCTAAAAATCATAATAAAATATATTATAGCTATATAATGCTTATAGACCCTATCTAGAGATCATGTGACCACAAGCTGGTCATAAATCACCTGCGGGCTTAGTCATAACTCCTATAATCATAGAAAAATTAAATGTAAACTAATCAAATAAAAATAAAAAATATCACTAAATTATAATCGGGATGGTAGATGCCACAAGTGCTTCGGCTAATGAAGCACTTATTGAGCCGAATGCGGGTTGGCAATTAATCCAAATCCGGTTGCTCTTCCAACATAACGGAAGTCGGGGCATGACGATCCCGATCTTTGGATGCAACAGGCACCCAACGCCATCTTGTAGAAGAACATTACCGACAAGGGGTTCGACCGTAAGTTATTGTATCCATAGCTCTCCCAGCGCATCTCAGTCTTCTGAAGGAGTTCATCGTCAAAGCTTCTTCGAACAAGGAGATCCACAGCCCACAGCGCAACATCTGGCTAGGGAGGAGTATCGGTCGAGTTCATCTTCATTCAAGAAGTTAAGCGAAATGAGAAGCAAACTCTCTCTTATCGCTGCTATTTATAGGCCAGAAAAAATCAAACCCATGTGCTAAGTGGCAACTTCTCTGAAATCAGTGTAATAAACTTGTGTCACGACCCGTACCCTGATTAGGTGTAAAACCCCTAAAATTTTGAAAATATTTTTTTTTGTTTTTTTAGTTATTTAAAAAGACTTAAAAATGAATTTATACAATTTATGATTTTTTTTTGAAATGACCTTAGCCATTGTTGAGTTTTGGAGTACTAGACGACCATGAATTTTATAACGCCCCAGAACCAGAATACTGGAGAGCGGGGGCATACATAGCCAGCTACGTATATTGAAATGGAATCCACCTCGTTATACGGTCACGACTGTCTAGATACATGAGGGTTTAACTACAAGCCATCAGTCTCTTACGGTCATGAACAAGCCTATTATCTCAATCTCAAGCAAGTAAAAGCAGTTACAAGATGTCAGAGCACCAAATATACAATAGTAAGACGTCTCATACATTACATATTTGGATGATCATGAAGCTAGTCGTACAAAATATGAAGACTAGCAAGAGTTTCAGTCATACATGATCAACCCTAGGATTTGTTAATCATGCCACAGCCCGTAGGCAGACAGTAAGTAAAGTGCAATACGAGCTAACACGTGCTCGCCAGCTAAATGCCTCAAAAGAATATTTTTACAATAAAGTGGAAGAACAAAAGGGAAACCCACTCGTTGCCTTGGTTACGTCTGGTGGTCACCATTTGGCTGGAAGGTAGGGAGATCCTCTGGAGCTACTCCGGTATCTGGCCACGCAAAACCAGCTGGGTCAGATCCCAGAAAGAGCAAGTGCCACAAAGGAGGCTTCACTTAAGAACTAAAACCAGCAATTAGCACAAAACATAATTATATAATAAAGGACTGGAAATATGGAAAATTATGATGATATACGATAAGGTAACCATGGGACTGTTCAGATAACCAAGTTACAACCCTTAAACCAAACAAGGCCCGGAGTTGCAACCCTTTGTCTGAACGGAACTTGGTTTCCTACCATTTATCGATAAAGTAAAGCACAAGCAATCAGGGCATGTTACAATCTTGTACAGGATCAGGACAAGACTAGACCGAGTTAGACTCCATCCAATCAATCATGGCCAAGCAATAAGTACGGCTTGATACTTTAACTAACTAGGGTTATCACAGGCCTAGTTACTAACAAGATGCAATGAGATTATTCCAACAGCCATAAGTCCTGCAGACCATCTAGGTTATCCAGGTCGAATATCCGTTCATGAAGGGTGCAACACATGACAGTGTACTGGAAATGTGCCCTACTCGTCGGCAGGCTACAAGTCCACTTGCGCGCCCAGATAACGGGATTGTCTTTAGCTGGGAAACCTCTTCATGACTACTGGATTATTCTAGTTATTAGCCTTAGTCAAATTCAGTAGGTACCCCTGACCGTGGTATTCAGGGGTCCCTGCCCTAGACATGATACGAGACAGTATTGTTTTATTTGTACAAACACAATTGTCAACGGTGTCCAGTATAACACTCAGTTTTTCAAATGAGGGTAATTTTGAAATTTTGTAATTATAATTATTATTTATTGATTATTATTTCATATTATGATTTTTGGTGATTTTTAATCATTTTTAAACTATTTAAAATTATGACTTGTGATTTTGACATTTTACTATTGTTTGGTTTTAATTTCGAGGAATTTATCATCCCCAGTTTTCAGGAACAGGGATATTTTTGACATTTTGTATTTTTGAAATTTATTTTATTATTTATGATATTGTTTTGGGATTATTTGAGTCGGGTTCGAATTTTAACTCAATCCGACTTGAAACGGGGACCCGGGGGTAGTTTGACTCTAGTGGGACCCACACACTAGTTAGGCATGGCCCACATGATATTAATTTTAGTCCACATGATAGAAATATTTTAGTTAGAGGTTAGACTAATTATTATGGATAAGGTTAGTGTGATTAGAGACTTTAGAATGACTAATTTAGCTCCAACCAATTAGCCCTTTCCTAATACCCATAGAATAGGTTAGTAGGGGCATTTTGGACCTTACCATAATAGGACAAATAGCCCCATATGGCCAGCCACTTTGGGAGAGGATAGGCTCAAGTTCATTTCATTATTCTCATCCACACTCTCTCTCTTGTTCTTCCCTAAATTTCTAGAGAGCAATCCCTAGCAATTTCTCCCCAAATCCTTCCATTTCTCCACCAAATCCTTCCATTTCGCTACCAAATCTTCTTCTTTCCTTCTCCATTCTAGCCAAGGAGGAAGCTACCCAACTTTGGGAGGATTCGGAGCTCGTTCGTATCCTTTTGGAATCTCTACGTGTCGGTGTCGCTCCGGGAAGGTTTTTCTTCGATTCGATCTACCGGGAGGTATAAATCCCTTCTCCTTTTCATTTCCTCATGCATATAGGTCTATTTTGAACCCATAGGAATGACCCCCATGGTTGTATCTCTATTTGTGTCTATTTCGTGTCCATTTGGAGGTCATAGGAGTGTCCTTTGTGTTGTGTTTGTGTCCATGTGGGAAAACCCCAAATTTGGACACACTATGTGTGTTGTTATGTATGAATGAATTATTACATGTTTAATCTCATATTTTTGTATTGGAGATGTGTTCTATAGTGTCTCATATATATATATTAGTGTAGAGAGTGAGTTCTGATATATTATGTTATATACTTGTGTTCTTTTGTCTCAAACTACCCAAATCCGTCATGATTTTTATCCACGTTTTTAATTTCAGCCATAATTTAAAAATATCATAACTTCTAGCTCAAAGCTCGGTTTAATCTCCCGTTTTTTTTTAAAAGAAGCGTATTGAAGTTAGCTTTCCAAAAACATGTATTAATAGGCCTAATTCTTTTGTAACTTTCTGAAGAATTATTTGAGTGTCAGCTGTACGAAAGACAAATGCGTTCTCGGTGTTTTCGCGATTCCGGGAGTTTTCGGAAACGAAAATGCGATCCGTTTGAAGTTTCGGAAAGCTAACACATAGATCTATAACATACTTTAATCTTAGATTTTAATTTATGCTGAGATGGTACAGTATTGATTATTAGTAGGAGTTACTATTCGGCATATGCATTTTGTGCACCCTTGTGTGTAATATAATGTTCTATTTGATTTTAACCCATGTTAATGTATATACATTATGTAATTAAATAGAGAATACAAGCATGAGTAAATATTTAAATAAATGATGTATGAGGTGTAAGTATCCTATCTAATGTAAGCATGTATAAGTATGGCTTGTAATGAATATGTAGGTTCCATAGTATGTAATGTATGGTACATATAGTAGTGCAAGAGAATAAATGAATGATGAATGAATGCAAGCATGAATGTAATATAATAATAGATGTAATGTATGCAATATACAAGTTAATGAGATGTAATGTTCTATGTTAACACAAATCCTATATTACCTCATGTACCCCCTTACACTATATTGACACTATCACACTTGACACATTGTTCACTTACACTTTGACACTCTTTCATATATATACACTATGTATGCCCATTTAACCCTCACTTGCCCCTTTGTCATGTTCACATACACACACATAGCCTCTTAAATAAGTATTTATGAATATAGTTAACTTAGCTATGTATGTATATTATATATATGTTAGCATATTGTGTTGTAATATATAAGTTTATATAACCATTTGAAATGCCATGATTATAGACCTAATGTTAATACCAATATATGCATGTGTATATATGTGTAGACATATATAGCTTAAAGTAATAGATTACCTAGTGCATATCCAATGTGAATTCTTGCCTAGTTGAGTATTGAATAATTGCATGCTATATAGAGTTGGGTGTATGTTGGCTTGTATAGCCTTGTATTGATGTGTGCTTGCAAGGATAGTCTTGGTTAGGCCTAGTAAGACTTGCTGGGTTAGGATATGACCTAGTTTGACCTAGTTTGACTAGTGCAGTTGACCAGAGTTGACCAAGGGTTGACTTTGGCCTAGTTTGACCTAGATTCATGTAGAATGCATTGTAGTGCTTTATATTACCCTTCTGGACATGTTGTGACTTGTGCTGTTCTAATTAGGAGCCAGACACCTCTCATCGGACAGTATATTTACTTTGGATATTCAGACATCAGGCGAGTACATTCTCTAATAGTTCTTTCATTTACTTGTCAATTACTGTACATCAGTTCTAGATAGTTTTATGTGATTCTTACAACACGTATGGATATTTCTGGATTCATGTATGCGACACACATACTATTTGTCTGGCCTCTATTTCTGGAACCACTACTGGCATCACCTTCTGGAACCACTACTGGCATCACCTACTGGAATCACTACTGGAACCACCTACTGGAATCACTCTGGAATCTTTTGCAGGTATCATTATGTTTGGCTGGACTCATCTCGATTCTCGTGTCATTTTCTGGATTCACTTGTACTTGTGGGCGGGGAAATATTGGAATAGGCATGTGAACATACCCAAATACTGGAACAACTCCCTTGGAATTATACTGGAACGATAGCCATCCCACACTTGGCCGAGTGTACGGTGTGCCGTATTACCTACAGCCGTTCACATGTCGATCCCGATATTTTAAAATACACTGTTAGAGTATAGGCTGGACTCACCCTGGAACCTTTGATCACCAACTGGACTCACCTTATACCGGACTCATCTTGTACTGGAACCACCTGGAATCAGATTCATGTTGTCTGGATTTACTTGGGTTTTGCACTTGTTTACATTTACATTCTGGACTTATTATGTTACTTTAGTTCAGCTAGATTTATTTTACAGTCTTCATTGCCATCATTCTTCTCTTGTTTTAGTTACTTACTTTTCTTGTATCTTATCTGTTCTCCATACCATCACCTGTATATAAACTGCCATATTCATCAATAAAACTGTCTATAACAGCTTTATAGTTCTCTGTCATTTAATTAGAATTTCTTGATGAGTTGTACTCGTTCCTGTCCTGACTGGACCTGTTGATAAATTTTACAGATAGCCTGGAGGTTGCCTGCTAGCCTAGAGGAGACACAGTAGAGGTTGTATAGTTAGTTATTTCTGTTGTATTGAGTTGTATTTATTCTATGGATTACTGTATTGAGCTTTGAGATGTATTTCTGGGTTTATGTATCTTAGACACTTAGACTTCTATCTCCTGTATCTCTTTTGGATTTTATGTTTTATCTATCCTCATCATGCTCTACCTTAGATGTGATTGAGTCTGTATCTGCTATGTCACCCCCATTCGGGGAGTATAAACTGTTTAGTCTTATACTGTTAGATGCATTGAGACCTAGGACAACGTTCTACCGCCGACACTACGACGTAGCCTGGGCGTTGTTACGTTCTCTGTCACGCCCCAGAACCAGAATACTGGAGAGCGGGGGCAGACATAGCCAGCTACGTAATCCCAAATTACGTTAATACTCTGAAATCACGTATAAGCTGTCAAGACATGGGGGTTACTCTACAAGCCATCAGTCAACCCTATGGTTTAACAATCCTAGGTATCTCAATCACAGGCAATTATACAAGAGCAAAGAGTACGATCATCATACATACAATAGTAAGGCGTCCCGAACCATATATACATGAATGATCATGAAGCCAGTACCACAGAACTGAGGACTAGCTAGAGTATTAGTCGTACATGATAAGGACTAGCTATAGTCTAGAATACACATATCATGTTTATGCCCGTAGGCTACAATATCAAGGAAAATACCAAACACGAGCTAAACACGTGCTCGGGACTAAACGTTACAAGAGGAGAATTTACATATCAGTGGAAGAATGAACAAGAAACCCACTGAGACACTCTGGTGCTCCGGCTGGTCACCGTCGAGTAGATGGTGCGGTAGATCCTTCGGGCTCTTCTATCAGAACCTGGCCATGCAAAACCAGTGGGGTCAGACCCCAAATAGCAAGTACCACAAAGGAGGCCGAACTATGAACTTAAAACCAGCAATCATTAGTAAACAAAGCAAGCAATAAGTAAGGGAGGATCGAGATTTGTGCAGTACCAATGCACTTATCCCGAACATAGGGAGACAGTAAGTAAATCATCATTTGACACAAAGTAAACTGGAGAACATGTTTAATAAATAAACTAGAACAGTTAGGAACTGGATCTGGACAAGACTTAGACTGGAAAGGTGATATACGATGGGATAACCATGGGACTATTCAGATAACCAGGTTACAACCCGTAAACCAAACAAGGACCGGGGTTGGTAACCCTTCGTCTGAACGGAACTTGGTTTCTCCCACCATTTATCAGCAAGATAAAATAAGAACTCAGGATATGTAACAATCATGTACAGGATCAAGACAAGACTAGACAGATTGAACTCCATCCAACATTCACGGCCAAGCAATAAGTACGGCTTGATACTTTAACTAACTAGAGTTATCACATGCTTAGTTACTAACAAGATGCAAAGAGATTTCCAAGTCCGGTTACCCGTTTGTTACTACCTGAATGACCCCAGCAAAGAAAAGGAAAAGATAGCATGATATAGCAGACACACTGTAGTAAGATACATGTGTCCTAAGGTACCACACTCGACGGTGGGCTGGAAGTGCGCTCATCTCGACGGATAGCAACAAATCCCATGTATATATATATATATATATATATATATATATATATATATTTTTTTTTTTTTAATATATATATATATATATATATATATATATATATATATATATGTATATAAGGCCGGGATCAAAGGGGCAACAGGTAACTGGAAAAGTCTCTCCATGAACTACTGGATTATTCTAGTAATTAGCCTTAGTCCATTTCAGTATGAATCCCTGACCGTGGGAAACCAGGGATTCATGTCCTAGACATGATGCAAGACGAGACGGGTTCATTTGTTCAAACACAATCACCCACGGTGTCAGGGTACTAATTAATTCTTGTCAGGAGTGCGCCACGATGGGCCACTATCATTATCATTATTACTTATCAAGAGTGCGCCACGACGGGCCACTATCAAGAATTATCATGTCAAGTTATCATGTCAAGAGTGCACCACCACGGGTCACTGTCGTGTCAAGTCATTTATCAAAGAAGGAAGAAACTTGCACAATTAAATAATAATATATTAATAATATATATATTCTTGAAGCCAAGGAGAAACTCTACAATTTTCATGTTGAGAGTGGGAAGAAATTCTGACCACAATTCAGGCAAATAAAATATTTAAACAATCAAAGTGGGACCCATGCGGTCCAAAAGTGGGAGAACAAACATGCGGTCAAAGAGAGTGGGAGGCCACCCATGCGGCCAGGAAACAGTAACTAGGCCATGAAATCAAATAAGACAAAAGATAGTGGAACCCTCATTAAATGCGACTCCTACTCAAGCAAGTCAACTAAAAGAAGCTATATGGGACCCCCCCCCCCCCCCAACAATTAATGCAATAAGAAAAGTGGTACACGTGAACCCTTTAATTAATGGTTCACGTGGCCAAAATATTAAATAGTGGGGGAAGGAAAGCCTATGCGGCTCACCTTAGAATTCATGCAAAAATACAACATGCAAATAATAATAATATTTAATGGCCAAAGGCTATGCGGCTCTGCATTAAGCAATTATTAATGATGTAAATATCCATGCGGCTCACCCTCACATCGCTTGCATGAAAGTACAAATAATAAAGAAATATGGCCATGCGGCTGGCATCTCCAGAATGCTGGATCCAAGCATTTAAAGCATTAAGACAAATGTTTAACCAATCATTTAAAGGATAAGGAAATGCTTTAACCAATCATTTAAAGGATAAAGCATAAAGTAGTAAGGGCCTAAATGCATTTTTGCATTCAAATTCATTCTTATGCGGCTCTGGATGCTTTAACCCAAGCATTTAAGCACATAAGGACAAATGCTTTAACCAAAACATTTAAAAGCAACTAAGGACAAAGCATTTAATGCTAATGCATTAGTAAATGCATTGAATGCTAATGCATGGGATTGCATTCCATGCGGCTGGAATTGCATTCCATGCGGCCAAGTTATATTCCATGTGGCTCACCATTATTCATGCGGCTACCAGTGCATGCAAAATAAAATAAAATAAAATAAACATGCGGCTGAGCAATTAATGGGCCATGTGGCTGACACCATTAATAAATGACCATGCAGCCAGGAATTATCCAATGGCCTATGCGACCCAGACAAGTTGCATGCAAATGCATGCAAGCTTGCAAACAATTAAATTAAAAGGGCATGCAATAAATAACGCTCATGCGGCCAGAAGCAAAAGTGCTCATGCGGCCAGAAGTGAAATTGATAGCTCTCACAGAGAACATGTCCATGGAAAATACCATGACATCCATGCTCCTCCAAACAACAATAGGAACCCAAATCCAGACTCCCGTAGGTCAATTTGGGTGAAATGAAATTTTCTACAACATGGGACTATCAGTTGACAAAAACATGCAAGTTTGACAGATCAAAACCCATGAAAACCGAAATATCTTCAAGGCTAGATCTACAACAAATGAACCATCAAAATGGAAAACTCCAAGTTCTAAACATGCTTAGAATGTAACAACAAAGAGAATGGAACAAACAAAATAGAAATCGTCCAACATTCGGCAAGGTGTACTTGCCTTGGGCTGGAGGAAGAAGATGAAGATGGAAAAAAAATGAAAATGAATAATGGAGGAGAGAGAGTGGTAGGTGGCTTATATAACAAGCCCAAGTGATCTCCACCATTCATTCCTCTCCACTAAATCTAAACCATACACCTCATCTCATGAGAAACCAAACTAAATCAAACCAAGTCAAAGTGGAACCGAACCAAATAAAACCAAGTCCAAGTTAAACCAAGTCATGAAAACCCTACACTTAGGAAAATTTTAAAATATCACGCAAATCGAGAAATACGAAATACGGCTCAATAAACACGTATCCGTATAAAATACCGATACAGTGAGACGGGTCTCACAACTCTCCACACCTTAGAAAAATTCCGTCCTCGGAATTTCCTGAGGCTAGTCGAGTAAGATAACAAAACAAAAGCTCCAGGAAACTCAACAATCTCAATAAATCAAGCATGGCAAGTAAGTAAGGAAAATAATCAGTAATGTAAAATACGTAAGCGGTAAATAAATGCACAAGAATAAATACAATCATGATCAAGAAGGGCTGGAGGCATATGGATCAATATGGCTCCTGAGACAGTTGTGTAGGAACCAACGTACTCGCTGGCCTAAACTGATTCCAAAAATGGATAAAAGTCAAGCCTCAAGGTAAGTCGGTACCAATGACTTAGTTCAAGACATGACTCTACCCAGGACGTGTCATCGTAGTTGAAACAGATGCTTGAACTTTATCACCTGTCTCAAGATACGAAGACAGAAGCGACTGGCTGATCGAAATGGACTGACATCTCTGCCTGCATGCTGAGACCGATCCTCCATAACTGGCCTGGCTGAAGAATACTGAGCTGCCCTCGGCAAACACGAACAAGATAATCTGAGGGATCAAGAACAATGCCCTTGAAAGTTGAAGGACACAAAATCAAATCATGGGAACAGGAATGACCAACGATCAAAATAGATATCAAGTCAAGTATCAGAGGTAGAGAATAATCCGAAGGAGATCAATAAGAATAATCGTGATTGAGATATCTAAACATGGTAACCCCCACAAATCTGAAAACCGAGACTCAGACCTGCATGGGCCACCACTAAAACCATGTCACGCCCCAGAACCAGAATACTGGAGAGCGGGGGCAGACATAGCCAACTACGTAATCCTAAAGTACGTTAATACTCTGAAATCACGTATAAGCTGTCAAGACATGGGGGTTACTCTACAAGCCATCAGTCAACCCTATGGTTTAACAATCCTAGATATCTCAATCACAGGCAATTATACAAGAGCAAAGAGTACGATCATCATACATACAATAGTAAGGCATCCCGAACCATATATACATGAATGATCATGAAGCCAGTACCACAGAACTGAGGACTAGCTAGAGTATTAGTCGTACATGATAAGGACTAGCTATAGTCTAGAATACACATATCATGTTTATGTCCGTAGGCTACAATATCAAGGAAAATACCAAACACGAGCTAAACACGTGCTCGGGACTAAACGTTACAAGAGGAGAATTTACATATCAGTGGGAGAATGAACAAGAAACCCACTGAGACACTCTGGTGCTCCGGCTGGTCACCGTCGAGTAGATGGTACGGTAGATCCTTCGGGCTCTTCTATCAGAACCTGGCCATACAAAACCAGTGGGGTCAGACCCCAAATAGCAAGTACCACAAAGGAGGCCGAACTATGAACTTAAAACCAGCAATCATTAGTAAACAAAGCAAGCAATAAGTAAGGAAGGATCGAGATTTGTGCAGTGCCAATGCACTTATCCCGAACATAGGGAGACAGTAAGTAAATCATCATTTGACACAAAGTAAACTGGAGAACATGTTTAATAAATAAACTAGAACAGTTAGGAACTGGATCTGGACAAGACTTAGACTGGAAAGGTGATATACGATGGGATAACCATGGGACTATTCAGATAACCAGGTTACAACCCGTAAATCAAACAAGGACCGGGGTTGTAACCCTTCGTCTGAACGGAACTTGGTTTCTCCCACCATTTATCAGCAATATAAAATAAGAAATTAGGATATGTAACAATCATGTACAGGATCAAGACAAGACTAGACAGATTGAACTCCATCCAACATTCACGGCCAAGCAATAAGTACGGCTTGATACTTTAACTAACTAGAGTTATCACATGCTTAGTTACTAACAAGATGCAAAGAGATTTCCAAGTCCGGTTACCCGTTTGTTACTACCTGAATGACCCCAGCAAAGAAAAGGAAAAGATAGCATGATATAGCAGACACACTGTAGTAAGATACATGTGTCCTAAGGTACCACACTCGACGGTGGGCTGGAAGTGCGCTCATCTCGACGGATAGCAACAAATCCCATGTATATATATATGTATATAAGGCCGGGATCAAAGGGGCAACAGGTAACTGGAAAAGTCTCTCCATGAACTACTGGATTATTCTAGTAATTAGCCTTAGTCCATTTCAGTATGAATCCCTGACCGTGGGAAACCAAGGATTCATGTCCTAGACATGATGCAAGACGAGACGGGTTCATTTGTTCAAACACAATCACCCACGGTGTCAGGGTACTAATTAATTCTTGCCAGGAGTGCGCCACGACAGGCCACTATCATTATCATTATTACTTATCAAGAGTGTGCCACGACGGGCCACTATCAAGAATTATCATGTCAAGTTATCATGTCAAGAGTGCACCACCACGGGTCACTGTCGTATCAAGTCATTTATCAAAAAAGGAAGAAACTTGCACAATTAAATAATAATATATTAATAATATATATATTCTTGAAGCCAAGGAAAAACTCTATAATTTTTATGTTGGAAGTGGAAAGAAATTCTGACCACAATTCAGGCAAATAAAACATTTAAACAATCAAAGTGGGACCCATGCGGTCCAAAAGTGGGAGAACAAATATGCGGTCAAAGAGAGTGGGAGGCCACCCATGCGGCCAGGAAACAGTAACTAGGCCATGAAATCAAATAAGACAAAAGATAGTGGAACCCTCATTAAATACAACTCCTACTTAAGCAAGTCAACTAAAAGAAGCTATGTGGGACCCCCCCCCCCCACAATTAATGCAATAAGAAAAGTGGTACACGTGAACCCTTTAATTAATGGTTCACGTGGCCAAAATATTAAATAGTGGGGGAAGGGAAGTCTATGCGGCTCACCTTAGAATTCATGCAAAAATACAACATGCAAATAATAATAATATTTAATGGCCAAAGGCTATGCGGCTCTGCATTAAGCAATTATTAATGATGTAAATATCCATGCGGCTCACCCTCACATCGCTTGTATGGAAGTACAAATAATAAAGAAATATGGCCATGCGGCTGGCATCTCCAGAATGCTGGATCCAAGCATTTAAAGCATTAAGACAAATGTTTAACCAATCATTTAAAGGATAAGGAAATGCTTTAACCAATTATTTAAAGGATAAAGCATAAAGTAGTAAGGGCCTAAATGCATTTTTGCATTCAAATTCATTTTTATGCGGCTCTGGATGCTTTAACCCAAGCATTTAAGCACATAAGGACAAATGCTTTAACCAAAACATTTAAAAGCAACTAAGGACAAAGCATTTAATGCTAATGCATTAGTAAATGCATTGAATGCTAATGCATGGGATTGCATTCCATGCGGCCAAGTTATATTCCATATGGCTCACCATTATTCATGCGGCTACCAGTGCATGCAAAATAAAATAAAATAAAATAAACATGCGGCTGAGCAATTAATGGGCCATGTGGCTGACACCATTAATAAATGACCATGCAGCCAGGAATTATCCAATGGCTTATGCGACCCAGGCAAGTTGCATGCAAATACATGCAAGCTTGCAAACAATTAAATTAAAAGGGCATGCAATAAATAACGCTCATGCGGCCAGAAGCAAAAGTGCTCATGCGGCCAGAAGTGAAATTGATAGCTCTCACAGAGAACATGTCCATGGAAAATACCATGACATTCATGCTCCTCCAAACAACAATAGGAACCCAAATCCAGACTCCCGTAGGTCAATTTGGGTGAAATGAAATTTTCTACAACATGGGACTATCAGTTGACAAAAACATGTAAGTTTGACAGATCAAAACCCATGAAAACCGAAATATCTTCAAGGCTATATCTACAACAAATGAACCATCAAAATGGAAAACTCCAAGTTCTAAACATGCTTAGAATGTAACAACAAAGAGAATGGAACAAACGAAATAGAAATCGTCCAACATTCGGCAAGGTGTACTTGCCTTGGGCTGGAGGAAGAAGATGAAGATGGAAAAAAAAATGGAAATGAATAATAGAGGAGAGAGAGTGGTAGGTGGCTTATATAACAAGCCCAAGCGATCTCCACCATTCATTCCTCTCCACTAAATCTAAACCATACACCTCATCTCATGAGAAACTAAACTAAATCAAACCAAGTCAAAGTGGAACCGAACCAAATAAAACCAAGTCCAAGTTAAACCAAGTCATAAAAACCCTACACTTAGGAAAATTTTAAAATATCACGCAAATCGAAAAATACGAAATACGGCTCAATAAACACGTATCCGTATAAAATACCGATACAGTGAGACGGGTCTCACATTCTCGTGCCCTAACTCTAGGGTGCGGGTCGTGACACGTTTTTAGTGGTAGCTCATGCAGGTCGAGTTTATGTAGTGGTATTCGAACTAGAGTATCACTACGGCCTGCAGCAGGATTAGGATTATTTTTAAAGGTACTCAATCACATTAGGAAAAACTCTTAATCAGATTCCTTTGTCTAAAATTGTTGCTTATTGACTTCCCTTGAATATAAACTGTCCTCCTTTGAATTTTTGCTTCATTCTCAGAAATTGCTCCTTGTTTTGATCTGTTTTCATGATGGTTATGAAGACGATTTCATCGCTCTGGTTCGGGGGATACTATCGAGAGACTGGCCACCTCTCGTCCTGTTTATCAGGGCCTCGAGACCGCAGCTCTTGTTGTGCCGACTCAGGTTGGCATTTCTGCTACATTGGAGGTGCACCTCTATCTGTACAGAGATTTTCTCCCGTCATTTCTGATTTCTCTCAGCAGCGGTGATTTATGCAGCATCAGCAGCAGACCAGGGAAAACTAGCAGGGCGAGCTATCGTCAGGACAGTCAAGGATGCGCAGACCATTGGAGATCTTGCTGCAAGTTCCGTTCTTCTCAATTCCATTCCTGCAATTGTCTTTTATAATTACCTTGAAATTCGATTCCATCTGTTCCTTGTTGATTGATTAATTTTGTCATGTTACTCTTTTGTTGTGTTTGTTTTTTTTCTTCTGAGAAAATCATATGAGCTAGGTTGCCTAAATCATGGAATCTAGAATCCTCGATAGTCGTGTTAGTTGGCATAGTGAGGACATGTAGTCAGATTTTGGATGTATTTTCGGGTATGGGAATTTAAGGTTTTCGCCGTCGCATGCGGCAGTGCAAAAATTTTAAATACCATGAACCTAGAGGTACGTACCTTAGTCAAGGACTCTGTGATTATCGTAGCCTTACTCACTAGCATGATGAAGACTCCGGATAACATAATTTTGGACAGACGCATATGATTAACAGATTGTATCTTGAGAAGGTTTAAGCATCATACCCTTTTGATTGTTATAAATGACTTAGGAGTAGGGATATTTAGTTTTGTAGAGCTTATTCATAGGTAGTTCCTTCATAGTATAATGGTATGATGACTTGTAGAGTGTATGTACCCTAGAGGTGATAGTTAGTATTGGTGTTAGAATAGTAACCCATTGCAGATAATTCTCCTGTTATCTATAATACCAACCAGTTACACATAGGATGTTAGTATGCCTTACATCCTTGATGATTATTACTACTTTTCCTTACCTTTTCCAGTGAGGCACCTATGACCAGAGCCTGCCTTTGAGTATAGTTGTAGTTTCACCTAAGACCGAGAGGTCTATTTGCATAGATATATTGCAGATGATATTGGCATATGGGATATAGGTTAGTTGGTATCTATAGGCCATTGTTGTATAGGGTTATAAACATGTTGTTTAGCCTATACTTGGTTCAGTTTTCCATTTTAGTTAAGTTCCCTTCGTGTTGAGTTCCTTTGTGTTGATCACCTTTATAGGCAGTGTGCAGACCCTTCACTAGATACCATGTCCCCTTGATTCAAACCATTCATCCTTAGCCTAGTTCTAAGCATTGTTTCAGACCCTTATAAGTTTAGTATGCCTTAACCCTTGGTTGATCAGTCATGTATATATAGATGATATACTTAGGATATATGTGATGGGTTGTTGTTCTTGAGCATATATATATATATATATGTGGTATTTGGTATTCATGTGCTTAGCTTGTAGGTATTTAGTTATAGGTGACTTGATAGGATTGGGAAGTTAAGAGCTAGTCATTATAGAGTTTCTCTTTTGCTAAATTCTAGTTGCCAACACCTAGATAGCTAGCATAGGTAAAATCCTAAGAAGTTGACCAGTTGATGACCAAGTACTTGGATGTTGAGAAATTGACTAGTGATTGACCCTTGACTATGTTTGACATAGAAGGGGGTGCGATCATCTTAATTTCGAGGACAAAATTTTTATAAGGTGGGTAGGATTGTAACACCCAGTTTTTCAGATGAGGGTAATTTTGAAATTTTATAATTATAATTATTATTTATTGATTATTATTTTATATTATAATTTTTGATGATTTTTAATCATTTTTAAACTATTTAAAATTATGACTTATGATTTTGACATTTTACTATTGTTTGGTTTTAATTTCGAGGAATTTATCATCCCCAATTTTCAGGAACAAGGATATTTTTGTCATTTTGTATTTTTGAAATATTTTTGAAATTTATTTTATTATTTATGATATTGTTTTGGGATTATTTGAGTCGGGTTCGAATTTCAGCTCAATCCGACTTGAAACGGGGACCCGGGGGTAGTTTGACTCTAGTGGGACCCACACACTAGTTAGGCATAGCCCACATGATATTAATTTTAGTCCACATGATAGAAATATTTTAGTTAGAGGTTAGACTAATTATTATGGATAAGGTTAGTGTGATTAGAGACTTTAGAATGACTAATTTAGCCCCAACCAATTAGCCCTTTCCTAATACTCATAGAATAGGTTAGTGGGGGCATTTTGGACCTTACCATAATAGGACAAATAGCCCCATATGGCCAGCCACTTTGGGAGAGGATAGGCTCAAGTTCATTTCATTATTCTCATCCACACTCTCTCTCTTGTTCTTCCCCAAATTTCTAGAGAGCAATCCCTAGCAATTTCTCCCCAAATCCTTCCATTTCTCCACCAAATCCTTCCATTTCGCCACCAAATCTTCTTTCCTTCTCCATTCTAGCCAAGGAAAAAGCTACCCAAGTTTGGGAGGATTCGGAGCTCGTTCGTGTCCTTTTGGAATCTCTACGTGTCGGTGTCGCTCCGGGAAGGTTTTTCTTCGATTCGATCTACCGGGAGGTATAAATCCCTTCTCCTTTTCATTTCCTCATGCATATAGGTCTATTTTGAACCCATAGGAATGACTCCCATGGTTGTATCTCCATTTGTGTCCATTTTGTGTCCATTTGGAGGTCATAGGAGTGTCCTTTGTGTTGTGTTTGTGTCCATGTGGAAAAACCCCAAATTTGGACACACTATGTGTTGTTGTTATGTATGAATGAATTATTACATGTTTAATCTCATATTTTTGTATTGGAGATGTGTTCTATAGTGTCTCATATATATATATTAGTGTAGAGAGTGAGTTCTTGATATATTATGTTATATACTTGTGTTCTTTTGTCTCAAACTACCCAAATCCGTCATGATTTTTATCCACGTTTTTAATTTCAGCCATAACTTAGAAATGTCATAACTTCTAGCTCAAAGCTCGGTTTAATCTCCCGTTTTTTTAAAAGAAGCGTATTGAAGTTAGCTTTCCAAAAACATGTATTAATATGCCTAATTCTTTCTGTAACCTTCTGGAGAATTATTTGAGTGTCAGCTGTACGAAAGACAAACGCGTTCTCGGTGTTTTCGCGATTCCGGGAGTTTCCGGAAACGAAAACGCGATCCGTTTGAAGTTTCGGAAAGCTAACACATAGATCTATAACATACTTTAATCCTAGATTTTAATTCATGCTGAAATGGTACAGTATTGATTATTAGTAGGAGTTACTATTCGGCATATGCATTTTGTGCACCCTTGTGTGTAATATAATGTTCTATTTGATTTTAACCCATGTTAATATATATACATTATGTAATTAAATAGAGAATGCAAGCATGAGTAAATGTTTAAATAAATAATGTATGAGGTGTAAGTATCCTATCTAATGTAAGCATGTATAAGTATGACTTGTAATGAATATGTAGGTTCCATAGTATGTAATGTATGGTGCATATAGTAGTACAAGAGAATAAATGAATGATGAATGAATGCAAGCATGAATGTAATGTAATAATAGATGTAATGTATGCAATATACAAGTTAATGAGATGTAATGTTCTATGTTAACACAAATCCTATATTACCTCATGTACCCCCTTACACTATATTGACACTATCACACTTGACACATTGTTCACTTACACTTTGACACTCTTTCATATGTATACACTATGTATGCCCATTTAACCCTCACTTGCCCTTTTGTCATGTTCACATACACACACATAGCCTCTTAAATAAGTATTTATGAATATAGTTAACTTAGCTATGTATGTATATTATATATATGTTAGCATATTGTGTTGTAATATATAAGTTTATATAACCATTTGAAATGCCATGATTATAGACCTAATGTTAATACCAATATATGCATGTGTATATATGTGTAGACATATATAGCTTAAAGTAATAGATTACCTAGTGTATATCCAATGTGAATTTTTGCCTAGTTGAGTATTGAATAATTGCATGCTATATAGAGTTGGGTGTATGTTGGCTTGTATAGCCTTGTATTGATGTGTGCTTGCTAGGATAGTCTTGGTTAGGCCTAGTAAGACTTGCTGGGTTAGGACATGACCTAGTTTGACCTAGTTTGACTAGTGCAGTTGACCAGAGTTGACCAAGGGTTGACTTTGGCCTAGTTTGACCTAGATTCATGTAGAATGCATTGTAGTACTTTATATTACCCTTCTGGACATGTTGTGACTTGTGCTGTTCTAATTAGGAGCCAGACACCTCTCATCGGACAGTATATTTACTTTGGACATTCAGACATCAGGCGAGTACATTCTCTGATAGTTCTTTCATTTACTTGTCAATTACTGTACTTCAGTTCTAGATAGTTTTATGTGATTCTTACAACACGTATGGATATTTCTGGATTCATATATGCGACACACATACTATTTGTCTGGCCTCTATTTCTGGAACCACTACTGGCATCACCTTCTGGAACCACTACTGGCATCACCTACTGGAATCACTACTGGAACCACCTACTGGAATCACTCTGGAATCTTTTGCTGGTATCATTATGTTTGGCTGGACTCATCTCGATTCTCGTGTCGTTTTCTGGATTCACTTGTACTTGTGGGCGGAGAAATATTGGAATAGGCATGTGAACATACCCAAATACTGGAACCACTCCCTTGGAATTATACTGGAATGATAGCCATCGCACACTTGGCCGAGTGTGCGGTGTGCCGTATTACCTACAGCCGTTCACATGTCGATCCCGATATTTTAAAATACACTGTTAGAGTATAGGCTGGACTCACCCTGGAACCTTTGATCACCAACTGGACTCACCTTATACCGGACTCATCTTGTACTGGAACCACCTGGTATCAGATTCATGTTGTCTGGATTTACTTGGGTTTTGCACTTGTTTACATTTATATTCTGGACTTATTATGTTACTTTAGTTCAGCTAGATTTATTTTACAGTCTTCATTGCCATCATTCTTCTCTTGTTTTAGTTACTTACTTTTCTTGTATCTTATCTGTTCTCCATACCATCACCTGTATATAAACTGCCATATTCATCAATAAAACTGTTTATAACTGCTTTATAGTTCTCTGTCATTTAATTGGAATTTCTTGATGAGTTGTACTTGTTCCTGTCCTGACTGGACCTGTTGATAAATTTTACAGATAGCCTGGAGGTTGCCTGCTAGCCTAGAGGAGACACAGTAGAGGTTGTATAGTTAGTTATTTCAGTTGTATTGAGTTGTATTTATTCTATGGATTACTGTATTGAGCTTTGAGATGTATTTCTGGGTTTATGTATCTTAGACACTTAGATTTCTATCTCCTGTATCTCTTTTGGATTTCATGTTTTATCTATCCTCATCATGCTCTACCTTAGATGTGATTGAGTCTGTATCTGCTATGTCACCCCCATTCGGGGAGTATAAACTGTTTAGTCTTATACTGTTAGATGCATTGAGACCTAGGACAGCGTTCTACCGCCGACACTGCGACGTAGGCTGGGCGTTGTTACGTTCTCGTGCCCTAACTCTAGGGTGCGGGTCGTGACATCCAGGCCATTCATTGTTGTCATGTCATGCTAGCTGTCGTAACAGCATATCGAGGTATATCATATCAGGTTTACTTATCAAGAGTGTACCACGACGGGCCATTATCATGTCATATTACTTGTCAAGAGTGCACCACGACGGGTCACTATCGTGTTCATGAAACATATTCAGAATTTATAAGGTACAAGCATTCTATCAAGGGACCCAGGTTACACAGAGGGTCATGAGACAAAAGCATAAACTAACAACCCAACATAATAAAAGGGGTACAAGGGCTATGGAAAGAGCCATGCGACAAGGGAGAGGGTCTCATGCGGCTCGAGGAACAAGCTCAGACGGCTTGGGGAACCAACGCCATGTGGCTGAGGAGAGTGGAAACGAGCTCATGCGGTAAGCACTGCCAAGAGCCATGCGACTCGAGGAGAACATGATCATGCGGCAAGGTCAAGCTAAGCCATGCGGCAAGGAAAATAAGTTCATGCGGCTAAAAGTCGAGCAGAGCAATGCGGTTGAAGTCAACTCAAGCCATGCGGCTAAGGCTGCATAAAGACTGGAATGTCTATGCGGCCGCAGGGGACTTGCCGCATGAAAAAGCCATGCAGTCAAGCACTGTTCTTCTTCTCCAACTGTTCCGAAAAGAAGAACCATAGAAGCTATAGCTTCCAAGCTCCAATAATCCTTCATCTAAGGTCAGAATCCGGACTTCCATAGGTCAAAATGGGGCAGAAAGAAATTCTCTACAACATGGAACCATCAAAACTTGAGAATAACAAGGTTTAATAGATCAAAACCCAAGAATCCAAAAATACAACAAGCTTAGATCTACATGAAATGAGCTATGGAAATTAAAAATGCTAAGTACTAAAGTGTCTTAGAATCTCGTGAGGAAGAAAATAGAACAACAAAAATTGAGTTCCTCCATGAAGCAAGTTGCACTTGCCTAAGCTCTCTCTCTCTCTCGGTAGGTAGAGAGTAGTGGTGAGGAAGAAGAAGAGTTATGAGGATTAATGGAAGAGAGAGAGTGGTTAGGTGGCTTATGAAGGAAGAGAGTGGGTGGTAGGTGGGGTTGGTCCACAAGCAAAAACCGAACCTGGCCGAACCAAGCAAACCGAACCAAACCAAGTAAATGAAATGCCAAAATAAACCATGCAAGGAGACATGCAATATGAGTCAAAATATGTACACGTATACCAAAATACGTAATACGAACTACTGACGTAACAAATTTTGGCCCGGAAGATGTAGCAGTGTGCTTTGACCAGTATATTAGCCAGGCCGTGGGAGGCTTAGCCATAGTTTTTTCCAAACTAGGAAAACCAGGACAAGTTGTAAATTGACTCATTTAAATTAATTTTTATTAAATGTTATTTTATATATTGAATTTTAGATGACCCGGTTTGTCCAAACCAGTTCGAACTGGGCCCGGACCGAACCCAAGCCCAAGTAGGCATGTGGTGTGACCAATGACGACCATGTAGGCATATTTTATGTATGTACAAATATTTCTTAATTTATTTTTAAGGTTTAAGGAATATTTTCTAATTTTTAATTTGTAATGACCCGCTCCGCCCTAGCGGAACGCCGATTCAAACGGCAAGTGCAACGACTCAAACGAGCCGTCGACCCGAAGAGTTGGCATCGACCTGATGAAGAATCGATGCAAGGCTTACATTGGCCCGTCAAAGATGAATCCAGACTTAGACTTTCAAAGGCGCGCTCGGAGTATCGCTCGACCGATGCGAACATCGCTAAGGTGGGTGGCTCCGATGAACCCGTCTTTGCTTAGCCTAGACACATAACAATACGGACACTATTGCTAGGATCGCTAGGCGATAACACCGTGCATGCTAATAAATGACTCAACGTACCTAGCTAAGGGAATAATCCCATCTTGTATGCTTGTATAGAATATGGAAAAGAACATGAAAAATGTGAGAACTCTCGCACCGCGCTCTACGCTCGTGCTAAGGCACAAGCTTACGTTCAAGTTCCTTATGCGTTCAACAATAAAACAATGAATGGTTCAAAACAATGAAACAGAAGACTATCGACATAGTCGTTCCGAGTAGAGTATAG
This sequence comes from Iris pallida, assembly GCA_029216955.1. Taxonomy (NCBI): domain Eukaryota; kingdom Viridiplantae; phylum Streptophyta; class Magnoliopsida; order Asparagales; family Iridaceae; genus Iris; species Iris pallida. The sequence goes on along the minus strand of JANAVB010020198.1, from coordinate 7,421,329 downwards.
TAACATTGAAAGACTTCGGGACCGATGGGTCGCCAAGGCGACTCCTGTACGGGGAGTTGCATAATGTATGAATGAAAGAATGAACGAATAAGTGAATGAATGAATCAATGAATGAATGAATGAATGAATACGTGAATGAATGAATACGTGAATGAATCAATGAACGAATGAACAAGTGAAATAAAGAAAGAAAAGAATGAATAAATGAAAGAAAAAAAAAGAAAAGAATGGTTAGCGACAGGTATGACGGGCACGTGCAACGGGGCTTGCTACCCGCGCTGCACGGACGCCAACCTGGTCGATAACGCATTATGGCTAAGGGTTAGCCTATGGCTCAGAGACAGCCGTTAAGTTAAAATGACAAGTCAATATGAAATGGTCGTGGACAATCCCATCGTATACGGGAGGTAGGAAGAATAAGAGATTCCACGGCACGAGCGAGGGGGAGGAAAATCGTGGCCGGTCTAGGCAGAATCAAACTGGCTTACGGGCTGCTTTGAGTGGGGGCTCGGCCACTCAAAGAGACGTAAGGCCAGGCATTTCAAGAGACTATCAAGGTATACCAGCCATCACCCTTCGATAGGTGAGAATGCAAAAATGGGTAGTTCAAAAGACTATCAATGTGCATCCGTACGCTATGATATGTGAGAATACCAAAGAGAATATGTCCAAAATGGCTTGTAGATGCCAGCGACCGGTGCATATAGATTAAGTGGGCTTTGCTGGTGGCAATCCACGTACAAGTCCTTGCATTGAAACAAAGTAGTCTAAGTTAACTAAATAAAGCGCCTTCTGAACATGCTTGAAATATAACACACCAAATAATAAAGAGTACTTCATGCAAATGAGTTAGAGAACGTGCCTACGATGTGCTAGAGTCTGAGGCAAGGACACGCACTCGACATTGAAAATTTATATGAATTGTTGACTAACTTGGTTTACTTTGGACATGGAAGGCCGGACGGTAAGTATGGGTAAGTCGTGCATGTATTTCCATACAAATACTTGAATTTGGCAACACGGGATAGGTTATGAAATATGCCATGAAACTGATCCTAAGGCAAGATTAGAAAGACAATGAATGATAGACGGAGCACAAAAGTAAATAGAACAAGTTTGGTAATGATAGCATTATGGGCGAGCTAGCATCCCCACCAGTGCATAATAATGTACTGATAACCCCACAGTTTGCTTGCAGGACGCAGGAGTCGTCATCGGGTACGGAGCTTCCCTCGAACGTGCTAAGGCGCGGAGCTAACTCTGGGGCCTTGGAGCGTTGCAAGAAGCTGAAGCACCCTATACATGACATAATGTATCGGAACATCGCCATGAATCATTCCACCTTGTAAGCCACTTGGCACGCCTTTTATGTTTCAGAGAGAGAGAGAGAGAGAGAGCTTGAGCGATTTGTAATCTCGGCCTAGCGCCGCTTGTAAACTTCTTAAATGTCAATAAAGAGTTTGAATTCGCTTCAATTTGCGTTCATTTACTTTCCGCTGCAAATGGGGACACTCTGTGCGACCCTGTGGCCTAGCTCAAATCAGCCGTTTCTGGGATTAGCCTTGCACGGGCGCAACCTAGGCCCGTGCGGCATCACGCCTTAGCGAGGACGATCGCTCCTGCGGGAGCGGGGCGTGACATAATTAGTGGTACAAAAATTGGCATTTTTATTATTTATTAATGTGTTATAAAAATGGTACAAATTGTTCTGGACCTGAATTAAGGAGTGTGGTATGGGTTCATCAAAACCACCATCGAGCAAATTTATTATTTTATTATCATTAAACTTATTTTTAAATAAATATATATGTTCACTCTACTTATATGTTATTATTATTAAATTTATTGTAAAGTAAATTTATATGTATATATATATATATATATATATATATATATATATATATATATATATATATATATATATATATATATATATATTTTATATATATATATATATATATATATATATATATATATATATATATATATATATATATATATATATATATATATATATATATATACATACATATAAATATATATATATTTATTGTAAAGTAAATTTATATGTATGTATATATATATATATATATATATATATATATATATATATATATATATATATATATATATATATATATATATAAAGTATATATATATATATATATATATATATATATATATATATATATATATACATACATATAATTTACTTTACAATAAAAATATATATATATATATATATATATATATATATATATATATATATATATATATATATATATATTGATGTGTTTAAATACATTAAATAATTTAGATAGATAATATTAAATTGTTATGGATATTTTATTGTGTGTAGTAGATATACACATATATAGATACTTATATTTGAAAAGATTTGTAAAGGTTAAAAAAAAATATTAAGGTAATGGGTGGTCAGCCCCACCCGACCACCCACAGCACAAAATAAAGGAATAGCAGCAGCAGCTATAACATGCCGCACAAAAGCAAGCAGCAGCACCCTTGGTGGCCGACCCCCCCTAACCCATTATACACACACACACACACACACACACACACACACACACACACACACACACACACACACATATATATATATATATATATATATATATATATATATATATATATATATATATATATATATATATATATATATATATATATATATATATATATATATATATATATATTGACTCAAAACAAAACCCTAATCTTTCTTCCTCCTTCCTCTCGCCTTCCTCCTCTCTCCTCCGCTCATACCGTATCTCCCTCATCCAGCCTCGGCCGAACAGCGCCTCGCGATCGCGGCGACAACAACAACAACAAACGACAACAACGACAGAATTTAACATCGAGGTATCCGACTTCTCTATTCGATTTCTCCTTCATTTTAAATCTGTTTTTAGATCCGTAAATTCATGTAGAAAGCCCACATGACCCTCTTCGAGATCCCCTAGGTGGATTTCAACATGGCCATCCAACTTGCTCGAAAAATCGAGGCGAAGTTAGAGAAAAACCACTTTTTTGAAATATTAAAATATGTTTTAAAATACCAACTTATTGGCCACTTTACTTTCTGTACAATAGGATTTTGTAGAAACTAATTAAAGACAGTTAAAGACAACATAACCAAGATTGTAACGCACCTTCTGTATTCACTTTTCATCTAGTGTGTAAAAATTTACACGTAGTTAAAGTTCTCAAAAAAATATAAAATTCTGTTTTCAAAAATTAGAAAAATATCCCGATACGGCGTCCGTCCCGACAAACCGGGCGACGTGGTCGCGCACTATATGCATCAAAAGGCGCGTATGGATGTTGTCAACGTGTGGGAACTGACAGAACCCGATTTCGTTGTATATGCGCGACGAAATCAGTGCGTATCCGTCGAGATACCCCCGTATCGACCCTTTGCAAATTAAGTCACAACTTCGTGTACACTCATCAAATCGCGACGAAACTTCTGCCATTGGACTCGAAATATTTTCTGGTCCTGTGAGCCAAGTTTGGTTCAATTCTGAGAAGGTTGATCGGGACGCTATTTTGGTGGGCCCACAATCTCACTTAACGGACGATTTTGTGCACAGCCTACCGGAATCCAAAATTGGACGTACCGTTGGGTTTGTCTCATCAAAACAAAATTTTAGACATGTAGTTTGACGATTTAGAGATCGTAGATATTGACACGTATTTTGGTGCAAAGCGGGTCCAACGGTGGACATCATTTTGACCCGAAATTACAAATTTGCCCATGTTCCAGAATTTAATTTTTGGACAGGCGTTTCCTAGGCATATCTTTTATTCCAAACTCGTTCGTAATGTTTGTTGCAGCATCCGAAGTCATCTGCGGGATTTGGCTTTTCTTGCTTCATTTATTTGTTTGTTCGAGCTACTAGATTATTCTCTTTTGCACGTAACCTCAGGCAAGATACCTTGCCTCTTTACTGCTTACATTTAGTTACATTTTATTCATTTATTGTATCTATATTTCTCGTTTATTATTTTCTTCTTGCATGTGGACTTAGAGTTAAGGGACTACCGCACAACTTAGTGTATCTCATTAAACTTGTCACGATTGTATCACGAGTTGTGTATGAGTTGTGAGTATCATATAGAGGTCACTTGCGTATTGGATGATCCCTCGTGCGTATGCGTAGGAATAACTATCAATAGATGCATGTTAGAAGACTTGACAGTTATTAGATATAAAACAGTGTTATGGAAGTGACATGTGTTGGTGCGGCGTGGTTACGACGCATGTATAGTATCATAGGGAGGGAGAGGACAGCTACTAGCGTAGGGGCTATATTTACTTTTTACACACATTTGTGGGCCGATAGTGACTCTTATGAGCGCTACCTTCTGTCCCGGGGCTGATAGCGACTCAGATGAGCGCTACTTACTGCCCATGGTCGATAGTGACTCGGATGAGCGCTACCTACTGCCACTCTTTATTTACTCTGCTGATTTTACAGCCCCTGCGTAGAACGTTGTCCTCAAAGTGCATATGACATAGATGGTTAGGGACCCTGTTGTGTCGTAGATTATAGTGGTTACTTTTGCAGTTATACATGGCATGTTCTTTCTGTATCTTGTTACGTCCCTCTGAGAACCTGGTTATCTCTCCAGGTGTGTGCTTCTGTGATATTTGCAGGTGTTCTAGTCGAGGTCGTGATCTTCTCTATCCTTTCGAATATGATTGTACTTGGCTCATCTTGTTATTTCATCTATTCCTTCTTGTATATTTTATTTGAGATAGTTGGTAGTGGACTTTGTCTCCGACCAACTTTTATACAAATTAAAATTTTGTGTTGATTCCTATTTTATATTGATTCTTCTATTGTAGATAAGATTAATATCATGGATTACTGCATTTCACAGCTTATGTATACATACGATGGTTCCATATATTGGAGTGTACTTCGTATGTATGCAGTTGGCATGGGTACGTACCTAGTCCTAAGTATTTTGGGACTGGGGCATTACATGTTTTAGTGGTGGCCCATGCAGGTCAAGTTTATCACTTCGGTTACGTTACTGTACCGATGTGAGCCTGCAACATAGGATTAGAATCTAGGAATCTCATCCATACAGCTTGACCTCTTCCTTTGGCTTCAAATTTCGAACTCTCGATCGACTTCCTTGAATTGCATCTTGCTTGATTCCTTTCAACCGTTGATTCTTATTTTCGTGCTTAGTGTCAACTAGGAAGATGACTACACTAGTATATGCTCATAGGTCAAACACATGGCTAGAATGGTTATATTGGCAATTGAAATACATTTAAGACTCTAATTGAGTTAAAAAGTTTTTTTTTTAAAAAAAGTGTGATTCAATGATTAGTAATTTGTAAAGTAGGATATCACCACGGAAAGTTTTAATCTTGAGATTTCTAAATAGTAAACACCATAGGATTGATACTGCAGGAAGGAGAAAAAATATATAGCTAGAATCTTTATACCATTGATTTAAGAAATTGATTAGATTTTTGAGTTATGATATTTATGATTTATTGGATTATAGTTATACACCTTTGGACAGTTATAAATTTGGTTTGAAAATGATCTTAGATTTTAATTGTGGCAGAAGGAATTATTTAAATTGAGTCGTACAAGTTACGGTTAATATGTTTATTAAAAATTTTAAAAAAAAATTTCGTAGAAGTAAGGATTTCTAAATTTTTGGTTTAAAATATTTGAAAGTTATAAAAACCATTTTTGAAAATTTTTCTTTATTGTGTCCTATGATTGAGGATTTACAAATCTATTTAGATTTTGGTTTTTAAAAATTGTGAATTTGGGTATCAAATTTCGTAAAAAAAATGATTTTATGACTGATAAGATTATTTGAAAATTAGTTTAATGTTGGATTGCTAATATCACAAATTTTGAAATAAAATAAAAATATATTAATGATGTGATAAGGTTATTTTGATTGATCAAATAAAGTTACCATTTAAAAGTTGTGATTATGTTGGAATGACTTAGTATGAATAGAAGTTATAATTGATGAGTGCATTAAAATATTGAACTAAAATTTTGAGATTGCTTTGTAATGTGCTAGAAATTTTTATCTGGGGACCTATTAGTTTTTGTAGAGTTTTAAAGTCATGATTGATTATGGATATTTTATATATAGATTCATGATTTATGAACTCTTGAGTTTAAAAGTTGAATTGAAAATGTAAAATTTTGAAAAAGTCAGTAGTAATATGATAAAAATTTGCTTTGAGATTTATGAAAGTGATTTAATTTTTTTTTTTTTTTTTTATATGATAAGTTTGAACGGCTTGGATTGACTACAAATTTTGGTGGTTTATTTTTGAAAATTTTATTAAGAAACTTTTGGAGGAAACTTGAGTTAAAATTTTAATGATAGGCCATCAAAATAGCTCTAATAAGATAGATGTACTCCACACTAATTGCCATATCACTCATGACCATGATAGTAGTATGTACACAAGTGTTGTTAGTTATCTACCAAACTGTGCGATTGTATCCCAATCTTGACTTACTCGACCTTTTCTCGTGGCCTACTAACCGTTTGCGGATTGAATAACGAATTGATCGCTTCTTGACTGTATTCATCTAGAAGACTATCTTCTCACTAGAACTGTGTCCCTAAATTATTATTTTACTGGATTCCTTAATTAATTTTATCTCATGCTTTAACTAGATCTCCTTTTTTTGTGCAAATTGTTACCCCATAAACTCCCACTTTCTATTTTTGATCTTCTGGCGTCCCTTATCGTGACTTAGATATTTGGAGTACAATTCTAGACTTTTTCTTCCAACAAATTTCTTATGTAAGACCTAAACGGGCACACCTTCATGTAGACATATCATGTCCCACTAAAATATGTCTCCTTGTACTCTATTTCTTGATATAACTTTATGGTCAAAATGACTAAACTATAATTTTTACCATGATACCAAAATATTTCATGACTTCAATTAAGAGACCCAACCTTGACTCAATCCCTTAACCCGATATATGAATATGTTCTATTAAATTCCTTAATGCTTAGCGTTGTACTTTATCTTGGTTGTTTGACCCATGGTCCCATCACACTACTAATTTAACTCTTGTAAGTTGGGTAGAATACCTCACCACCTAACAAACCTTTTTCCTTGTGAACCACATTGGTAAGTTCACTTAGACTATAAAAAGTCAGAGGACCCTACCTTATCTAGTCTACCAAGCCATAAACGAAGAAACACTAGGACAACTGTATAGGCCCAAACTTCGGACGAGCCTTGAGATCTTGGACTATTTAAAATTTCTTTCATCAGTACCTCCCTTGCTCATATTTTGACTATCTCATGCTGCTAATGTAGCTTCAGTTTTACAAGCTTACTTCGTTATCAAGCTTGATCATGACATATTTTATTGGGTGCACCCACTAACATATTATCTAATCAGAACCGGTGCATGATGGTCTGATCAACCTATTGCACTTTGGTTCGCCTTCGTATATTATTCTACGTGGATGGAGATATAGTTAAACTTGCCCTTAAAGTCTCATTCGTGACTGCCTTCACAATTTTTTTTGAATTATTCAATCGCCTTTGAACCATGTATTAGTATTCAAACCATCTTGCTTGGACTCTTGATGTCTTTCGTCTTTACCTATTCTAGACAAAGCTTGTACTTGATAGATAGACTCAATGTATCACCTTTGGTTGTCCTATCAGTTATTTATACACAAATGTGGATAGCCACCGACCGACTCATGTGGCTATATCCTCGCCTTTAACTACTCCTCATTTTCTCAACCCAAGAATTATTATCGTGCCCTTCCAATTATTCTTAAGCACTCGAGAAAGATTCTAATCATTCACTTAAATCAAACTCTCCATCGAGGCGATTAGTCTCCAGTTTCTCTCTAGGAACCACATCTCCCAAATGTCTAAATTATTCTCTTCGATCTACTCAATTCCTTATTACTCTCCAAATTGGATTATCAAAATTTGCTACCTTCACTAGCAACCTTTATTCAACTCCATAATCATGATATATTCTTGTATATATATCAGCTTCACAATTTTCTAATACAGGGGTGTGTTGAATGCCGTTTCCTCGCCTCCTCCAAATTTAATCGCATTTTTGTTAATGATGAATTCTTTATATCCCTCAACCCTATCTACCCTATTATTCCTAAATTTCGAGGACGAAATTCTTGTAAGTTGGGTAGAATGTAAACCCTTAAATTTTTGAGAATATTTTTTTTTTGTTATTTAAAAAGACTTAAAAATAAATTTATGTAATTTATGATTTTTTTTTGAAATGACCTTAGCCATTGTTGAGTTTTGGAGTACTAGACGACCATGAATTTTGGTACGGAAGGTGTAGCAGTGTGCTTTGACCAGTATATTAGCCAGGCCGTGGGAGGCTTAGCTATAATTTTGTCCAAACTAGAAAAACCATGCCAAGTTGTAAATTGACTCATTTAAATTATTTTTATTAAATATTATTTTATATATTGATTTTTAGATGACCCGGTTTGTCCAAACCAGTCCGAACTGGGCCCGAACCGAACCCAAGCCCAAGTAGGCATGTGGTGTGACCAATGACGACCATATAGGCATATTTTATGTATGTACAAATATTTCTTAATTTATTTTTAAGGTTTGAGGAATATTTTCTAATTTTTAATTAGTGGTACAAAAATTGGCATTTTATTATTTATTAATGTGTTACAAAAATGGTACAAATTGTTCTGGACCTGAATTTGGGAGTGTGGTGTGGGTTCATCAAAACCACCATCGAGCAAATTTATTATTTTATTATCATTAAAGTTATTTTTAAATAAATATATATGTTCACTCTACTTATATGTTATTATTATTAAATTTATTGTAAAGTAAATTTATATATGTATATATATATATATATAGATGTGTTTAAATACATTAAATAATTTAGATAGATAATATTAAATTGTTATGGATATTTTATTGTGTGTAGTAGATATACACATATATAGATACTTATATTTAAAAAGATTGGTAAAGATAAAGTAAGTAAAAAAAAAAAAGGTAATGGGTGGTCGGCCCCACCCGACCACCCACACCACAAAATAAAGGAATAGCAGCAGCAGCTATAACATATCGCACAAAAGCAAGCAGCAGCACCCTTTGTGGCCGACCCCCCAACCCATTATATATATATATATATATATATATATATATATATATATATATATATATATATATATATATATATATATATATATATATATATATATATATATATATATATATATATAGACTCAAAAAAAGAAAAAAAAACCCTAATCTTTCTTCCTCCTTCCTCCTCTCTCCTCCGCTCACCCCGTATCTCCCTCGTCCAGCCTCGGCCGAACTGTGCCTCGCGGTCGCGGCGACAACAACAACAACAAACGACAACAATGATAGAATTTAACATCGAGGTATCCGACTTCTCTATTCGATTTCTCCTTCATTTTAAAACCGTTTTTAGATCCATAAATTCATGTAGAAAGCCCACATGACCCTCTTCGAGATCCCCCAGGTGGATTTCAACATGGCCATCCAACTTGCTCGAAAAATCGAGACAAAGTTGGAGAAAAATCACTTTTCTGAAATATTAAAATCTGTTTTAAAATACCAACTTGTTGGCCACTTTACTTTCTGTACAATGGAATTTTGTAGAAACTAATTGAAAACAGTCAAAGACATCATAATCGAGATTGTAACGCACCTTCTGGATTCACTTTTCATCTAGTGTGTAAAAAGTTACACGTAGTTAAAGTTCTCAAAAAATGTAAAATTCTGTTTTAAAAAATTAGAAAAATATCCTGATACGGCGTCCGTCCCGACAAACCGGGCGACATGGTCGCGCACTATACGCATCGAAAGGCGCGTATGGATGTTATCGACGTGTGGGAACTGATGGAACCCGATTTTGTTGCATGTGCGCGACGAAATCAGTGCTTATCCGTCGAGATACCCCCGTATCGACCCTTTGCAAATTAAGGGACTCGGATGAGCGCTACCTACTGCCCATGGCCGATAGTGACTCGGATGAGTGCTACCTACTGCCACTCTTTATTTACTCTGATGATCCTACATCCCCTGCGTAGAACGTTGTCCTCAAAGTGCATATCACATAGATGGTTAGGGACCCTGTTGTGTCATAGATTATAGTGGTTACTTTTGTAGTTATACATGGCATGTTCTTCCTGTATCTTGTTACGTCGCTCTGAGGACCTGGTTATCTCTCCAGGTGTGTGCTTCTGTGATATTTACAGGTGTTCTAGTCGAGGCCATAATCTTCTCCATCCTTTCGAAGATGATTGTACTTGGCTCGTCTTATTATTTCATCTATTCCTTCTTGTACATTTTATTTGAGATAGTTGGTAGTGGACTTTGTCTCCGCCCAACTTTTATACAAATTAAAATTTTGTGTTGATTCCTATTTTATATTGATTCTTCTATTGTGGATGAGATTAGTATAATGGATTACTGCATTTTACAGCTTATGTATACATACGATGGTTCCATATATTGGAGTGTACTTCGTATGTATACAGTTAGCATGGGTACGTACCTAGTTCTAAGTATTTTGGGACTGGGGCATTACATTAGGGGCACGAGCACGTAGGTACGTCCAGCCTACGCCGCAGAATCGGCGGTAGAACGCTGTATAGGTCTACTAGAATGTATAGCATCTAGACACAATATATATATGTACCTGTTATCTCCGCACGGAGGTATATAATCTCAACTCAATCACAAGACATCTAAGGAAGACATGCACGAATATCATAAAGATACGATGGAAATATAAGAACTGAAAAAGATGCTAAGTCACAACACAGTAGAGAGTCGAAAACATAAAATAAGGTCCTAAACACAAATATAATATATGTCTCAATACTAGCTAGAACGCAGTCCAGTCAAACCTATCTAACAGTCTAAGCAGGAGGTTAATCCTCTACTGGCACCAAGGGTAATGTCTCATCAAAATCTCTATCCTGGCCATACTTGTAAAAGGTAGAGCAATCAACCAACATGTCCTCTGTAAACATCAACGGTTATCCTGTCAGAAAAATGAGCAAGTACACCTCCAACAACAGTTCTATAGTATTGACAAATGCCGTAAGAGATAATCATAATGGAATACAAGATGATATATCAAGACTGTAAGTAAAACATGATATATAAACTAAAAATCATGTCAGGGTGTAACATACAGGAAAGTAGAACAGTACAGGAATATCTGATGTATAATATAAATATAAACAGTACCTTGAGATATTAGAGCATTATGTGATCGACTTGGGTCAAGATCAGGCTCTTCCATTTGACCGGCTATGGTACAAGAACAAGCGCAAGTAAACCTGGAGATCAGGCCGGCCAAAATAGAAAGCTATGGTGCAAGTAGTATCAGGTCAGGCTTTACCCGACGTGAGGCGAAGGTAAATCTATGATGCAAGTAATAATCAGTGGGGTATGATCACATAACCTCTAATAACTCCCCATCCTCGAATAGTATATGGATCCGGACATAGCACGTCATGACACGGGATTCTCCAAGAGGGTAGCTAATCTCCCTCAGAAATCGGTGTCTATACAAGTACAAGAAATAAGATCAAACAATGTACCAATATACCAAGAAAGTCCAGGAATAACATCTCATGCCAGGATCCAACGTATACTAGTCCGTGCACCATCGTGACAAGAATCAAGTAAAACACTATAATTGAATCGGATACAGAAGATATCAAGACAAGGAACTACTATCAGAGAATGTACTCGCCTGCGGTCCTGAGCTGTCAAATGGGGTTGATGCTCAGAGTGATGTCACAAACCTAAAGATGAGATATATAAGCTAATTAGCGTTCAACAGTGTTAGGCATGATTATATAGTATAAGCTATGTAATCTAGGTCAAACTCAGTCAACTAAGTCAAATAGGTCGCATAAAGTCAAATTAGATTACACAAAGTCAAACTAGGTTCAAACTAGGCTAATGGTTGACTCACAGTTGACTTTTGGTCAACTGGTCAACTCTGGTCAAGTTCTAGTCAATTTTAGGCCAAGTGTTGACTTGTAGTTGACTTTTGGTCAAAATAGTCAAACTTGGTCAATTAAGGTCAAAACTAGTCTAAGTATCATATTTCTAACATTTACCTACCAAGATACCATATATCTTGATCAAACAGGATCAACTCTAATCTAAGAATTAAAATATCAAGTTGCACCTCGTTATTCATACATCGAAACCTATAACACACAAATCGAGATAAGATAATCAATAATAAGGTTAATAAGCTTATCATAGTGATCCACATGGTCATCTTGTTAATTTTAGCGATGTGAGATCACTAGAATCGACTGATCTCAGTTTTGTTGTACTAATTCTGAAATACGAACATAATAAGAATTAATTATAATAAAATATGATACATAGAGAAACATCTACAAATATTGTCGGATGATGAAACAAATATCACCAATATGTCCAGAATGGTCAAATCAGCTAGGATAGCCTATCCATAAGTCCAATTTGGACACAGGGGCAAAAAGGTAATTTCGAATCAAAACGGTATCCGCGTCGGACCCGCTTTACACCGAAAAATGTGCAATAATACTAGTCCACTAAACCTAACCAATTATATATCCACGAATCTATAATAATGATACAAATCCAACGGTATATCCAGAATTAGATTCCGTTGACTCGATCTCAAATTGGTCCGTTGACCAGGACATTGAAATTCTGATTTGTACGGAAAAGCGTACCGGAGCTAATATTCTCAAAATTTAGCAAATTATATGTCAACGAGTCCAGAATGACGATATGAACTCAACGGTATATCCGGAATTGGATTCCGATGAGCCGATCTCAAAATGACCCGTTGACTCGGACTGTGGGGCCCGTTTTGTACTAAAATACGTGCCAGGGTCCACGTCCTCCAAATATAACAAACTTTATAAGAATTCGTGCCAGAACGACACCACGAATCTTCTGGTGGTGTCAGAATTGGAATCCGAAGTCCCGGGTTCAAAAATAAAATTTTACAAGTTGGAAATTATGAATTCGGATGGCCAACTTTGGCGTCAAATTCAACCAATCAAACGTTCTCACAATAAAATGAAACTTAGGAGACAGGAAGAGGGTTATACCAGCTGCACATAGGAACCAGTGGCACTCCAAACGGAGCTGCGATGGAGGAGATATGAGCCGACGAAGTTGGCTCCGCAAAACTGTCCAAAAATTATATAATTTAAACGGTCAACTTTGCGGCCGATTTTGATGTATCAAACGACAAAATTAATGGACGAAACTTGGTTGGAGTGAAGGGGTATATACCGAGATTGAGACGAAAGAAACAGTTCGACTGCTGCTGTTGTAGCAGTGGAAGGAGGGAAATGAGGAGGAGAAGGAGAAGAGTGGTGGTGGTTGTGGTGGTGCTCGGGCTGGTAGTGATGGTGTGGTGGTGAAGGGCTCGGCCATGGAGGAAGGAGGTGGAGTTGATGTTGGTCTGGGTGATAATAGTGATGGTGATGTGAAGTTGGAGAAGAGAAATGAAGAAGGAGGCTGGGGAGGGGGATGTTCGGCCATAGGAGGATGGTGAGCTCGGCCATGGAAGGAGCTGCTACATACGTAAGGGAGGAGAGAGAAGAGGGAAAGTGTTATGCAATAAAAGGGGTGAGTTGGCTGTGGTGTTTTAAAAAGTGAAAAGAGTGTGTTGTGGGAATTTTAGGGCCGACCACCTAGGAGAGGGGGTGGGAGTGAGTGCTAGGAATGGGTGGTTGGGATTAAATAGTAGTAGAATGAAGGCTAGGATTAAATGTAGTAAAAATTAGGTCATTCTTTAGAAAATTAAATCATTAGAGTTGTCATTGAATATTTAAAATGGGTAGACTAGGTATTTAATATTTTGTAGGGGAATTAGGGCGTGGGTTTTTCATAAGGGAATAAAATGGAGCTTGGGTTTGTGTTCGGTTGAGCCGGGTCGGGTCAAAATCGAGTTTGGCAAAATTAATAGATTAATTTTAGGTGTTTATGATCATGGATAAATAAGTAACATGCGGGGGCTAAATTAAATGGGACACAAGCGTCATGTGGGCAGTAGGCTTAATGTGGGTCGTATCCATATTTGGGGTTGACAGGTTTGGGTAGAAAGGGTGTCCCCAATTCAAATCGGAAATAAATATGATTCCGTGGGATGAATTAAAATTGGGTTGGTCTCGTGTCAGGAAAGTTGTGTGAAGCAAATGAAGCACAAGATGGTGTGTCTGAGTGGAACACGGAGGTTATGGGTCTAGGGTGTCTCGAGTAGATCATGCATGAGAAGTTAGTTTTAAGAAAACGACTAGTCTTGTGCTCCTAAATTAAAAGTCACGGCAACGTGCATATGATGATCAAAGATAAAAGTGAGAAATTAATTAATAATTATTCAACGATCAAATGGTCTAAATTGACCCGAAGTTGTGTGAAGCAAAAAGAGTACAAGGGAACAAGTTTGAGTGGGACATGATATATCAACATGAAGATAATCTTGTCTACTACAAACTCATGAAGAGAGTTTCCAGAGATTGGCATCCCTGGCGCTCCAAAAGTCAAAGTCACAGAAAAGAACATTAAATAAAAATAATAATCAAATAATAATATTTATTAAAATAATTGATTTAGAAAATTAAAAAAATAACCCTAAATTCAGGGGGCTTACATTCCACCCTTATAAGAATTTCCTCCTCGAAATTAAAATCATCCAATAGATCAAGCTAAGGTATGTAGCCGCTAAGGCACAGTACTCAATCTGCTAACCTTGTGATCATACATTCTGCTTCTCTCTACTATATTTTGGTTCAGGTTCAACAAGCTTCTTCCATAAAAACCATGTCATTTTACCCCTAAGAATCTTCATATCAATAAGAACCTTTACATATATTCTAAAATATAGGTCATCATCGAGATACATATATATATATATATCAACAATGATTGGCCATCAACCAAAATTCTAATGTCAATAGCAATTTGTTTGTTTCCTTATCCCATCCTAAGTATCTTTATCCTATTAATCACAAGCTCCTTGAAATTATACATTCAAAACCTATTCTTGGCATTGAGCATTCCCTCTTTTTACTCAAGAACTCCTGGATATAAACCCTCAAATTCAAACTCTTGATTCATTTACCAATTTATTTATTACTTATGTACATATGTCCTTGTTTTGTTCCTGCTATCTTGCACGCAATGTTATCTCCTTCTATTTCATTCCACATATCGATCTATCCTCCAATCATAAGTAAATGGCTTGTAGATAACCAATAATCACTTGATCATCAAAGTCCTACAATGCTCAACCCTCGAACCTAAGCACAAGATTCTAGTCCTAAATCCGTAGTCACAAAAATATAATATTTTATTACTCCATCTCAGATACCTTATCATCAATCTATACTATCAAACTAATCATTCTTAATAGTTTATAAGTCCACTATAGTCAGTCACTCATATCTGTCCTATAAGCTTAATCTAGTAAATCCCCCAAAAAAATATACTCATCACAATCACATAATAACATATTATAGTTATAAAATCCGTTAACGAGGTTTGGCTATTTCAGTCGTCAATTAAATAGAAGGTAACAAGGGCCTAAGACTAGGTCGAGCAAACCATATTAATATTCATACAAGTTAAGGGTCAAGCAAGACAGGAAAGGTTGTCGAAATATTTCCAAGAATAGTACGAGGCCAAACGAGATGCATATGATATAGTCGAAGTAAAACTCGAGAACCATATACCTCTGTAATTATGTCACATGAAGTTACTATCGCGCTAGTGTGCATCTGGCTGCGATTAACTTCCTTATTCCATAATACGACGGATGGCTGCAGTGCACAGCGGCCATGCCAGATAATATAGGTTCCTGAACTTAACTTGGTTAAATCCGTGAAATATTTCCAAACAACTTTTGCAAAATAAAAGAGAAGATGTTAGTCAAAATGCTTAGGGAGTGGTCCAAGTAGCATTCGAGAAACATATTTAACCATGATGTCGTTATCTGAAGTCATGCCTCGCCAGTATTTCTTAGGATGCAAACTCCCGATTCCGTAATACAAGGATAAATTACTTTTCAAACTTTTCTTGAATCAAACCTTGAGGCACTTTCAACAATTATCGAGAAGGACGAGAAGAATTACCCAAGAGGTTAGCGAAGAAGAGTTTAGTTAAATCATAGTAAAGATGGAACACAAAACAATCATGTTAAGAAAAGCCTAATTGTGGCTGTAGATAGACAGAGTTAACCAAGACGGAGAAGAATGATGATAAAAATTTGTTCTTACTCATCTGGTCATAACAAAGTGATCCAATTTAAGATATAATCTGATAACCATACACGTCTTCCTGAAATTATGTTGCCAGAATTTTCGCACGTTAGTAAGCATAGCTGCAATAAACGATAGAGTCCATAACTAAGATATACACCCTAAAATTATGTCATCTAAAATTCTTACCACGCCAACCTGTATGGCTGCAAGAAAATCCAAATTCCATAACTAGGATAAGCATATCTAAAATCAGGCTCTATGTCCTTGTTATGCTAGCTAGTATGACGGCAATAAATTCTAAACTCCATAAATAAAGCAGACATTTTTCTTATCAAGATATACCTTAATTCAATCCACAAAATTTATCTTGATGCAAGATCAAAGTCAATAACAAAAATTAGGAATCAAAGTCAACGATAAATTAAGAAAGAGTAAATGGAGACAAGCGAAAATAGATTTGGAGATAGGGTTTAGAAAGTGTCAGACCCGTACCCAATAATTGAGTATGAATCGTGCCCACGCCCAGCCTACACCACAGAGTTGGTGGTAGAACGCTGTAACAGTATGAAGAATAACCACGCAATAATAGTATGTGCTCTAATTGGGAGACAACAACACAAGATCACGAATTAATACTGAATGTAAATAGAGAATATATATATATCTAATCTCAAAAAATAAATGAATAAAATCCACAGATAAATAAACTCCCAACTGCAAGTCTCAGAAATCGATGTCAATATCCACTACAATGTCTCAATAATATCGATAAACATCTAAGCAAGAGAAGCGGGGTCAACTGCTGCAAACTTCTCCTGAAAAGTAAAATTCGTCTCAACGACATCCCCCAAATAAGGGCCATACTGCTCGGGGCATAAATCCTTGTCATAATTACCTAAAATTTGTAGGATTACCCAATCAGGATGGAACTAGTACAATTCACTAAATACAGTTCTAATAAATGAAAATGACTATAAGAAAGAGGTTAGACATCAATTATATGTTTTGAAAATAAACAGAAAAAGACGTAAGAAAAGACGAAAAATCAACAGCAAATAAATAAACTAAAATACCTTCCCAACTGTTAGAAGTACCTTTGATATGTGATCAGTCTGGGACACTACACCGTGAGGTCTACGAGGTCTACTTGCATAAAAAATAAACAATATCTACGAGGTCTATTTGCAAAATTAAACAATGACTACAAGGTCTACTTGCAGAAATTAAACAATATTTATGAGGTCTACTTGCAGAAAATAAACAATATCTACGGTCGGATCACACATCCTTGGTACTTCTTATTCCCGACTCAACAAATTATGACATAATATAAAAATGACAAAAACCACATAACCAATGGCCAACAGTAAAAATAGTGAAAATTAATATCGAAAACAGACAATAAACTGTACTCGCCTGTCGTCCTGAGCTGACAATACGGTTCTGGTATCAAACTCGAGTCCAGTTGACCTATTTTATGAATTACAAAGTCAATAAGCTAAAATGTAAATCAATAGCACTTGTATCCAAAATTTAATAAATTACTAACATAGTATCCTCCACACTCTTGGTGTGGTTGCCTCTAACTATCATGAGTTGGTCTTCTATAACCTGGATGTAACCCCTACAATCTATACCTGTATTTCCATCTATACATACGTGTAGCCCATTAAAGTTGTGTAAGGCACATTATACAATACCATCTCCTCTGTTATATTTCCCTCTAGTGCCTACAGTGATATCCAGGCTGTATTCTAGCCTGTGACAAGGCTCGTGTACTGATTAAACTAGTTAGCTACAGTCCATAACATGAATTCTACTATTTTCCTACTTTGTGTTTGGTAATCTGATCTAAGCCAATTAGGTAGCCATGTCCTAACTGGAATTAGAAAGAGTATTTCATATGATAGTATTATCGGGTACATGAGAGGTGGTTCACCTGTTAATGTTACGCGGGTACAAGTGAAGTTTTACTGTTTGGTATCTGTTGGTACTAATACAAGTTCACATGAAGGTGCTTTATGGGTTAGGGGAAACTGACATAATCGATTGGGTCCTGCCACCAGGTGGTTTGAACATCGTAGAGTGGGCTGCTCTGAAAGTATACTTTGTTAGACTCCAGAGTTTCAAGAGGACCCCTTTAATGCATCAATAACCCTTTTTGTCAAGAGAAGACCTATACTTTAGCATTTAGTGGATACTAGGAAACTATCTTGTTCGAATCTTATGCTACCAGGAGATATTCGTATGACAGTTGGTATCCTATCCTTTATGATATAATTTCCTATTCCCCTTATCATTTCTATCAAACTGACTACACTTGGGTGTCCTTAGTTGATTACCTAGGCTGATCGCATTAATTTGCTCCCTTGTGTACTAATGGCCTCTGATATGTCGTACTACAGTACCCCTGTATCCCGATGTAATGCTCGTGGTTCGTATTACGTATTTTGTATACTTGTACGGAATCTCGACCTATAGTTAGACCTGTCGTGCTTGTCTTGATCCTGGTTTAGTGGCTTGGCTTGGCTCGGTTTTGTTTGGTTGGGTTTGGGTTAGCATGAACCCCTACCTACCACCACCATTACCATTTATATCTCACCTAACTTTTCTCTCTCCTCATAACTCCAATTACTTCTTCTTCTTCCTCCTGCATAGAGCTCCACCAACCTCTATTTCCCGCCGGCAAGTACAGCTTGCTTCACGAGAGAACTCCATTTTTATTGCTTTAATGTCTTCCTTTCTACATTCTAAGTCACTTTAGTACTTATCATTTTCAATTATCATAGCTCATTTCTTGTAGATCAAAGTTTATTGTGTTTTCAGATTTCTTGGGTTTTGATCTATCTAACCTTGTTATTTTCAAGTTTTGATGGTTCCATGTTGTAGAGAATTTCGTTCTATCCTATTTTGACCTATGGAAGTTCAGATTTGGACTATGGATGAAGGATCAATGGAGCTTGAGAGCCATGGCTTGCATGGTTCTTCTTCTCGAAATAATAGAAAAGAAGAACAGTTCCCTGCCGCATGAGCTTAGCCGCATGGCCTTTTCTATGGCAAGTTATTTCCTGGCCGTATGGAATTGCTATTCCTGAGCCGCATGAACTCTTCCTGGCCGCAGGGCTATTTCCTGCCGCATAAGACCCCGACTCCCTGAGCCGCATAAGCCTGAACTTCTCTGGCCGTATAAGGCCTATTTTCTGGCTGCATGGAGTTTGGGCCGCCTGTAATTTCCCAGCCGCATGAGATTCAGTCCTTCTTGGCCGCATGAAGTCTATCGAGCCGCATATGACCCCACCTGAAACTAGCCGCATACGGCTGACTTTTCTGGCCGCATGAGATGTTTCTTCCGCTGACCGCATACTCCCCTGATGGGATCCTATCTGAATCGCATGCGCCCATAATCCTTTCTCAACCGCATAAGGCCTTGCCTCCCGCGAGCCGCATGAGTCTAATCCAACCGCATGGGTCTTACCCGAGCCGCATGAGAACCCTCTGACCCGGCCGCATGGGCTTCTGAGTCCGAGCCGCATGACCCTGATGTAAACGTCCTAAAATTTATACTTTATTTTTTCTTCCTCTTTAATATTTTATTAGTTTCATTATGGAATTAAAGATAGAATTTAATATTTATTCATTAGTTTTATCTTTTATGTGCTAAATATTTTATCAACTCAATATATACGAAAATATTGAGACGTCTCTGTTAGTAGAGTTCTATCAGTTAGAATTTATTGTAAATGTTTTAGTGATCAAGTATATATTGAGAGTATCTACAAAATAAATATACTTATTGGTATACATATAGGAATTTTATTATATTTTTATTATTTGATAAATAAAAATTTCTCTGCAAAATTATGTCATATTTTTAGCCTAATTTTGGTCTCCATATATAAACACGTATTTTTGTATAAATAAAATAAGGGTTTTCCTTAGATTTAATAATGGAGTATAGGAACAAATATGGGCCAATACTAAAATACATGTATTTACTCATTATCTTATTTTATCTTTATTTAGAAATCCTTTTTGATTATTTTACTCATTTTAGTATATATATATATTATATATATATATATATATATATATATATATATATATATATATATATATATATATATATATATATATATATATATATATAAGTCAGTTAGAGAGAAAAAAAGTGATAACGTCATGTTGACGTCAGCACTGTTCCAAAGGAACAGTGCTTCGTCCAGCCCGAGCTGGGTTTCCCATACAGGGACCCATCTGCGAAGCCAAGAAGGAAAAAAAAATATTAATTTGAATCAAATTCAAATCTTGATCCATATCTTAGGAAATCTTTTCTTTCAATCCCTTAGCCTATTCTCCTCCAAGATCGAATCAAATTCAATTTTTTTTTTAAACCAAATCCATTCCTCACGCGATCCCTAAGACTCGTGGACACCCCAGTTTAATTCGAGAATTACCATAGCCGCTGCAACCTCCCTCGACAACATCCTTAGCCCTGGGCGACCTTCCCCCACCACCAGCGTCGCCCGTACGGCCGTCGGACACAGTGAAACCGCCTACACAGCCGTCGGCCACCACCAACAGCAGAGCGGTTTTCTGAATAGAGGTACCCCCTTCCCTGTCACTTTTCTTCGCGCATACTCAATAATTTTCGATGCCACAAGTTATGGCATAGAGCCTACTTGACCCTTTCCTAACCCTAGTATATAGTTTCAAATGTATCGAAACCACCTGACCAAGAAGCCGACGTAAAGTCGATGAAAAACAGTCCCAGAACGGGACATAAAACTAAGCCCAAACCCCATATTGGAAGGCAACCAATCGCCAAGCCATGAACTTCCTCAGAAATTTGGTTGAACAGACCTGCATTTAACCTATAGGAGATGGAAACCTAGCTGGTAGTTTTAATTTTCATTGACTATATTGTGAATAATTCAGTCTCAAAGTTTAGAAAAAAATTTGGTTTTAAATTGTGAATTTCAACAATTCTCATCGATACGGCGTGGGCCCCGACAAACCGGGCGACATGGTCACACACTATACACATCGAAAGGCGCGTATGGATATTGCTGACGTGTGGGAACTGACGGAACTCGCTTTCGTTGCGTGTGCGCGACGAAATCAGTGCGTATCCGTCGAGATGCCCCCGTATCGACCTTTTGCAAACTTGGCCATAACTTCGTGTACGTTCGTCATATCGAGACAAAACTTGCACCAACAGGACCGTATCGTTTTTCTGGTCTTGTATGCCGAGTTTGGTCCGATTCTGAGAAAGTCGAATGTAACACCTATTTGGCGGGCCCGCGACCCGTTCTAACGGGCAAATTTGTGCACGGCTCATCGGAATCCAAAATTGGACATACCGTTGAGTTCATCTCCTCAAACCGGACCAGTAGACATGTAGTTTGACGAGTTTAGAGACCGTAGGTACTGGCACACATTTCGGTGCAAAATGGGTCCAACGACGGATATTATTTTGACCCAAAATTATAATTTTGCCCCTATTCCAGAATTTAACTTTTGGACAGGCGTTTCCTAGGCATATCTTTTATTCCAAACTCGTTCGTGATGTTTGTTTCAGCATCCGGAGCTCCTTGTGGATTTTGACTTTCGTGTTGATGATTCTGACTGTTGGATTTTGCTACATCTCGCACCACCCTCAGGCAAGACACCTTGCCATTTGCTGTTTAATTATTTTAGCTCATATTTCATGCATGTTTATTATTTTTTTATGCAAAATAAACTGTGATACATGGCATAACCTGTTAGAACTTACTGTTCATTTATATTTTTTGCTATGTATTATTTATTCAGTTTATATGGCATGATATTATGTGTCTTGTTACGTCCCGCTGAGGACCTGGTTATCTCTCCAGGTGTGTGCTCTTGTCTTTCGCAGGTGCTCTAGCTCTAGCTGTGACCATCTCTATTTCTTCGAGGATGATTGCACTTGGATCATCTTCACTTTGCTCGCCAAACTCATTTCATTTTCCATATGTTTTTCCTTACTTTGTTGGTAGTGGATTTGTCTCCGCCCAACATATTATATCAAGATAAATCATTCTCATTATATGATATCTTTTATTCATTTATTTTTGTGTGGATGAGATTAGCTATGGTTCTACTGCATTTTACAGCTTACGTATATTTTTTATACGACTGGCATGTCTACGTTCCTAGTCCTACGTATTTTGGGACTGGGGCGTTACATGTTTTTGTGGTGGCCCATGCAGGTCTGAGCATATCGTATTGGCTACATAACTGTGCTGATACGAGCCTGCATATAGAATTAGAAATTAGGCATCTCATCCACATGTTTGATACCTTCCTTGATTCCTCTTCCAAACTCTCCTTTGATTGCTTGACTTGCATCTAGCTTGAAATTGTTCTAACGAAAATTCTATATCTCGTGCCAGAAAATGAATCCTTATACCGGTAGCGCTGCACCACTTGCCATCACACCAGGAAACTCGGCAGCCCAAGAGGAGCAAACTCACTCACAGCATCCTATAGCAACCTCAACCATGCCTTCTCAGCCAGACCAGACGACCCCACCTACTCACCAGCATCCTCAAGCCTCTGAACCCCAGTTAGTTCAGCCTGTTCAGCAGACCCCTGTAACCCAGGGAGGGTATACTCCACCACCCCTTCATCAAAATCTACCTTAAGCTGGACCGCAGATGCCTATGCCCCCGATTAATGAAGATGATACCAATCGGTTCCTTTATACTTTATTGCGGGCTCAGTGGCAACAAAATGAGCTATTGAGACAAGACGTGGTAGTCCCACTTAATAGAACCCCATCTCCACCACCAGCCCAAGTACCAGTATCTCTACCAAGGCCCCATTCATACGTAGGCAGTATTTCAGATTTCACCCTAATGAAGCCGAAGACCTTCCACGGTACCGAAGGCCCACTAGAAGTTTCTTCATGGCTTATTAGCACCGAAAAGAAGTTAAGGGTGTCACAGTTGCCTAAAAAAGATTGGATGACCGCAGTTGATTTATTACTCGAGGACAATTTCCATCATTGGTGGAAAGCGGAGGAGAGGCGCTTGGGTACCAATCAGTCATGGGAAGAGTTCTACAAACTCTTCAACGAGAGGTACTTTCCAACCGCTGCTCGGAATATATTGTATGATCAGTTCCTCCACCTCAAACAAGGCGATAAGTCGGTTGACGAGTATGATGCAGAATTTAGCCGACTAAGCATATTTGCCGAGGGATTGATGCCAACGGAGAAGGAGAAGGCAAAAAGATTCCATAACGGATTAAGGCCCGAGCTTAAAACACACACCACTGTGCAATCCAGAATTTCGCACGCCGCAGTATTAGAAGAAGCTAGAAGTCAGGAGATCCTTCACATGGAAGCACAACAAACTCAAAAATACTATGCCCCGATAGACCTTCTAGTTCAACTTGGTTCAGGAGGCCCCGAACGATGACTTACTGCACAATATCAACAGCAAACCGTGCCCTACCAAGTTCCAAGTACAATAACCTGCTAGTTTTATGGAAGGAGAGGACACCAGCAGAAGGACTGTCGTCGGCGACTAAAGTGTTGCTTCAATTACGATTCCAATGAGCATAAACTTCGAGATTGTCCCAACCGACACACCACACACAGTTTAGCTCCAGCACCATCACAGCAACAGTTACAAGGGCCAATAACACTCAGACCAGGTGCACCACAACCACGTTCCTTAGAAGAATATCAGGAGGGACCAGCCTTGGTGGGCCAGACACCAGAGTATAGGCCTGCAAGAGAAGAGATGAATAATCTGAGGCAAGGACAAGCCTTCACTATGACAGTGCTAAACACCCTTCCCGAGTTGACAGATACCACATGTATTATTCTAGTTAATACATTATTGGTGCACCTTCATTAGTGTCCAATTCATGCATAAAATAGTTATCTCGTTCCTCCTAAAACACATTAGGATTAAAGTTAGAAATTGCACTGCAAGGTACTACCTACAAACATCTTTAGTAATCTCAGCAACCGTAGCGTAGACCGACTTGCTTAGAATAGCGATTATGGATTTGGTCAAAAAGTATTTCCAAGACATGCCTTAGAGTTAGACACTTTTTGTAGACCTTGTATATGTGAAATGACCCATTGTTCCATCACACTACTAGCTTAACTCTTGTAAGTTGGATAGAATACCTCACGGCCTAACAAAGCCTTTGTCCTTGTGACCCGTGTTGATAAGTTACTCACACCATAAATTCAGAGGGCCCTAACTTAGCTAGTCAACCAAGCCAACTACACAGGCCCAAACTTCGGGCGGAACTTAGATTTTAAAAGATCCTGGACTATTCAATTTCCTTTATCATTCTTCCATACTTATATTTTGACTATCGTATGATGCAAATTAGCTTGGCTTTGCAAGCTTATTCTTTTATCAAGCTTGATCATGACATATTTTATTGGATGCACCCACTAACATATTGTCTAATCAGAACCGGTGCATGATGGTCTGATCAACCTATTGCACTTTGGTTCGCTGTACTTATATTACCCTACGTGGATGGAGACATAGTAAAACTTGCCCCTAGAGTCTCATCCGTGACAGCCTTGGCAATTCTTTTTTGAATTATTTTCGTCGCCTATGAACTTCTTATTCATACTCAATAGCATCATCTTGAACCCTTTATCGTTCTTGTCTTAGAGAGACAACGCACTGTACTTGAGAAACGGATCCAAGATATCACTTTAGTCATGTGGCTATATTCTCGCCTTAAACTACTCCTTCTATCCCTCGACCCCATCTACCATATTATTCCTAAATTTCGAGGACAAAATTTTTGTAAGTTGGGTAGGATGTAAACCCCCTAAAATTTATACTATATTTTTTCTTCCTCTTTAATATTTTATTAGTTTCATTATGGAATTATAGATAGAATTTAATATTTATTCATTAGTTTTATCTTTTATGTGCTAAATATTTTATCAACTCAATATATACGAAAATATTGAGACGTCTCTGTTAGTAGAGTTCTATCAGTTGGAATTTATTGTAAATGTTTTAGTGATCAAGTATATATTGAGAGCATCTACAAAATAAATATACTTATTGGTATACATATAGGAATTTTATTATATTTTTATTATTTGATGAATAAAAATTTCTCTGCAAAATTATGTCATATTTTTAGCCTAATTTTGGTCTCCATATATAAACACGTATTTTTGTATAAATAAAATAAGGGTTTTCCTTAGATTTAATAATGGAGTATAGGAGCAAATATGGGCCAATACTAAAATACATGTATTTACTCATTATTTTATTTTATCTTTATTTAGAAATCCTTTTTGATTATTTTGCTCATTTTAGTATATATATTATATATATATATATATATATATATATATATATATATATATATATATATATATATATATATATATATATATATATATATATATATATAAGTCAGTTAGAGAGAAAAAAAAGGTGATGACATCATGCTGACGTCAGCACTGTTCCAAAGGAACAGTGCCTCGTCCAGCCCGAGCTGGATTTCCCATACAGGGACCCATCTGCGAAGCCAAGAAGGAAAAAAAAATATTGATTTGAATCAAATTCAAATCTTGATCCATATCTTAGGAAATCTTTTCTTTCAATCCCTTAGCCTATTCTCTTCCAAGTTCGAATCAAATTCGAATTTTTTTTTAAACCAAATCCATTCCTCACGCGATCCCTAAGACTCGTGGACACCCCAGTTTAATTCGAGAATTACCATAGCCGCTGCAACCTCCCTCGACAACATCCTTAGCCCTGGGCGACCTTCCCCCACCACCAGCGTCGCCCGTACGGCCGTCGGACACAGTGAAACCGCCTACACAGCCGTCGGCCACCACCAACAGCAGAGCGATTTTCTGAATAGAGGTACCCCCTTTCCTGTCACTTTTCTTCGCGCATACTCAATAATTTTCGATGCCGCAAGTTGTGGCATAGAGCCTACTTGACCCTTTCCTAACCCTAGTATATAGTTTCGAATGTATCGAAACCACCTGACCAAGAAGCCGACACAAAGTCGATGAAAAACAGTCCCAGAACGGGACATAAAACTAAGCCCAAACCCCATATTGGAAGGCAACCAATCGCCAAGCCATGAACTTCCTCAGAAATTTGGTTAAACAGACCTGCAGTTAACCTATAGGAGATGGAAACCTAGCTGGTAGTTTTAATTTTCATTGACTATATTGTGAATAATTCAGTCTCAAAGTTTAGAAAAAAATTTGGTTTTAAATTGTGAATTTCAACAATTCTCATCGATACGGCGTGCGCCCCGACAAACCGGGCAACGTGGTCGCATACTATACACATCGAAAGGCGCGTATGGATATTGCTGACGTGTGGGAACTGACGGAACTCGATTTCGTTGTGTGTGCGCGACGAAATCAGTGCGTATCCGTCGAGATACCCCCGTATCGACCTTTTGCAAACATGGCCATAACTTTGTGTACATTCGTCATATCGAGACGAAACTTGTGCCAACAGGACCGTATCATTTTTTTGGTCTTGTATGCCAAGTTTGGTCCGATTCTGAGAAGGTCGAATGGAACGCCTATTTGGCGGGCCCGCGACCCACTCTAACGGGCGAATTTGTGCATGGCTCATCGAAATCCAAAACTGGACATACCGTTGAGTTCGTCTCCTCAAACCGGACCCGTAGACATGTAGTTTGACGACTTTAGAGACCGTAGGTACTGGCACGCATTTCGGTGCAAAATAGGTCCAACGGTGGACATCATTTTGACCAAAAATTATGATTTTGCCCCTGTTTGAAAATTTAACTTTTGGTCAGGCGTTTCCTAAGCATATCTTTTATTCCAAACTTGTTTGTGATGTTTGTTTCTGCATCCGGAGCTCCTTGTGGATTTTGACTTTCGTGTTGACGATTCTGACTGTTGGATTTTGCTACATCTCGCACCACCCTCAGGCAAGACACCTTGCCATTTGCTGTTTAATTATTTTAGCTCATATTTCATGCATGTTCATTATTTTTTATGCAAAATAAACTGTGATACATGGCATAACCTGTTAGAACTTACTGTTCATTTATATTTTCTGCTATGTATTATTTTTCTTACACATTAAACCTAGATTTAAGGGACCACCTTGTGTGTTGCATTCATAGGCCTTGACACATTTATTTCACGTTGTTGTGAGTCGCATATAGGACTCAGACATGCGTGATTGGCTGGCCACCAGTACGCATAAGCCATACGCTAGGAAATAACTGCTAATAGAATTGCATGCTAGAAGCCTTAGCAGTTATGAGTTGGCATTGGGCGGGGAGAACATGATTGGAAGTTGACTACCACCCTATCTATCGTAGACTCGCTCGCTACTGAGAAACGATAGGTAGACTATATGCTATAGACTCGCTCGATACTGAGGAATAGTATATGGTGTTGTGACTCGCTACTGAGGAACTGTATTGGTATTTTCTTGACTTAACCCGGTAGTCATGCGGCCATGATCTATTCTTAGAAACTGCATTCACTTAGAACGGTTAGGCTACCTTATCCGTTAGGTATGAGTACTCTTGGTTTGGGTACTTGTATCTGACCGTGGCTTGGAACAATAACTTGTCGTAGATTAGTTCGCCACATCTTGTCCTTGTTTGGTTGTAGGTGTGGCTTACTACTCCGATGAGAAGGTATTGAACCTTGTTGGGGTCCGGATACCATATTGGATTCATAGCATGAAAAAATACATCACCGTGAATTAGTTTACCATCTCTTGTCCTTGTTTGGTTGGGGGGATGGTAAGCTAGTTCAATAGGTGTGTATTGGACCATGTTATAATTCAATTGACTTATTTATTTGAGCAATATTTATTCAGTTTATATGGCATAATATTATGTGTCTTGTTACGTCCCTCTGAGGACCTGGTTATCTCTCCAGGTGTGTGCTC
This sequence comes from Iris pallida, assembly GCA_029216955.1. NCBI lineage: Eukaryota > Viridiplantae > Streptophyta > Magnoliopsida > Asparagales > Iridaceae > Iris > Iris pallida. The sequence continues at coordinate 7,393,069 of JANAVB010020198.1, read as the reverse complement.
TTGTCTTTCGCAGGTGCTCTAGCTCTAGCTGTGACCATCTCTATTTCTTCGAGGATGATTGCACTTGGATCGTCTTCGCTTTGCTCGCCAAACTCATTTCATTTTCCATGTATTTTTCCTTACTTTGTTGGTAGTGGATTTGTCTCCGCCCAATATATTGTATCAAGATAAATCATTCTCATTATATGATATCTTTTATTCATTTATTTTTGTGTGGATGAGATTAGCTATGGTTCTACTGCATTTTACAGCTTACATATATTTTCTTATACGGCTGGCATATCTACGTTCCTAGTCCTACGTATTTTGGATTGGGGCGTTACATCCTGATTAATCCCAGCCGCATATGCTCGCCTCTTCCTAAACTGCGTGGCCCTGTTTCTTCCTGACCAGCATATGTCCGAGCCGCATGGCTCTTTTCTGGCTTGTATTTTATTATTTAATTATTATTATTAACTCATGCCTTGTAACTCTCTGTGTAACTTGGGTTCCTTGACAAGAATGCTTGTCCTATGTTATCCTGTACATGCACCATGAACACGACAGTGACCCGTAGGGGTGTACTCTTGACAAATAATATGACATGACATGATAGTGGTCCGTCGTGGTGCACTCCTGACAGTAAACTTGATATGATAACTTGACATGATATACCTGACATGATAGTGGCCCATCATGGCGCACTCTTGACATGATAAACCTGACATAATATTTCTCGAATTGCTGTTACGACGACTGACATGACATGACCTGACAAGAATGAACGACCTGGACATCATGGACGCTTGTGCTTGTACAAATGAACCCGTCTTGTCTTGCATCATGTCTAGGACATGGACCCCTGAGTACCACGGTCAGGGGTACCTACTGTAAATGGCTGAGGCTAATAACTAGAATAATCCAGTAGTTATAAAGAGATTTCTCCAGCTACAGGCAATCCCGTTATCTGGGCGCCCCACTTGGGATCTGTAGCCTGCCGTCGAGTAGGGCACATTTCCAGCGCACTGTCATGTGTTGCATCCTTATTGTACTAATATTCGACCTAGATAACCTGGATGGTCTGCAGGACTTGTGGCTGCGGAAGAATCTCGCTGCATCTTGCTAGTAACTAGGCCTGTGATAACCCTAGTTAGTTAAAGTATCAAGCCATACTCGTTGCTTGGCCGTGAAATGTTGGATGGGGAATAACCAGTCTAGTCTTGTCTTGATCCTGTACAAGATTGTTACATGTCCTGATTTCTTATTTTATCTTGCCGATAAATGGTGGAAGAAACCAAGTTCTGTTCAGACGAAGGGTTACAACCCCGGTCCTTGTTTGGTTTACGGGTTGTAACCTGGTTATCTGAATAGTCCCATGGTTATCTTATCGTATATCACCTGTCACGCTTTTTCTTAATTACTGTCTTTTATTATGTAATTATACGCTTGTGTTAATTGCTGGTTTTAGTTCCTAAGTGAAGCCTCCTTTGTGGCACTTGCTCTTTCTGGGGTCTGACCCAGCTGGTTTTGTATGGCCAGATTTCGGAGCAGCTCCAGAGGATCTACCGACTTTCCAGCCAGATGGTGACCACTAGAAGGAATTCTGGCAACGAGCGGGTTTATTTTGGCTCTTCCACTATATTGTAAAAATATTCTTTTGAGGCATTTAGCCGGCGAGCACCTGTTAGCTCGTATTGTATACCTTATTATTGTATGCCTACGGGCTGTAACATGATTGACAGATCCTAGGGTTGATCATGTATGACTAAACTCTTGCTAGTCCTCACATTTTGAAACGACTAGCTTCATGATCAGCTGAATATGTAATATTTGGGACACCTTACTATTATATATTTGGTGATCATATATCTTGTAACATTTACTTACTTGCTTGTGATTGAGACACTAGTCTTGTTCTTGACCATAGGAGACTGATAGATTGTAGTTAAACCCTCATATATCTAGACAGCCGTGACCGTATAATGAAGTGGATTCCATTTCATTACACGTAGCTGGCTATGTCTGCCCCCGCTCTCCAGTATTCCGGTTCTGGGGCGTGACACCTGAGGCTTCTTTTGCCTATACTGCATCTAAAATAACGATTGATACTAGGGGAAATTATCCTAACAGTGCTTAGTGGATACAGGTAGGGTCTTTACTTATCAGGTATTGGTATAAAGAAATCTAACATGGCCATATAAATCTGTACGAAGTAAGAGGCCACGGGAGGGGTTTGACTGTACTTAAGGTATGATAGGGATTATAGAGTATCTTAAGGTCTGATACTGGTACATGAGTGTCAATCCGATACTCAAAGCTTGATCTGGTATTAGGAATTGACTGTGATGCCATTAGTTACAGATGGTTCCAAATATCAAACATGATACCAAGTGCACAATGTGCAACCAAGCGGCCTCGCCTATTGTCCTGATTTTCCTAGGTAGTGATTTGGGTTTGGCATATCAGTAAAGACCGATACTTCTTGATTCAGTCGGTTAGTCACATCAAGGAAAAGTTAGATGTCTGATACTAAGGTTTTAATAGATTTTTGAGTATCCATAAGGACTTACCTCTGTTATTCGAGAGTTGGGTTTTGGTGTCAGCATCCATCTGATACTCAAACATACACGTTTATATCTAGGTTCAACATGAAACCAGGTATCCACCAATACCAGTCCTATTGTGGTTTCAGTGTTAGATGCGCTGATCTGAAAGTGTATCTAAGAATCGTGTGGAAGGACATACCCTGTTCTTAATTTGGTATGTGATTACCTTTATGGACCCTGTCTTCTTAATGATTTACAACCTATTTGTATTCATTTAGGTATTGAGACAATCATCTAACTATTCCAAGATTGAAGATAGAGTTTCCCAAATAGAGAAGGAAAAAGGCTTACCTCTGGGGTGCTCGACTCCTTCCTATGCCTCATTGCTTCCTGTTTTCCTTCTTCCAGTGACAGGGGGAGCAGCTCTTAGGGTTTTGTAGGTAGAGAAGGAATCGGTTATCCTTCTCATGTACGCATATATATACCCCCGGTTTTGACGGGAAAGGATAGGGAGATGGGGTTTAAAATTAGATCTAAATCTGATCTTTTTAAGGATTTGAATTTATTTGTATTCCCACGGATTTGGAGTGTTTGGTTCGAATTTAAAGAAGGATGAAGGTTGGCTACTTCTTCAAATTAGAATGGCAGTTGATTGAATTTCAGTATTTCTTTTGGGTCCCTGCCAAATCCTATGTTTCCACTTTGATCCTTCATTGATAAATTAAGTGAAAACAAAAAAAAACACAAATGGGGCAAATAGGAAATCAGTTATAATAGTTTGGAAAATATTTGGTCAGGGGGTTAACAAATCTACCCCCTTAAACAAATTTCGTCCTCGAAATTTAAGATAGATACAAGGTGAACATGTACCTCATGATTCAAAAAGGTAGGGATAATGCTCGCGCATCTCGTCCTCTCTCTTCCATGTAGATTCGCCCGGGGAGTGATGTCTCCACGCGACACGAACCAAAGGAATTGTCTAATTCCTTAGCACCTTCGCCATGCGGTCCAGAATCTCCACGGGCTGCTCCTGATAGTTGAGACTCGGTCCTACCTCGATCTTCGAATGGTCCAACACGTGGCTGGGGTCCGCCACGTATCGTCTCAGCTGGGATACGTGGAACACGTTGTGCACTCCTTTCAATGCAGGCGGCAAGGCCAATCGGTATACTACTGCACCAATTTTCTCGAGAATCCCAAATGGCCCGATGAAACGTGGGCTGAGTTTACCGCCTTTACCGAAACAGATCGTGCCAAGCGTCGAAGAAATCTTCAAAAATACTAAGTCGCCAACCTAAATTGCATAAAATATTACCACGAATCTTATAACTATACGTAGTTTATAATAAGAAGGCTTTATACCTCAAACTCTAACGGTCTACGGTGACTGTCGGCCCAGTGCTTCTATCTGTCCTGAGCCATGCGAAGCCTCTCTCTAATTAGCTTGACCTTCTCTGCATCATCTACTACCATCTTCGGTCCTAACAGCGCTTGCTTTCCCACGTCGTTCCAAGATAGTGGTGTACGACATCTCCGTCCATACAGTGCTTCGAACAGGGACATCTCGATGCTAGTTTGGTAACTGTTGTTGTAGGAGAATTCTACGAGATGAAGGTGGTCCTTCCACGAGCTGTCGAAATCTAGCACGCATGTCCGCAGCATATCCTCGAGCGTCTGAATGGTCCGCTCTGACTGTCCATCTGTCTGCAGATGATAGGCGGTGCTGAACTTGAGCATTGTGCCCAAGCTAGTCTGCAGACTCTTCCAGAAGTGAGACGTGAATCTGTTGTCGCGGTCTGACACGCTACTCATCGGCACTCCGTGCAGCCTGACTATCTTCTTCACATAAAGCTCTACCAACTTCTCTGTAGATAACCCTACTTTGAATGGTATAAAGTGGGCCGATTTGGTCAACCTGTCAACGATGACCCAAATCGCATCTTTTCCTCCTAATGACCGTGGAAGATCGGAAACAAAATCCATGGTGATATATTCCCACTTCCATTCGGGTATCGGTAGTGGCTGCAACAATTCTCCTGGTCTCTGCCTCTCGGCTTTGACCTGCTAACATACGAGACATCTAGAAACGAAATGGGCCACCTTTCGTTTCATACCATACCACCATACGTGGTTTCTCATATCCTTGTACATTTTGTTGGCTCCCCGATGTAAGGAATACTGGGAACGGTGTGCCTCCTGTATAACTTCTTCTCTAAGCTCTCCACTAGGTACACAAAGTCTCGTCCGATGCCTCAGCGAACCATCCTCTGCAATAGTGAAGTCGTCTAGCAAACCGACCCGTGCTTGTACCATGATGTTCTTCAGCTGCTCGTCCTGGTGCTGTGCCTCCCAAATCCTGTCCATCAGTCCTGACTGAATTTGTATACCCATCATCTGCATCTTGGCCCCTGGAATGACGATCTCAATGCCCAAACTCTCCAAATCCGCTAATAAGTGACGATCTCGAGTCAAGCACATCGCTACAGGATACCTACTCAAAGCATCCGCAACAACGTTGGCTTTTCTCGGGTGGTACTGTAGAGAAATATCATAGTCACTCATCAGCTCAAGCCATCTGCGCTGCCTCATGTTCAACTCCTTTTGCGTAAAGACGTACTTCAAGCTTTTGTGGTCAGTGAAAATTTTTACTCGCTCTCCGTACAAATAGTATCTCCACAGCTTCTAGGCGAAGATCACGGCTGCCAACTCTAGGTCGTGTGTGGGGTAGTTCTTCTCATGCGGCCTCAACTGTCAGGACGTATAGGCTATCACCTTCTTATTCTTCTCTAACACACAACCCAGTCCTTTGCCCGAGGCATCACCGTAAATGGTGAAACCTTCTGACCCTGAAGGCAACATCAAAATGGGAGCTGTCGTTAGCCTCTTTTTCAACTTATCGAACGCGGCCTGGCAGTCCTCTGTCCACACGAACTCTAAATCCTTCCGAGTGAGCCTAGTCATCGGCTCCGCAATCTGAGCGAAGTCTTGCACGAACTTTCGGTAATATCCAGCCAATCCTAAGAAGCTTTGTATCTCTGCCACCGTAGTCGGTGTAGTCCAAGCTTCCACAACTGCAATCTTCTTTGGATCGACGGATATACCGTCGCCTGTCACCACATGCCCAAGGAACTCTACCTTGTCCAAGAAAAACTCGTACTTCGAGAGCTTTCCATAGAGCTTCTCCTTTCTGAGGGTCTTTAGCACGATCCTCAGATGTTCCTTGTGTTCCTTCGGTGTTTTCGAATAAATGAGAATATCGTCGATAAACACCACTACGAACTTGTCAAGGTATGGGTGGAATACCTTGTTCATCAAGTTCATGAAGACTGTCGGGGAATTAGTCAACCTGAACGAAATGACCATAAACTCGTATTGTCCGTACTTGGTCAGGAAGGCAGTCTTCGGTATATCTTCTCTCTTCACCTTCAATTGATGGTAGCCCGACCTCAAACCAATTTTTGAGAACACTCGCGCTCCACTCAATTGATCGAAGAGGTCGTCAATTCTCGACAATGGGTATTTGTTCTTGATGGTGTGATTATTCAAGTTTCGGTAGTCGATGCACATCCGCACCGTACTGTCCTTCTTTGGCACAAATAGTACACGAGATCCCATGGCGACGAGCTCTTTCTGATAAATCCTTTCTCCAGCAATTCGTCGATCTGCTTCTTCAATTCTTCAGCTTTGTTGTTGATACGGTACACCGGTTTTGCCGTTGGTTCTGTGCCTGGAACCAAATCAATAGAAAACTCGATGTACCTATCTGGCAGCAACCTCGGTAATTCCTAAAAAAATGTCTAGGAATTCTGCGATAATGGGATGTGGTATCTCTTTCCCCTCGATCATAGCTTCGTAAATAGCCCCGCGCTGCTGCTCTACTGTTCCTCTAGCGAACTCGAATGCAGGCACCCCCGGAGGACTGAATACAACACATCTTCGGTGGCAGTCTATACTGGCAAAATTCTTACTCAACCAATCCATACCAAGGACGATGTCGAAACTCGGTAGTGGCATTACAAGTAAGTTGGCGCGTAACTCTCTACCCCCCAAGGTGATGCGACGCCTCATGCAAATATCCTTGACTAGAATAGCACTTCCTTCCGTTATAATTTTACAAATACCACCCAATGGTTCCGATACTATGCTATGCTTAAATACAAAAGCTACAAAAATAAAACTGTGGGATGCACCCGAATCGAACAAAGCTATAGCTGAAAAGGAATCCAGTAATATAGAACTTGCTATCACATCTGGGGTAGGCTCCGGCTCCTCGACGACCATGGCAAAAGCTCAGCCCTGCTGGGGTGCTCCTCTTTGTTGGTGCTGAGCGAACCGTTGCTGCTGAGTGGGTAGTGGAGGACCTCGTGGCTGTGGAACTGCTGGTCCTCTCGGTGCTGGTGTCGTCTCGCGTCCTGTTTGATTAGGGACTAGTAAGCAGTCTTTCAGCTGGTGCGATGGAGATCCATAATATAAGCATGCTCCGAGTCTCTTCCTGCAGTCATCCCAAATGTGTCCGCTCCTCCCGCAGTCAGTGCATTGCGGGACCTGCTATAGCTGTCTCTGCGACTGCTGTATCTGGGCTAGGGCTGGAACTCGGTTCTGCTGATAAGCTGGGGTTTTACCAGCAGGTTGGAACTGCTACTGATGTTGGTGCTGAAAGACCTTCGGCTGGAATTGGGGATGCTTCGCCGGTGCTGATTGGTTGTTGCTTCCTCCAAAAGTATCTCGACTCATCTTTGGCCTGTAATTCAGCTCTTCTACTTCTTGGGCGACCTCCAGAATCTCCTCATAGATAGTGGCTCGGCTGGTGGTGATGGCTAAGCGAATCTTGTGAGATGGTCCCTTCCTGAATCTTCTCGCCTTGCTCTCTGGGGTATTGACCAAACTCTCTGCGAAATGGCTAAGACAAGAAAACTCTGCGGTGTACTCGTCAACGGTAGAATTTCCTTGCTCCAAGTGCTCGAACTGACTCACCAATGCCTCTCGAGCTACATCGGGAAAGAACTTCTTCTTAAATAGCCGCTTGAATTCTTTCCAAGTCACATTTGGGGCAGAAAATCGGGGCTCGCCTTGGTACCACGTCCGTGCGATGTCGAAAAGCTGCCTACTAGCTGACTCAATCTTTAGATCTTCTGGGACTCGGGCTATCTTCAGGTATCGCTCCACATTCTCCATCCACTCATCAGCGTAGAAAATTTCCTCTGTCCCATGGAACTCCCTGGGCCTGAGGTCCATGAAGTTCTTGGAGGTTCCGGAGCGCGGCTGAGGAGCATCTCTAATCTGAAGAGCCTCTCTCAAAGTATCGCGGAACATATTGGCTTGTTGCTGGAAGATTCCCAGGAGGGTAACATTATCCAATGACGGAGGCAAAACAGGTGCCGGGTACATCACTGGTGCTGGATGCATGGTAGGCGCTGGATACATAACTGGTACCTAAAGCATCATAGGTGCTGGATACATGACTAGCGCCGGCTGCATCGTAGGTGGCGGGTACACTACTGGTGTCGGGTGCAGGGTAGGTGGTGGATATACTGCTGGGGTCGGGGGAGGAATGGGTGCTGGCACTGGAGTCTGCGGAGGAAATTACGGTGGTGGTGGAATGTCGTCCCTGCGGAATCTCGAGTAATACGGCAGAGTCGAGTCGCCCTGGTGAGTAAGCTGGCCTCCCTGCGTCGGTGGGGTCCCGCAGGTGAAAAATCCTTCAACAGTCGATGGAGGGTTCAATGCAGTATTGTTCCTGTCTTGCGAATCCATTGACTGAAAGCAAAAAAAATCATTAGACGGTGGACAGATTCAAGCATGATGCATAAAGGGTACTTGAAGTCGAGTATAGAAGTCAATAACGTAGTTTAAACATGTGGGGGACGGTCCTTAGGTTCCTAATCCTATTCCTAGTTACAGGCCCACAGTAGTACAACTAACTTGAGTACTACCACGGTGTAGGTCCTAAAAATCAAGTTGCACCCATAAAAAAAGTAATGAAAATCAAATTGCGCACCCTTCAAATGAACTGCGCAGGAGACAGATTGCGCAACAATTCAACTGCGCAAGCTGAACTGTGCACTCATCTGAGCGCGCTAGCTGACGTGGCAACGTCATCATTATCTGATAGAAAATCAGATCTTCTGACAACTGACAGCACAAAAAGCGAAGAGTCAGTTCGTTTCTCGAGCCGCACCACACTCGATGACTGCTGTACAACCGGCGCAGTCTGACAGCTCAACCTCAGCGCAATCTGAGTCTTAGCGCAACCCATTGGAAGCGCAGTCTGATGCTAGCACAGTTCAAATGGCGCAATCCATCAAGATAACTGACATTTTGTACATGGAATACATGCCATCAATTGCTCACCACGTGGCAACCGTCTGTACACGACCATGCGCATTTCAATCAAACAATGCCACGCGTCTCATACAGTTGGCCCATGATCGAGTAACTGCCAGCGCAACTGGTAGTCTGCGCAGTCCAGTGCCTGCGGAATCCAACCTGCACAATCCAGAAATAACGACTAATTAGTTATTTTCCAGAAATCTATAAATAGAGTTTCAAGCTCTTCATTATAGAGATCAGATCATTCAAGATCATCACCAGAGATCAGGAGTTCTTGCCAAAGTGCAGCTGTATTCTTCAGAGGCTATCGTCTTCAAAGTTCACATCGTCCAAGGGATAAAGCGATCGTCTTCAGATCGGATTTCTATAGTTGTACTTTCCCAGAATTCAATTATAATCTTCTTACAAAGTTTGTAAAATAAAGAACACTTTTGTTTTTGCAAACAAAATGACGACTCTGCTGGGGACGACTTTCTCCTTCGACGAGTAAGTGACAACTCAATGTGATGTTGCGTCTATCAGAAAGACGCAGAAGATGCTGGTTGTAAAGGTCAACCAGACGGCCTACGAGGCGATGATCAACTCCGGGACTACTCGTCGCACTGTAACTTCTGCCATGAGCAAAGTCTGTTCAGTGTGGACTCCAAAGTCCTCTGCATAATCCTCTGCGCAGTCTGCTGTCTTTGCTCCCAAAACTGCTGCGCAGTCTGCTGCCTCTACTGCCCATGCGCAGTATACTGCTCCTCTTGCCATTGCACAAACCACTTCCTATGTTGCTCTGGCAAAGTGCAAGACTCCTCTTCCCTTGGCGCAGTTGGCTGCAACTCTTCCTGCGCAGTCCACCACTCCATCAACCAGAGTGCAACTCAAGCACTCTGAAGTCAAGACTCCTGCTGCACAAGCTACAGTGTCTGTGGCCAAAAGGCCATCTGTCAAAGCTTCTCATGCGCAACCAGCCAATGCGTCTACTGCCACTTCAACCCCTGCGCAAACTGTGCCAGCGCAGTCTAAGAGGGATAGCCTTTTGGCTAATCTCCCTTCTTCTCACAGCAAGGAGAAAAACTCTGCTCTTCTTTCCAAGCACCCTGTTGCTCTAGCACAATCCACTGGGGGTAGTCTGTTGACTATTCCTCCTCCTCCTCAGAACAAAAGAAAAGGCCCGTTGGTCTTTTCTCAAACTTCCTCGTTCCACGGCTTGGAAGACAACAGAGGGAAACGCTCTTTAGCCAACCCTTCTTCACAAAACAAGGGAAAATGTCCTTTGGTCTTTTCTCAGTCTTCCTCGATTTTTACCTCGGAAGATCAATCTGAACGTGCTTCGGCACCGATCAGTACAAGGACTCTCTCAAACAAGAGTTTTTCTCTTCCTGCCAAAGGAAAATGTACTGATCAAAGAGGTATTCTGCCTACTCCGGTAGCAGAATTCCAAGATCTCCCAACTTTTCGAATATCCCGCTCAGAGCAAGGAAAATTAATGGTGTCTCAGACAGAAACCCCTAGGGGTGAGTTTGCTGATCTACGAGTTTATCTCAATAGATCTCGGTCTACATCAACTTCGACGAAACGCAAGCAGCCAATGCCGAAGACGAACCTGCATCAAATGCAAACATTCAAGATCAAAAATCCTGACACCTATGCTAATGAAGTGAGTACTTCCCTGTACACTCAAGGGACAAAACATCTGAAGAACCGGAACCATGTTTCGAATGTTGTCAAAGAACATATCCCTCGAACTTCTTCTCGTCCCGTCATTGTTCATGACCTCCGAGAGCACCTCAAGCAAAAGCGGGACGATATCTCAACACCTCCAGTTCAACCACTTGGACACCATTGTAATCACAAGGTTGTCATCAAGTGCTGTTGTCAGACAACAAAACGATCTGTCTTCGATCGTTTGAATTTTCTAACGTCTGAACCAATGTCAGAAGATGAAGACGAAGTGTTGTATGCTTCCGTCAACATGACTTCTCAAGACACTGGGGGTAAAAAGTGTTCCAAGCACGACAAACCTCGTAGACCCAGTCAAAGATATGTGGATCTACTCCAAGAATCTTCTGAAGGAGTATTCTAACATACCCGATCCCGAAGCCGAGATACAATCGGTCAAAGGAATATTCTCCAAGATCCTTCCGGTCATCTTCCTACTTCTCATTCAGGAGATGATTCCTTCTCTGATTATGATGCATACAGCGAAAGTTCTGAACAGACAATGTCCTCTACTGTACCTAGAGAAGTGACAGCTTATGTTGTCACTAAAGACCCAGACGCTTCTAGTTCGGCTAGTCAAGAACAACGAATAGCTGCACTAGAAGACAAGCTGAAGACCATGGCTGAAATGGTTACAAGTATGTATTCTATCATCGTGGCCCAACATACAGTACCACCGACTGTACCTGCTATAAATTCTGAGATCATAGCATCGTCGGTGCCTGTCAATGCAGGGCTGGGGGTAGTATCTCCTCAAGTACCCCCTGTACAAATTCAACCCACACCCAGTCAGTCAGGTACTGGGGGTAGTGCTTACCACGTTGTTCCTTCTCCTAACACTCTGATTCAGCCTACTCATTCTTCATCATCGAAGGATGCTAATGAAGCTGTCAAACTCTTACGCACTCAGTTCGAGGCCTTTAAAGAGAAGGACAATTTACAGAGATTAGGAATCAAGCAACCTTATCCTATTGAATGGAAGGAAGTTCCGTTTCCTCCTAAGTACAAGATTCCAACAATCACCCTGTTTGATGGCAGCACTTCTTCTAGTCAGTTCATTAACCACTTTGAGGTAATGACTGTCCAACTTCAGCCAAATGATGCTCTTCTTACCAGGGTATTCGTCGGTTGTTTAGCCGGTGTGGCATACGATTGGTACAGAAGCTTGCTTGATGGCTGTATCACCTCTTTCTCGGGTTTCAAACAGATCTTCTTAGAACGATTTTATGAGGGGATCAACGACATGACCATGTCAGCCCTTAATAAAATCAAACAAAGACATAATGAAACCACTGAGAGTTTTATTGAAAGGTTCTGCCGAGAAGCTTTAAAGATGCCTCCTGGGACTCCGGTTGCTGTCACTATAGACACCTGCAAGGCAAATCTTTTGCCTATTATCAGCATGTGGACGGGGTCAACTCAGTTCCAAGACTGGCCATCCTTCATTGTCAATGCTAAAGCAGCTGAAGTTAGTGCTGACAAGTTCAAGCAGTTGGGGGTGCACATGTCTAACCCCGACCGGGACGAACACCCGACATCGAGTAGCAGTAATCGCCAGAACAACCGCAAGGGAAAAGAGACTTTGAATATCAACTTGAAGAACAAAGAATCTCTGGCGGTCAACGTAGCTCCACCTATGTCTACTTCTACTCCTTCTGCACCTCCACCAAGGAAACCTCATCCGAAAGTAGAGTACTCCTTTGACGAGAATGACACCGTGATCATCTTTGATTGCTTGATCAAAAACAATAAGCTCCAACTCCCAGACCCGAAGAAGCCTGATGAGGTCGGTAAGACTGATCATCCCAAATATTGTGTCTATCACAGGTTCATTGGGCATCCCACTCGAGCATGTTATATGCTCAAAGACAAGATTCAAGAGCTAGTCAATGCTGGTATTGTCACTCTGCAGCAAGACGAGAAGACGGTTACCGCGAACATGTCTCAGTTCAGTTCGGTAACTTTCCTCCACAGATGGTACAGCATGGTGTCATCCCTATCCCTAAGGTCACTCTTGAGATCGAGAATCTTTCTCCTCCACGAAGTGAAGGTCTCGTCCCCTTATCTCTTGACAATGGTGAGATTATATGGATTCACCCTGATCTTGCTTCGGAGTTCGAAGTTCCCTCTTCCTCCAAGAAGAAAGAACGCTCCAAGTGTAGAACAAAGATCTGCAATATGGTGTCTTTTGACCCTATAGTTGAAGAGGAAATCCTATTGGGTACCAGATCAGGAAAAGCCTACTTACGGAAAGTTCCTAAAAATCAAGAAAACCCTGCTTCTTCTTCTGAGTCCGCTCCAGTGCAACCTGTTTCCACGAAGGACATTCTTTCTGCATCCTCACCGGTTGTAGAACCTACTCATCCCAAGCCGACGGTAGCCGACAAAGGCAAACAACAAGTTCGCTTCGACAAGCCTTTGAAGAAGTCATCTCCTTCTGGACTTGAGAAGCCATATAACTTTGATATTTTGGATCAATTAGCCAATACACCGGCCAGGCTGTCAATCTTCGAGCTCTTGCGTCTCTCCAAAGAAACTTGAGAAACTCTGAGTGAAGCTCTAATGCAGGCAGAAACCTGTCTAACCCTTCTAAAGAAGCCGAAGGCAGAGCCTGTCTCTTGCCTCCATTGTCATAGTGTGTTGGAGTTAATTCCAAACATTACCTTTACACAGGATGATATGCTGATGGAAGACAATAGGCATGACCGTCCTCTATACTATACAGGATATGTCGACTCGATGAACGTCGATCGTATTCTGATAGATCCAGGGTCAGCACTCAGCATCATGCCAAAGACGATGCTAGATGCACTGAAGATCCCAGTATATAGTCTTTCTGGCACAATCACCACCATCTTAGGGTTCAACCAGGAAAGAAGTGAACCTCTAGGCAAGATTCGCCTAAAACTCCAAATAGGCAATCTCCGCACAAAGGTGACCTTCTACATCATAGACAACCATGGTTGTTCTTACAATGCTCTTTGGAGAGACCATTCTTACATGAACACAACATTGTTCCTTCGACTCTCCATCAATGTTTCAAATATGTTGATGACAATGGAGAGGTTCAAAAGTAGGTTGCGGATCTCTATCCTTTCAAAGGTGTCGAAGCATATTGTAACAATGCTCGCATGTATAAGGATGAGTTCATCAAGGTAGTACTGGCTCTGGATACTGAAGAAGAACAAGAAATAGTGCCCAATGACACTCTCATCATACCTGTCAAAGGGCGTGTTTCTGGTCCTCAATCCTCCAAACCACTGGCTATTCACTTGCCAGTCCATAAGCAACCTACTGATGGTGGTCAAGATCAAAGGGAGCTCACCTCTTCTGAGCCACTAGTTATCGACCTACGTCGTAACAAGGATAAAAGGCAGCTCACCTTATCTGAGCCACTTGTTATTGATTTATCTCATAACAAGGATAAAAGGGAGCTCACCTCTTCTGAGCCTCTTGTTATCGACCTCCATCGTAACAAGTCCAATCCTCCTCCATGTTCTTCTTCTCCCCCTCTTGTAATCAATTTGACCAAGCCTGCTAAGGCTAAAGGTCCTGATGTAAATACAGATGTACAAATCAATCAAAAAGCATCTCCTTTCCAGTATACTGATGTCATTTATCATGCTAAGTGCTATTTGGATATGTTAGATAGCTTTCAGTCATTTACAATGGGAGTTGTACAGTCTCTTCAAACAGAGGTCTCACTCGAACACCCAGATAATTCATACTTTGTTGTCCCTTCTCGAAAGAGAGGCGAGAGTCCGATACCTTTTAGTAAAGGGCCAGAACAAACATTCAGCTATACGGATGATAGCAAAAATAACGACATGGGACGTCTCCAACTCCGTCGTTATAGTCAACAATCAAAAGACATTATCCGAAAGATGGGTTATGACTTCAAGAATGGCCTCAACTACGGTAAGGATAGAAGAACTCCTATCCGTACGGTTGTTCCGGAAGGAAAATTAGAGATGTACTATAGCAGGACAAAAAGAGGTCTCGGATATGCTTCACCTCCGGTGTTATCTCCAGCAGCCTTCGAATCCGATAGTGAAGAGCGCTCTAACTCTTTTGATTCCATATCATGGGATTCTGACACCAGCATCGGTCAAGTTCATCGATTGATCGTATCTTCTCACATGGTCTCCGCTGAACTTCCAAAAGGCTATGACGAGGATATTGAAGAAAATCCCGAAACAGATCATTGGGCTCAACGAATGGATACCCAATGGGAACTCCGATTCGAACAACGAGAACCTCCTACCGAAGATCAATTGGTTCAAATTGATGTAGGAGAGAGCGGGTCACCTCGTCCAATATTCATCAGCAAGAACCTTCCAGAGGCAGATAAGCAAGAATTAATTCTTCTTATTCGAGAATACATTAATGTTTTTGCCTGAAGTTATGAAGACATGCCAGGTCTAGATCCCAAAGTTGCTACTCACAAATTAAATATCTTGCCTAATACAAAACCAGTCAAACAGCAACAACAGTGTTTCAAGCCAGAAATGATGGACGCAATCGACAATGAAGTCAAGAAGCTCATCACTTGTGGCTTTATCCGAGAAGAACAACATCCAGATTGGGTAGCCAACGTCGTTCCATTCCTAAAAAAAAGGAAAAAGTTTGAGTTTACATCGACTTTCGGGATCTTAATGAAGCCTGTCCAAAAGATGAATTTCCTCTCCATATCACGGACGTCATGATTGACAACACCTGTGGGTTCGAGCGAATATCTTTCATGGACGGATTCTCCGGATACAATCAGATTCGTATGAATCTTGAAGATGAAAAACACACCTCATTTCGTACCCCTCGCGGAGTCTACTGCTATAATGTGATGCCATTTGGTCTCAAGAACCCTGGCACAACTTACCAACGAGCTACGAGTACCATCTTTCGAGATCATCTTCACAAGACTGTCGAATGCTACGTCGACGATATTGCTGTCAAAAGTCGTTTAAAGGAAGATCACATCCAAGACTTGAGAACTATCTTCAATCTGATGCGCCAACATCAACTCAAAATGAATCCCACCAAGTCATTCTTGGGTGTCTCTATTGGCAAATTTCTCGGCTTCGTCATTACCTCTAAAGGTATACACGTGGATCCCGAGAAGATCAAAGCCATTCAAGAGATGCGTCCTCCACGCAACCTAAAAGAGCTACGAGGATTCCAAGGTCGACTTGCGTACATCAGGAGGTTCATTTCGAATCTGTCTGGACGTTGTAGACCATTTACTCAGCTAATGAAGAAGGGTGTATCTTTCATTTGGACCGAAGAATGTCAACAAGCATTCGATGACATAAAGCGATATCTCATTAACCCACCAGTCTTGGTACCACCGATCTCAGGCATACCATTCTTAATATATGTCCGTGCTATGGATCATTCATGGGTGCTTTACTTGCCCAAAAGAACAAAGAAGGTTACGAACATGCCATCTATTATCTCAGTCGTACTATGATTGGTGCTGAACACCGCTATAGTCCGGTCAAAAAAGAATGCCTAGCTCTTATGTTTGCTGTTCAAAAGACGAGGCATTACATCATTGGCCAAACTATTCATGTCATATCCCGAGTTAATCCTCTTCGGGTACTGATGAAGAAGACTAGCACACTCAATTCTCGGCTGGCTACATGGGCCATTCTGCTAGCCCAATATGACATGGTATATGTTCCACAAAAGTCTGTTAAGGGTCAAGCACTAACTGACTTTTTAGCAGCTCATCCTGTACCAGAGACATCCAAACTCTATGATGAAATTCCAGATGAGACATTGGAATCAAATACGATTTCCGAAGAATTTCCTACTTGGCGTCTATTCTTTGATGGTGCATCCAGGATTGGACCAAATGGTACCATTATCGCAGGAGTTGGGATTGTTCTTGTTTCTCCAGACGGGTCATCTATTCAAAGAGCCTACTCCTTAGATGAACCTTGCTCCAACAACGTAGCAGAATACAATGCTCTACTCATTGGTCTTTAGTTAGCTAAACAACTGGACGTCGAATATCTTGAATTTTATGGTGACTCCAAGCTGGTTGTTAACCAGGTTAGAGGAACCTATGAAGTTCGCCATCAAGATCTAGTGCCTTACTATGAAGCGGCAATCAACATGGCTACATCATTCAAAGTCTTCTTCATTGAATATGTCCGCCGAGCTTACAATACTGAAGCAGATGCTTTGGCTAATCTTAAAGCAGTCTTAGCCATCCCTATCAAAAGCCAGCAGGTGGTGGTTGTCTCTAATCGGGAATTGTTCTGCATCGAAAACAATCGTAATATTGAGTTCAGTAATCTTATTGAAGCCAATGTTATCAGTGAAGATTGGAGAGCTCCCTTCATCGATTTCGTGGTCCATGATATACTCCCTGAAGATCCCAAGGAGGCTACGAGTATTCGTCGACGTTCTCTCCGATTCTACTACAATCAGACCACCAAAACTCTTTATCGGCGGACTTATGACGGCTTACTATTGCGTTGTCTTGCTGGTGATGAAGCGAAGCAAGTATTGCATGAAGCTCATGATGGTGTCTGTGGAGCACATCAACCCAGTCCTAAGCTACAGGATCGTATCCGACGAATGGGTTACTATTGGCCCTCTATGGTATCTGATGCCATCGAATATGCAAGGAAATGTCGAGCTTGTCAAATCTACGCAGATTTTATTCATCAACTATCAGAATTCCTTCATCCGACTGCTGCTTCCTGGCCTTTCGAAGCTTGGGGCATGGATATTATAGGTCCTATGAATCCTCCTTCTTCTAGGGGACATCGGTTCATACTAGCAATAACCGACTACTTCTCTAAATAGGCTGAAGCTATACCTCTGGCTGAAGTCAAGGCCAGTAGTGTTATCAACTTCGTCAAACATCATGTCATCTATAGATTTGGTGTACCTCGATGAATCATTCATGACAACGGACCTTAGTTCATTAGTCAAAAGTTCACAAGGTTCTGTGACGATCATCGGATTGACAATGTCGCTTCGACAGCTTACAATCCTACTGCTAATGGCTTGGCTGAAGCTTTCAACAAGACTATCATCAAGCTCCTCAAGAAGTTTGTGTCTACTAACAAACGAAACTGGAGTGAAAAGCTTGGAGAATGTCTATGGGCCTACCGTACTACGGTCCGCAACCCTACAGGCTGTACACCCTTTTCTTTGGTATACGGCTGTGAAGCAGTTCTACCCCTGGAACTTCAAATTTTGTCTTTAAGGATTGCCATCGCCAATGAGCTCACTACAGAGAACAACGACCTTCTTCGACTCCAAGAATTAGAAGCGCTCGACGAGAAAAGGTTATTGGCTCAACAACATATTGAGCTATACCAAGCCCGCATCTCAAAGACCTTCAATCGCAAAGTTAAGGTCAGAGCTTTTCAGAAAGGAGAACTAGTTCTAACCGTCAGACGTCCCATGACTATGACTTACATGAGTAAGGGCAAGTTCGATGCAAAATGGGAAGGGCCTTACATTGTGAGCAAAGTCTTTTCAAATGGAGCCTATCAACTCTCAGAGCTAGACGGTCGAGTTGCAATGATGCCCATCAATGGCAAATTTCTAAAAAAATACTATGTATGAATGTAACAGGGATTTCATATAAATATGATCAGACAGTTCATAAATAAAGTTTGATTTTATTTCATCTTGAATGATGTTACATAATATCAAGGACGAAAATCACTATCATCCTTTTTATAGACATGACGAGGACCACTGCCATCCTTTTCAAAAACATAATCAGCAAAAGAGCCGAGAACATCCTTGCTCGAACCCACCAGGAATTTGCAAGCAACCATCCTCATGGCCTCTTCTTCCTCTGTCGTCCCTGGTTCAAGAAGGAAGTCCAAGATGTCCCTTGGTGGCTGAGGTGCAGACGAACTTTTACCCGCCTCTGTCTGTTTTGGCTTGGTCATCTCGACTGGACGTTCTTCAGTAGCCGCTTCAACCTTCGGAGCGATCTCAGCCTTCTTGGATGCATCTCCAGACGACATCTTTGTGTTAAAAAGTGAAAGTGATCATTCCATCTAATTTTTTGTTCTATTTATAGACAGAGATTTGTGAGACAACGAAGCGACACATTCATCCGACGGTTCGCCCGTTCACTACATTCATCCGACGGTTCGCCCGTTCATTACCTTCATCCGATGGCTCGCCCGTTGATTACATTCATCCGACGGTTCACCCGTTCATTACATTCATCCGATGGCTCGCCCGTTCATACATTCATCCGGCGGCTCGCCCGTTCATTACATTCATCCGACGGCTCGCCCGTTTATTACATTCATCCGACGGTTCGCCCGTTCATTACATTTATCCGACGGTTCACCCGTTCATTACATTCATTCGACGATTCGCCCGTTTATTTTATCTATCTGACGGTTCATCCGTTCATTCCATTCATTTGACGGTCCATCCATTCATCCTGACGATTCATTTCAATCACACATTTTGACGATTCATCCATTTCGTTCATATCAGCAACTTGTCATGTATTTGTTATCTTTGATTAAGTTGTCTACTGAAATAATGATATTCAACAAATTATATTCTGCCATGTCTACATTACCTTTGAGCAGATATAATAAATATAATTATTTTCTAAATCAAGAAATATATCATGTCTCAGACCTCTGAATATATTTTCTATCGCTATTATTTATATCCAAATGAGATATGCAATAAATAATAGAGCCACAAAGAGAATGTCTTTTTATTGATCAAAATTAAAAGGCATTACAAAACGACATGTCACAAAACAGAAGATACAAAAAGTCTTCCTATTCAGCTGGTAGGGTCATCAAACTAGCCATCTGCTGCTTTAAAGTTTGAAGTCGCTCCTTACGAGAATCCATCACTCGCCTCCTAGCTTCCTCCATTCCAGACTTATCATCAAAAGTCGGCAAGGTTACTAGTCTACGGGAGATTTCAGCTTGATGAGTTGTGACATACTCATTTCTTTCCTGGGTCAGGACGTCCAGTTGCTGAACTGTAGCTTGATGTTGTGTGGCCTCATCTTCCAGAGCAAGCTGAACAAGTCTCAAATCTTCTTGAAGACGGGCAGATTCTGCTTTTAGTTCAGCAACTTTCTTTTTCTTCTCCCCAGCAGCAGATGCTATTATCTCTATTTGAGAGTTATACTCTAAAGATTTGGTAGCGAAAGTATCCAAGAAAATCTGGAAATCAACTTTCGCAACTGCAGCCTCTTGAGACATCCTCTCAAACTCAACATGTACCAAGGATTCCACCTCTCTCCGATTGAGATCTTTATAGATCTTAACTGATTCTTCCAGCTCATCCAGTATGTGTTCAAGGTAAGCAGCTTGCGCTTCATCACCTTGACTTCGGATGGTAGCGATTAGATAAGAGATTGGACCTCTAACGGTGATGAAACCAACATCTTCTTTTCCCATTACCCTTTCTACTAAGGGTCCTAGTGAATTGAAGAAAAGGTTGGTGAAGGAACCAATTATGAATCTGTTAGTAGCTATGGCACCAGGTGTAGCAGCTACTCCCATGAATGTCGAAGCAGCAGGTGCCTGTACAGATGGACGTTCAGCTTCTTGCATGTGAGTGGAGGTCTCTTTGGACAAAAGAGCCATGGTAGAGCTAGTCGCCCCTCCCAGATGTTCCTCTGCGAAATCAAACAAATACCATCAGTTGGCTGTCATTAGCAACTATCGAGAAGGATCAAAAGTAAGAGCAATCTTACCATTGATGGGTCCAGTGACAAGTATGTCATCTACTGACACGGGTTGCAACCTCACAGAAGTAGCTTCAGACATTACTGCCTGGCTACTACCCGCTTCAGAGCCACCCGAAAAATGTCTACTACTGCTGGCTATCGCCTTTATTAGCACTATATCAGTGCATATGGGAGGAATTGGAGAAGATTCAATTTCTGCATGGATAAAAATTTAGATGTCAGCCATTTAATTTATGAAAAGAAGATTGATAATATCATTTAATACCTTTGGGATCAGTAATAGTAACTTCCTCAGGTGCTACTTCTTCAACTGTATTCTTCTCTGGGGATACATGTACATCAGCATCCTCTTCTTGGTTCATAGTGTCATCAACAGCCTCTGCTGATGTATCTTCATCACTTGTACTCTCGTCACGTGCTTCTTTACTATCACTTGCGGCAACCGGATCTATATCATCATGGAGGCCAAAGTCGCAGTCATTCAGAGCATCGATCATTAATCGATCTTCTTTATCCCGAAGTGTTCTCGGCGTAGCTGGAAGGTGGACGGTTTCTGTTGCAAGTGTAGGAGATCGCAATACTTCATCCTTTTTCTCCGTAATTTCCTCCCTGGTCTCTACAACCTCGTCCCTCCTCTCGGGACTGAAAGCTTCCTGCCTGGGTTCAGGGACAGGTGTAGGAGACGATATCATAACTCCGGCGATCGCACTTGTCAAGACCGATGCCAGGATAGGTCTTGGAAGAGTGACTACTTTCTTTCTCCTGAAGACTATTTTCTTTCTGTGTAGAGGTCTCTCTGGACTCTTTACATCTACAACATCTTCTTGTCTTTGGATAGAGGTCGGGGTCGTCGCCTCTTCTCTCTGAGTCGACTCAGCCTGCTGCTGAGATTGCGATCGGGTAGTAACCCTTTCCGATGATTCCAAGACAAGCTTTTTCTTAGCAACTGGAGAAGAAGGTTCTTCTATCCTTCTTTTCTTCTCCTTGGCTGGAGATCTGACAACCTTCAAGGAGACGTGCAGTGGCTCGTTGACTTCTTCAGGGAAGTTGGCTTCCCTCGAAGCTTCCAACGGTGCATCAACTGGCTCATCCTCTTCATCTTTTCCAGGAGCCAACACAACAGATGCTCCCTTCTTTAATCACGTTGCTGTCGCAAAGCTATCTGCTAAACTGAAGTTCTCAGCAAAGGTATTCGCTGATGTATAGAAGAGTGAATATGTGTACAGCATCCGAAGACCATGATCGCTCTTCATCGGCATCGAGAATGTTGTTCTTGTATCTCGAGCATTATAGTAAGCTCAAGCCCGGGCTCCATCGATCAGATAACCTTTTCCTTGTAGGCATGTGATGGCGTTGCCTACATGAAACTGGTCATAACCGAATTAGCGTACAAAACGGCTGGGAAGATAGGGCTCCAAATAATATTCGTCTTCAAATCGGTAGACCAGGTGTGACGGCCGGATTGTCCTCAGCCAATCAAAAACTGTATGGCCCAAAGGCTACCTCCCAGAGTCGACCAGATTTATAGACATGTGCTCGTAGCCAGCTGGAGGGGGAATACAATAGAAGTTCCATCCCTTTCCGAGATTCAGAGCGCGTCTGCAATCTCTTAAACTGGTGAATATCCACTTGCTTTTGGAGAATCTCCTCAAGAAGCTGCCGCTTACCGTTCCCATATCGGGGTTCATCAGGGTAGGATAGTACAGAAGCAGCCATCCGAACAAATATGTGTATGGTAGCTCCAGCCGAGAAAAGCTTTCTTTCTCGCCTTTCCCTTTGAACATCGAATCGACAAAAAGGCGGAGGCCAGCATTCATTCTGCAAGTCATCGCTGACAATAGATCCATCCGATAGCCGAAGACTAAGCGGACAGTAGCAAATAGTACGCCTCGATGAAAGCGATCGACGGCACTGGCTCCAGGGACGACGAATCATCGAAGCCAGTAGGTGAGGAAACCCGCCAGCTGGGCTTCCTTTGACATGGGCCTGTAGCCCATTCTCAAGTAGCTCTCAATAATGTCTCGTTCCTTGAAAGGAGGACATTGGAGATCATCCTTCATCCTGATATCCATATCATTGTTCTCCTCCATCAACCTTATCACTTCGCTGTCGCTAAGTGGTTTGAAGAAGGTGGGTTTGCAGTTATCGTGCTCTTTGGTCTTCTTCTCCATGATATGGTTGAGAAAGAGATATGGCAACCATTTGGTCGAGTAGCAGGTGCCAGAGGTACCACTCTTGTAGTACAAGGAACAGATCTTGTAGTGGCACAACAGCTCTTCAAAGACAGCCACCATGTCCGTATTCTATCGACGTAATTTGTCCAACTCATCATTGGTCGGAACAAATTCTTCATAGGGGATATTCCCCATTGGCAAGCTGGAGATGTATTTCATCTCGTGAAGAGCCAATCCGATCTCTCCGCAGGGCGTCATAAAAGTCCATGTTCTATAGTTGTACCTCTTCGCCAATGCAAGGAATAGATGAGGATTGGGGTAAAAGCCGTAAATGGTAGAATACACCGGTTGGTACAGCTCAATCTCCTTGAGCTTCTCTTCGAATTGAGCCAATATCCAATTGGCTATACAGTTCCATCTCTTGTTATCCGGATTAACAAGACCTATCAATCGGATATCTTGGTCTGGATATCTTCCCTCAACCTTCGCAAACTCATTTGCAAATATTGGCATTCTGACTGGTAGCAGCAGGAAGGAGTTTTCTGGTGGAATGCAGCCGGGTTTTAATCCTCTGAGTAGGGAGCTGTGACGCTCAGAGGAACTGTAGAACATGTCCTTGTTGTTTGGCCCCTTCTTCACACAAATATTCCCCATTCGGGCTTGCTGAAGAGGAGTTATATCCCATTCTATCCTTCTGGGATAGCCCGCAAAAGCATAGCGAGATAGGGGAAGGCATCTAGAAATCTCCGGTAGAAGTATCCTTTTCTCGCCTCTTTGAAAAATTCTCTGTTTAACTCGAGGTCTCGACTGAGAACTCTTGTCAAGAGCCTCACCAAACAGAAACAGAGGCTTCTTATGAATAACGGTGTCAGCAGTTTGCAGAGGCTGCCCGTTCATCAGACTCAGCAATGTTTTATTGTCTTGTGCTGCTAGGATGGCTTGCCGAGATGACGGCAGAGCATACTGAGGAAATGTCACGTGGAAAAGATCCTTCTTAAACTCAGGTTCAGCCAAAGTCCCTGCAAAGACCTCATAATTGGGGTCTTCCCTGAGGTTAACTGCATCAAACAAAGAGACAAAATTCAGTACATACAAAATCAAAGAGTCCGTTCAAAAGATCAGTAAATTGCGCAAATATCAAATTGTACTATGTACAAAGCATCAGATTGTGCTAATGCGGCCTACATGCGCAAAATATCCAGTTGTGCCAACACATCTACTTGCGCAAGACATCAGGTTGCGCTAACCCACTTACGCAAGGCATCAGTCTGCGCTGGCTCAACAGACTTGCGCAAATCGATAGATTGTGCCGAACATATGCCAGCACTTTCTAACCGATTGCGCAAGAATATAGTTTTTATAAAAATAAAAACTATTGTGTGTGTGCAACCAAAACCCTAAATAGGGCGACGCAATACCATCAAATCTCTAAAAAGAGAGAGGTATGAAGGTTCAAAAATGTCAAGAACCCTAAAAAAGGGTTTTGATCGAGTTCATCATCTACCTTGCAGCGCTGGGTGGCCAATCTCATGGCGGGAGATTCGGGGCGCAACCTGAGTCGAAGGCTCGACGGGGGCCTTGCCCTTCTCGGTGGCAGTTCGCTTAGGAGCCATCACTATCGTCAAGAGGAAAGAGAAGCAGTCGGAGAAGATAAGCTTTTGTCTCTTGAGAACAGTTAAAAACAAGTAAAGAATGAAAGAAAGAAGAATGGAAACTATTTATAGTTTTTCAAAAGTAACAGTCACCTCAGATTGTACCGAGAAATTAGGAGCTGATTCTTCCAAACGCGCAGTCAAAGCGCCACTTGCGCAACTTGATTTTAAATTCGAAATTCAAAGTATTTCGAAACTTTGAATATTTTCAAAATTCGAAAACTTTGAAGGGGGTCTTGTAGGTCCTAAAAATCAAGTTGTACCCATCAAAAAAGCAATGAAAATCAAATTGCGCACCCTTTAAATAAACTGCACAGGAGACAGATTGCACAACAATTCAACTGCGCAAGCTGAACTGCGCCCTCATCTGAGCGCGCTAGTTGACGTGGCAACGTCATCATTATCTGACAGAAAATTAGATCTTCTGACAACTGACAGCACGAAAAAGCGAAGAGTCTGTTCATTTCTCGAGCCGCGCCGCACTCGATGACAGCTGTACAACCGGCACAGTCTGACAGCTCAACCTCAGTGCAATCCGAGTCTTAGCGCAACCCATTGGAAGCGCAGTCTGATGCTAGCACAGTTCAAGTGGCACAATCCATCAAGATAATTGATATTTTGTACGTGGCATACATGCCATCAATTGCTCACCACGTGACAACCGTCTGTACACGACCATGCGCATTTCAATCAAACAATGCCACGTGTCTCATACAGTTGGCCCACGATCGAGTAACTGCCAGCGCAACTGGTAGTCTGCGCAGTCCAGTACCTGCGCAATCCAACCTGCACAATCCAGAAATAACTACTAATTAGTTATTTTCCAGAACTCTATAAATAGAGTTTCAAGTCCTTCATTATAGAGATCAGATCATTCAAGATCATCACCACAGATCAGGAGTTCTTGCCAAAGTGCTGCTGTATTCTTCAGAGGCTACCGTCTTCAAAGTTCACATCGTCCAAGGGATAAAGCGATCGTCTTCAGATCAGATTCCTATAGTTGTACTTTTCTAGAATTCAATTGTAATCTTCTTACAAAGTTTGTGAAATAAAGAATACTTTTATTTTTGCAAACACACGGTTTTGCTGTCTTTGCAAAAACTGACCTGCATGGACCACCATAAAAATATGTCACGACCCGTACCCAATAATTGAGTATGAATAGTGCTCACGCCCAGCCTACACCGCAGAGTCGACGGTAGAATGCTGTAACTGTATGAAGAACAACCACGCAATAATATTATGTGCTCCAATTGCGAGACAACAACACAAGATCACGAATCAATACTGAATGGAAATAGAGAATATATATATATATATATATATATATATATATATATATATATATAAATATATATATATATATATATATATATATATATATATATAATCTCAAAAAATAAATGTATAAAATCTACAGATAAATAAACTCCCAACTGCAAGTCTCAGAAATCGATGTCAATATCCACTAAAATGTCTCAATAATATCTATAAACATCTAAGCAAGAGAAGTGGGGTCAACTGCTGCAAACTCCTCCTGAAAAGTAAAATCTGTCTCAGCGACATCCTCCAAATAAGGGCCATACTGCTCGAGGCATAAATCCTCGTCATAATTACCTAAAATTTGTAGGATTATCCAGTCAGGATGGAACGAGTACAATTCACTGAATGCAGTTCTAATATATGAAAATGTCTATAAGACAGAGGTTAGACATCAATTATATGTTTTGAAAATAAACAGAAAAAGACGTGAGAAAAGACAAAAAATCAACAGAAAATAAATAAACTAAAATACCTTCCCAACTGTTAGAAGTACCTTTGATATGTGATCAGTCTGGGACACTACACTGTGAGGTCTACGAGGTCAACTTGCATGAAAAATAAACAATGTTTACGAGGTCTACTTGCAGAAATTAACAATGTCTACGAGGTCTACTTGCATAAAATAAACAATATCTACGGTCGGATCACACATCCTTGGTACTTCTCATTCCCGACTCAACAAATTATGACATAATATAAAAATGACAAAAACCACATAACCAATGGCCAATAATGAAATATAGTAAAAATTAATATCGAAAATAGACAATAAACTGTACTCGCCTGTCGTCCTGAGCTGACAATACGGTTCTGGTATCAAACTCGAGTCCAGTTGACCTATTTTATGAATTACAAAGTCAATAAGCTAAAATGTAAATCAATAGCACTTGTATCCAAAATTTAATAAATTACTAACATAGTATCCTCCACACTCTTGGTGTGGTTGCCTCTAACTATCATGAGTTGGTCTTTTATAACCTGGATGTAACCCCTATAATCTATACCTGTATTTCCATCTATACATACCCAGTAACCCATTAAAGCTGTGCTAAGGCACATTATATAATACCATCTCCTCTGTTATATTTCCCTCTAGTGCCTATAGTGATATCCAGGCTGTATTCTAGCCTGTGACAATGCTCGTGTACTGATTAAACTAGTTAGCTACAGTCCATAACATAAATTCTACTATTCCTACTCTGTGTTTGGTAATCCGATCTAAGCCAATTAGGTAGCCATGTCCTAACTGGAATCAGAAAGAGTATTTCATATGGTAGTATCATCGGGTACATGAGAGGTGGTTCACCTGTTAATGTTACGTGGGTACAAGTGAAGTTTCACTATTTGGTATCTGTTGGTACTAATACAAGTTCATATGAAGGTGCTTTATGGGTTAGGGGCAACTGACATAATCGATTGGGTCCTGCCACCAGGTGGTTTGAACATCGTAGAGTAGGCTGCTCTAAAAGTATACTTATTCAGACTCCAGAGTTTCAAGAGGACCCCTTTAATGCATCAATAACCCTTTTTGTCAAGAGAAGACCTATACTTTAGCATTTAGCGGATACTAGGAAATTATCTTATTCGAATCTTATGTTACCAGGGGATATTCATATGACAGTTGGTATCCTATCCTTCATGATATAATTTTCTATTCCCCTCATCATTTCTATCTAACTAACTACACTTGGGTGTCCTTAGTTGATTACCTAGGCTGATCGCACTAATTTGCACCCCTGTGTACTAATGTCCTCTGATACGTCGTGCTACAGTACCCCTGTATCCTGAGGCTTCCTTTGCCTATACTGCATCTAAAATAGTGATTGATACTAGGGGAAATTATCCTAATAGTGCTTAGTGGATACATGTAGGGTCTTTACTTATCAGGTATTGGTATAAAGAAATCTAACATGGCCATATATATCTGTACGAAGTAAGAGGCCACTGATACGGGAGGAGTTTGACTGTACTTAAGGTCTGATAGGGATTATAGAGTATCTTAAGGTCCGATACTAGTACATGAGTGTCAATCTGATACTCAAAGCTTGATCTGGTATTAGGAATTGACTGTGATGCCATTAGTTACAGATGGTTCCAAATATCAAACATGATACCAAGTGCACAATGTGCAACCAAGCGGCCTCGCCTATTGTCTTGATTTTCCTAGGTAGTGATTTGGGTTTGGCATATTAGTGAAGACCGATACTTCTTGATTCAGTCGGTTAGTCACATCAAGGAAAAGTTAGATGTCTGATACTAAGGTTTTAACGGATTTCGAGTATCCATAAGGACTTACCTCTGTTATTCGAGAGTTGGGTTTTGGTGTCAGCATCCATCTGATACTCAAACATACACGTTTATATCTAGGTTCAACATGAAACCAGGTATCCACCAATACCAGTCCTATTGTGGTTTCAGTGTCAGATGCGCTGATCTAAAAGTGTATCTAAGAATCGTATGGAAGGACATACCCTGTTCTTAATTTGGTATACGATTACCTTTATGGACCCAGTCTTCTTAATGATTTACAACCTATTTGTATTCAATTAGGTATTGAGACAATCATCTAACTATTCCAAGATTGAAGATAGAGTTTCCCAAATAGAGAAGGAAAAAGGCTTACCTCTGGGGTGCTCGACTCCTTCCTATGCCTTATTGCTTCCTGTTTTCCTTCTTCCAGTGACAGGGGAAGCGGCTCTTAGGGTTTTGTAGGTAGAGAAGGAATTGGTTATCCTTCTCATGTACGCATATATATACCCCAGGTTTTGACAGGAAAGGATAGGGAGATGGGGTTTAAAATTAGATTTGAATCTGATCTTTTTAAGGATTTGAAGTTATTTGTATTCCCACGGATTTGGAGTGTTTGGTTCGAATTTAAAGAAGGATGAAGGTTGGCTACTTCTTCAAATTCGAATGGCAGTTGATTGAATTTCATTATTTCTTTTGGATCCCTGCCAAATCCTATGTTTCCACTTTGATCCTTTATTGATAAATTAAGTGAAAAAAACACAAATAGGGCAAATAGAAAATCAGTTATAATAGTTTGGAAAATATTTGGTCAGGGGGTTAACAAATCTACCCCATTAAATAAATTTTGTCCTCGAAATTTAAGATAGATACAAGGTGAACATGTACCTCATGATTCAAAAAGGTAGGGATAATGCTCGCGTATCTCGTCCTCTCTCTTCTATGTAGATTCGCCCGGGGAGTGATGTCTCCACGCGACACGAACCAAAGGAATTGTCTGATTCCTTAGCACCTTTGCCATGCGGTCCAGAATATCCACGGGCTGCTCCAGATAGTTGAGACTCGGTCATACCTTGTCACGACCCACACCCGCTTTTCGGATGCGAGCTCGTGAGCAAGCCAGCTACGTATCGAGCGGACTCCAGCCCGACTCGAGTACGTATAAGCTGTCAAGGTCATGTGTATCATGTCTAATCTAAACTATATCTCAATCCACAGGAATCATATAAATAAGAATGAACAAGTATGGGTCATGGTCTGCAGCCCATTAGCATATTGTTCGATTAGACTATAAGAATAATATGAGTCTATAAATAAGCAGAGTATATCATGGTACTTAATATAAAGCACGAG